>CM056051.1:438883484-439450364 GCA_029574335.1 Rana kukunoris
TTACATTAAATAAAAACACATGGTCCATCATGCCTGACACTGCTCCTCTCTGTGTCGTAAGATGACTCCTGTCTGCGGCGATCTGTGATCCACCCGGGCGGCGCGGCTGCACACTGTCCCCTCCTCTGCAGCTGCTCCTCTATGTGTCATAAGATGACTCCTGTCTGCGGCGATCTGTGATCCACCCGGGCGGCAGCTGCAGAGGAGGGGACAGTGTGCAACCGCCGCCGGGGTAGATCACAGATCGCCGCAGACAGGAGTCATCTTATGACACATAGAGGAGCAGCTGCAGAGGAGGGGACAGTGTGCAGCCGCGCCGCCCGGTGGATCACAGATCGCCGCAGACAGGAGTTTTTTTATGACACACACAGAGAGGAGCAGTGTCAGGCAATGGACCGCCCCCTCAGCAACGTCCACACGAGACAGCCGCGGAGATCTCCAGCTCTTCACTCCCCTCTTAATAGGGAGGAGGAAAGGGGGGACACGGACAGCCGTACAGGACAAAGTCAGAGAAACACAGCAGCGGCGGCGGCGGCGGGTAGAGCCGACGGCGCTGCTCTACACAAACAAAGAGAGTGATTATTTGAGACAGGCACTCTGACGCTTCAGCGCCCCCACCTCTGTGGCGCCTGGGTGCACTGCACCCTTTGCACCCCGGGTAGGATCGGCCCTGCTCAGCATTGATGGCAGAAAACACTAACTACTTATCTCTGTACAACCAACACACAACAATACTTGCATGATCTGACTGCATACTCTAAAATCCAAATAAAGAGGATAGAGCATTCTCTCTACATATATCTTGATGAAGTGATGTGTACAAGCACTTGGCTCTCTAAATGTTATGGTGGGCCCCAAGATACCTAAATAACAGTAGCACAAAAAGGGTGCAAACAACATTGAAAAGCCCCATCCCCCATGGCTGTTCATTTTCTAGGCCTCTGATCCGATGTTTTCATTTACCTTTGTCTCTCTCTCTCCTCGTTTCCGCTCGAGTAATCTCTGCGTAACCTACGTAATCACGTTGTTTCCATTATATCCCCACGCAATCAAGAAACGCCGCCCTCGTCTCCGCCCATGACGTACCAATTCCTGTTTTCCACGCCCATATGCAATGTTGATTGGAAAATATGCCGATGTCACACGAGCGCACATTAGCCTCTGATCGTGATCAGGAAGGGACAGAGGCCGGAACGTCCAGATCCAGGCCAAAACGATACAAGGCCACAAACATGTCTCTACAAGAGATGGTGGAGATGGTGTCCATCCTGCGACGGAAGGACTATGATGGTGAGCATGGCCCATACAGCACCCCTAACCAGAGGAAGTCCAAAATTATGGATAAGGCGGCGAGGAAACTTTATGAGATGTTTGGGGTCACCAGGTCAAAAGAGCAGCTCCGGAAACGCTTAAAACTGTGCGAGCCAGAGCAGTATCGCAAAATCAAGAAAATCATAGAAAAAAGTAAGTACTTTAAAATGTCTTTGGAGTGCCTATTGTTTTTGTAAATGTTTTGCCATGTCTATTTCGCCATCTGCCTCGTTGGCCTGCTTGTATTTTTGAACCCCTGCATTGTAAAATTAGTAATGTTTGTCTAATAAATCCGATGACTTGCCACGATCGTAGGAAACATCGTTCCATCACATAGTTTATCCTAAATCCGCGGGTCCAGGAACATCACACCTGGACGTGGCTATTTGGCGAAAAACATCGTTTATAGAAACAATGTTGAAAATATGATGTGTTTGTGCAAACTAAGTTGATTTTAAAAGGCAAACAGGATTCATTCATTCACACATTGATGAGATAACCTAATAAGCAGCTGTTTTCACATCTGGAATTTAAGAGAACCTGTGTCTCCCCCCATGTTAAAATACTTAATTTGTACTTTTGGTAAAGGGACTCTCAAAAACTACTTATTCAGGAGGCCAGGCCATGTGTGTCACTTCCACCAAAAAGGCTCATTATATCACAGCTTGGGAGAAGTCATCTACCAAAAATATGAATATGGTTTGTGCTGGAATAAGCCCAAAACTACAATTGTAACGCCACTTCTAAGCCATGTTTGCAAATTAGGCCCTCCAAAAATATCTGTTTGCTGATGAGTTTCCTTTTTTTTTTTTTTTTTTTGGGGAAAGAAGAGGACAGCGCTATGAGAAGTCAGGGAGGCCCACACTGTCTCCAAAACGCCAAAAAAAAAAATTGTGGAGGAGGAGGATGATGAAGAAGGAGAGGAGGAAGGGAGAGAGGAGGAAGGGAGAAAGGAGGAAGGCGGATTGGTGGATGATGGCGGATTGGTGGATGATGGCGGATTGGTGGATGATGGCGGATTGGTGGATGATGTCGGATTGGTGGAGGAAGGCGGATTGGTGGAGGAAGGAGAAGTTGAAGAAGAAGGAGAAGTTGTAGAAGATTGTTGACAATTCTCAGATACAACAGGTCAGTGACACCCCACACCCCTAGCTTTGGCAGGGAAAAAGAGATGTAGTTTGATTAGGCCTGCCACCTTACTTACAATGTTTTTTTTTTATTTTTGCATTTTTAGGGGATGAAGATGGGATTAGCACATCTGTTGCTCCTAATTTTTCTCGTGCAAGTTCACAAATCCTAATACAGCAGATAATGGAGTGCAGCACGGAGCTGACCAATATGAGGGAAAGGATGGTGGTGATGGACCAAAACTTCAAAACTTCAAAAACAAAACTAGATATTTTGGGACATATATAGAAGACTATCCCCCCCCCCCTGCCCCCCCCCCTGCCCTCACCCCCGACCACCCCACTCTCAAAGATGTTTTATATTTTTACATTTAAATACGCCAAAATTTCAGGATGCACACACACACACTTGGGTTTATTTAGTAAAGCTAGAACGTGCAAAAGCAGCCTCAGCATATAAACCAATCAGCTTCCATGTTTACATGCTAAAGCTTAATTGAATAAGCTGAATTTAGAAGCTGATTGGCTTATATGCAGAAATAAGCCTGAGTTTGCACTGTTTAGTAAATAACCCCCAGTGTGTGTTCACATGTGCTATCTGCCATCACAGGACATCGATTGTCTGTGCTTTGTGGGTGCAACCCCTTCCTCGCTTATCAAGTAGGTGAGAGAAAGGGGTTGCACCCACAAACCACATACATTGATCACCCATGATGGCAGATAGCACATGTGAACATTTGGCATAGGATCTCAGGCGAGAATTCACCATTTGGCCCATCACACACAGCATGTGTGCATCCTCAAATTTTGGCGTATTCCGGGGTGACATAAGACCATGTCGTCTGGGTTTGGTATGCTAACTAAAAGGTTGAACTTTGTAAGTTCCATTGTTACATATGTTTGTCAAAACAAAAATATATTTTTTGAAGAAATAAATCGTTTCTAAACACATTTTTCAAATAAAAGCCAAAGATTTGGGGAAAAACACCAAATTAAAAAAAAACGCTAAAACCAGTGGCTTCTTATTTCTAGGCTCAATACCCAGTTTGTAGAAGAGTGACTAGAATGTGCAATTGTGTGTATTTACTAAAACCTGCTAACTAAATTGGGCACAAGAAGTGCACTAGTTTCAGAACCTGGAAGACAGATCAAAAGAGAAAAAGCAATAATGACAAACAACTGAATAAAGTCCAATGGTCAAATTATTTATTAGTTCTTTGTAATATTTCTTTCTTTTGGGGGCCGAATTAGAAAGAAATATTAATCTGGCATAGCTATGGCCCCCCGACCCATAAAGTACTCAACATATTTGTCGTGTACCTCACGAGCAGATTGGGTGACCGAGCCAGCGCGACCAGTGTCCAGCCCAGGAAGGGTATCTGAGGGTAGTCCTGCCTCAGCACCGATGTTGGGTAGGTACGTCTGGGAATGCCTGCGTAAAAAATTGTGCAATATGCAGCAGGCTAAAACAACCGAGTTCAATTTATATTCCGCTAAGTGTGTATGTGTGTATCGCTGTCTGGAACAGGCGGAACCGGCTGGTGAGTATCCCAAAGGCATTCTCGACTACCCTCCGGGCCCTGGCCAGCCGGAAATTGAAGACCCTCCTCTCCGGGGTGAGGGTCCTCTGGGGAAAAGGCCGCATGAGGTGAGGTCCAAGCCCGAAAGCCTCGTCCGCTAAAAAAACAAACGGAAGTCCTTCCACATTGTCTTCATCCGGTGGCAGTTCAAGACCACCAGTTTGTAGACGCCTGTAAAATTCGGTCCACGCGAACACTCCCCCATCAGACAGCCGGCAATTCTTCCCCGCGTCCACATATAAAAATTCGTAGTCTGCCGACACCACCGCCATCAACACGATACTATGAAAACCTTTGTAGTTATAATAGTACGACCCCGAAAGAGGTGGCGGCACTATGCGGACGTGCTTCCCATCAATTGCCCCTCCGCAGTTAGGAAAATCACACCGCTGGACAAAGTGGGCAGCCACAGTCTGCCATTCCTGTGGCGTGGAGGGAAACTGTGGGGACAAAAGCAAAAACAAAATTAGCACTTTGGCACATAAAAAACATTGCAAACACTAGGAAAAAAACATCATTCTGCAACATCACAGTATTAACATTTCTAAATATTAGTGTGTAGTGAGTATTTAGGGCAACAAATCTAGAGCCAATTATTATCAGACTACACATCCCGCTGATGGGGCAATACACTTTTTTAGGGGGGGGGGGGGGAGTTGAACTACAATGGAGCAGGACAAAAAAAAAGAGCCAAAAACCAAAAAAGGGGTGTTTGTCCCTAGGAGATGATGCTGGACAGGTTAGTAGTGGTGAAGGTAAAAATATGCAGGTAGGCCAAACCACATTAACCTGGAAAGCTTAACAACATGCATGGGGAGAAAAGGGAACATTCAGCACACAGCATATTACAATCATGGCAATTCGGAAAAAGTGAGAAAAATTTGCAAACATTATTAAAGACACAGATTATGATGTTAAAGGAGGAAACTTACCTTAATATACTCCTCCTGCATCACTTGTATGATGGCAGAACACGTCTCCGGTATGATGACCCCAAGCGCCTGGGGAGAGATGCCTGTTGAGAACTTGTGGTCCTGCAGGCTCCTCCCAGTCGCCAGGTACCGCAACGTGGCAATAAGCCTCTGCTCAGAGGGAATGGCTTGGCACATCACAGTGTCCTGCCTCGTGATATAAGGGGACAGGCGATCCAGCAGACGGTGGAAAACGGGGTCCGTCATACGGAGAAAGTTCCTGAAGTCATCAGGATTATTCTCCCGGATCTCCCTAAGCAGAGACATATGAGAGAATCGGTTAAGCTGCCGCAACCAATTCTTGGCCCAGGAACTCCTCCTCCTACTGTTCCTGTCCAAATCACTGGAATGCACACAGACTCCAGAACAAAACCCATAAACAGCACAAACTTCGTGAAAAGTTGCGCTGCTGCTCCATCATGGCTTCAAACCGGCTGGCTGGTCAGTCAAAAACACACTCAAACAGAAAGCACACACAAATCCAGCAAGACCTGCAAAGATCGCACGTCAAACAGATACGACCGTACAGGACGGCACTGCAAAGCAGAAACGCCGCGCACGGCGACACTGAATGACAAATACGAGCCCACAAGCACACACTGAACCTGAAAATACGACCTGTTAAGCGCGGAGACTGAAAAGCACGAATCAGCTCAAACCAAACCTTCGCTAACACGGAACTAGCAAAAGCGGAACAGAAGGCGGCGCCGTAGGCTTTGGCATTCCCCTTTATAGTGACGTCGTACGTGGTTTACGTGCCCGCGTTCTGGTCCGCTGGGATTTCGGTCCGATGGTGTGTACGCTCATGAGACCAACGGACAAATTTGCCTTGTCCGCTGGGAAATTTCCGTCGGATGTTTCCGACCGGATAAATTACATCATGTGTACAAGGCCTTACAGACCACTTTTATCTACTGGTAAGCCTAGATTAAGGCTTACCTGTAGGTGCAAGAAATATCTCTTAAACCTACACGGTTTAGGAGATAGATGCAAAAGACATGCACCGATGTCTATGGCGTATGCGCACTGAGCATGCCGTTACTAATGACGATCATGCCATTAGTGGCTGCACCGGCCAGTCACAGCGCTGGAGCCGCGATACCCAGAAGTCACTCCGGGAGAGATGACGGCGATGGAGGAGGCGAACGAGGACGGCTGCGGGGGCTTTGATCTCAGGTGAGTACTTCATAATGAGCCAGTATGCTATAAAACTATCCCCTATTTTATAAACGCTATAAATTTTGCGCAAACGTTTATTGTGATTTTTTTTTACCAAAAATAGGTAGAAGAATACGTATTGGTCTAAACTGAGGAAAACACATCTTTTTAATATCTTTTTTGAGGATATTTATTATAGCAAAAAGTAAAAAATATTGTTTTTTTTTTCAAAATTGGCGCTCTATTTTTAGTTATAAAAAAAATAAAAACCGCAGAGGTGATCAAATACCACCAAAATAAAGCTCTATTTGCGGGAAAAAAAGGACGCCAATTTTGTTTGGGAGCCACGTTGCACGACTGCACAATTGTCAGTTAAAGCGACACAGTGCCGAATCGCAAAAAGGGGCAAGGTCCTTAGCCTGCATATTGGTCGGGGTCTTAAGTGGTTAAAAATTAAGTACTGTTTTCTCAGTTTTTCCAGCTGTTGCTTTTTTAGCGGTCTCTTTGCAGCCACTAACTGTTTACATACATTCTGGACCATGCCTGCATAAGATGTTGACTTGAACATACAATTGGGAGACAGAGCATTGTTACCCTATAGGAAATGCCTGCACAAAGAACTTCATTGCAAGATCATCAGGTATTGTTTTAATGAAAGCTGCAGCTTTGAATAGGACTTTTGGAATGACATTGACATAGTAAAGCTTGTATGTGATTTTAGTAATTGGGTTTACATATACTTTAGTTGGCTTCTACCAAAACTGGCCCTGCTGTATGTATGACTGTGGTAGGGGCATTAGATTGTCAGCTCTGTCAGCTAGAGACTATGAAAGGGCACTATATAAATGAATACAATACATGATATTATGGTCAGCAGTCTAGTTTACATTGGCAGTTGGGGGACTGTAAATGGAAGGGAGTGGCACTTTTTAAGCTACAAAGGCAACCAGTTTACACATGCCATGGCTGCAATACTGCGATGTTGCGACAAAATGTATTTCTCCTGTGCTGTTCAATGGGCAGTACCCCTCTCTGATGCAACCTATTCAAGCGAACCCAAATGCTAGGCTTGCAGTTGCAGCATGATATTCCAATTGAAAAAAAAGCCCATTGGGCTGTCCAAAAAAATAAACAAAAACAGGCATTCAAGAGACAACAGTATTAGTTCCTGATTGCATGTCAGCAGCCCACTTGGATTGCTTTTCACAGATAACGCAAATGTAAACGAGCTTTAAGTGACAATTTTTTGTTGTTGCAATTAATAGGTTAATCCTGTATGCTCATCTCTACCTCCAAAGAAACAGTAGGATGGGTTATCCCCCAAGTTTCTCAGAAAGTGTGACATCTTTTAATGCAAATATGTTGTGGTAAATGACAGGCCCTTGCTATACCTCGCATACTAAACCATAAAGAATTCATGAGCAAAAATTTTTTTTTTCCTTGAATTTTCAATTACCTGCAATTGTCAACATCAGCAAAATGAGAACAAGGATACTAAAAGAAATACAATACACTGGGCTTTTTTCAACACTATCTTTTATTTATGACAGAATTTTAAAGGTTTTGTAAGGTCTAGAGGACCACGTATGTCAAATACAAGGCTCATGAGCCCTCGGACCCAGGGCTTTTTTTGTTAGCTTTCACCCTCCACTCCCCACTATTACTTGTAAACACAGAAGCTTTCTGTATTTATAAGGACAGCTTTACTCTTGGTGGCTCGCGGCTCTCACAGATCCCTGCATCCACTCATGGCGGGTCACGGCAGGGACATATGCTGACCAATGATCTCTATGCAAGGCAAGGAACTAGTACACCGGTACTAGACCTGGGCTGAGTAGGTGAGATGCATAGAAGTTTTTGGGAGGAGGAGATGAGGGCTATGCAGGAAGATGTGTGCAGAGATGAGAGGTGAAGGAGAGTGGTGCAGAGGTCAAAGCCAAGGAGGAAGGGTTGAAGTGAGATCTAGACAACCTGCGCTGCATACTGTGCATAGCACACACTTGCATTCTGTATATTGCCCACACCTGAACTCTGCACTATGTATGCAGTTAACCCCTGAACTCTACACTCTGTATGCCATGCACTCCTGAACTCTGCATACATAGGGGTTGATTTACAAAATTGTACTGATTTGCTAAAGCCAAATAGACTGTGCACTCTGCAAGTGCAGCTGTTCCATGCTATATTAGTAAATGAGGTTAAGCTCCACTTTGCAAAGAATACCCAATCACATACCAGGAAAAACAGCATTTTTGCTTGCACACGATTAGATAAAAGAAGTCAGCAGAGCCTCTGGTAATTTACTAAGCTCTGGAGCAACTGCACTTGCAGAGTGCAACTGCACAATGCAAAGTGCACAGTCTGTTTGCCTTTAGTAAATCTACCCCATAGTCTAATGCCGCGTACAGACGATCGGACATTCCGACAACAAAACCGTGGATTTTTTTCCTACGGATGTTGGCTCAAACTTGTCTTGCATACACACAGTCACACAAATGTTGTCAGAAATTCTGAAGGTCAAGAACGTGGTGACATACAACACATAGGATGGCACTAGAAAAGGGAAGTTCAATAGCAGTCGTGTTAGTAGAAGTTTGGTGAGAGACGATTCGCGCTTTTCAGTCTCATGCTTTTCAGTCCGTTACAACGTGATGAATGTGCTATCTCCATTACAAACACAAGTTTTACCAGACCGAGCACTTCCGTCTTGTACTTGGTTCAGCGCATGCGTGGAATTTTGTGCTTCAGAATTGGCTACACATGATCAGAATTTACAAGAACAGATTTTGTTATCGGAAAATTTGAGAACAAGCTCTCAAATTTTTGTTGTCGGAAATTTCGACAGAAAATGTCCGATGGAGCCTACACATAATCAGAATTTCCAACAGCAAGCTCCCATCGAACATTTGTTGTCGGAAAGTCCAATCGTCTGTACACGGAATAAGGCCATGTACACACGATTAGACATGTCTGATGAGACTTATCTGACGGACCGTTTTCATCAGACAACTCTGAACTTGTCTGATGGTCTGATGTGCGTACCATCGGACCAAAATCCGATCAGGCCAGAACGCGGTGACGTGGAACACAACGACGTGATGAAAAAACGAAGTTCAATGCTTCCAAGCATGCGTCGACTTGATTCTGAGCATGCGCAGGTTTTTGGTCCGATGCTTTTGTGTACTAACCATCGAACCTGTCCGATGGACATGTTCCATCAGACAGGCTTTAAAGCATGTTTTAAAACTTTGGTCCGATGGAAAACGGTCCAATAGGCCTTACACACCATCGAACTGGTCCGATGAAACCGGTCTGCAGACCAGTTTCATCGGACATGTCCGATAATGTGTACGCGGCCTAACAGATACAATTGCCCTCTGAGGGCAACCATAATGCTGGTGCAGAATGCAATGAAATTGAGTTTAACGCCCCCTGGTCTAGACCATTATAATAACATTTATTGTATTCTGTATATATTTGACATTTAGTAATTAAAAAAAATCTCTGCATCCAAAAATATGGAGAAATTGGGTTCCAAAAGAGGGAGAGTCAGGAAGCAAGCTTTATAAAAATTCAAACTAGAGCCGTATACTCTATTAGAAAATGTTCTAGTTTCCTTTGTTTTCCTTGCAATACAGAACCAAGAGCAGCATTTTTTTCATTCTTCCCAATAACACACACTCATACTGCTACTGTTAAAGGAATGGGTGTTGTTCAGCTTTAAGGAACTGTATAAGACATTAGCCTCACGTTGCATGAGTGACGTCATCTGTTCTTGGCTGAAGCCCTTCTGTATTCTGTCTCTGGTTTCCAACCAAGGCTGCGGGTTGACTGTATGCACAAGGCACAGATTCCCAGGTGAACCGATCAACTGCCTTTTCCTTTATTCCTATTAATTGCAGAATGCTGATCTCACAGTAATTGCATTTCAGACAGCTGCTGAGCTATATTATGGCCATTCCAGTGCTGCTGATCTGAATTAGATGCAGATTTGCACCTCCTCGATGCTGCATGCATTTTTTTTGTGTATTTGTTGATGTTTAATGCCTGTCTGCTTGCTGGTTTTAGCTGTATTTAGTCCTGGATCAAGCTCTGTACTGTTCACCTTATTTAAAGCAACAAGGATAAAAATCAAGATTGCTAAGCCGTATCTTTCCCCACTGCTTGATCTGATCTTGGATGTATTGTTGCTGAGACGGGGAGAATAAGATAAGATTTAGGATTATTTGGCAGCATGAACCAGGCTGCAATCCTAAACCCTATTTAAATAAAGCTTTGAGGCACCCTTTAGTAGCTGGCGGAGGGTGTTGATACAGCTATTTGTGTTTAAAGGGACTGATAGGGCTGTTGGATTGAACATTGCTGTCCATGGTGCTGAAATCTTTCCCTCCTCTCTCCCTCTTCTTTTCCCTCTCTCTCTCTCTCTCTCTCTCTCTCCTCCCCCCTCCATCCCTCACCTTCCATTTCAGAGGAGACCAAGAGGAGCATTTCAGAGGATGAGACACAGGAATACAAGAGTAAAGAAATCTTTCAGCTGATGATTATATGCTTGCTGACAGTCAACACCCAGAGCAGTGAATGGAAGAGCAGGGTGGAATCTCAAGGTTTGATGTACGTGTTGTGAAACAAAGGAACAGTCTGCTTGCCCACAGGGAGATTGCTTCCAGAGACACAACAGGGAGTCTAAATTGCTTTGCTGAGGGCGATTTAGCCCTATGTAGCTAGACACCCAACATCGCACATGGTTTGACAAATGCTGAGAGGTAAGTGCACAGTGCTGCTGACCATATTTTTTGCAAAGAGGACACGGTGGGGGTTCAGGTTTCATTTGGATATCGCATCTGTTTTGCTCAAGTTCCATCTCCCGTTCCCATAAGGAGACTGTTTACAAGCAACCTGCTGTCAACATAACATTGAGGCCATCAGACTGAAAAAGAGAGAAGGCTCGACCAACCATGATTCACTTTCTGAGCAAGGTACTTCATTTTGGAGGTCAATTGGTAGGCTGAAGTGTGAAGACATTGTTATTTGCTTTTATTTATTTTATGGGGCGTTGGGTTCAAACTAATGACTTACCGGCTACTTACATCAACCAGAACTAATAAATGCAATGCTTGGATTGGATTTTATGAACGTCAAGGTTTGAACATTATTCTCCTGGCTCGCACAGTAGAGCCTGTGGGTTCTGTCTGGCCTCCAGCACAAAGACTACCATCATTTTGAGAAAATGTTGATGGCTCTGTGAGAAGGAGTATGGCTGCGGGAAGATTACTCCTCTATGCTGGACTGTCCCTAGCCCTGTGTGCCCTAGGCATGCTAGCCGTAGCGATCTGCTCCGACCACTGGTACGAGACAGATGCTAGACGACACCGGGAAAGGTGCAAAGGCTTCACAAATAGAAGAATCGACCCAGGTTTCATTTATAACTCCAACAACAATCTTCCACTGAGGGCTAGCAGGTCGAAACTAGACCGCTGGGAGGGAAAGTTACTTCTAGCCAGGAACAGAAGGCAGCTTTTTGCAATGAGCGCTGCCGATGAGTGCAATAGACAATATAATTCCACCAACATGGGCCTGTGGAGGAAATGCCACCGACTGGGCTTCGATCAAGATATTGAAGATATAATTGCCAAAGGTAAGATATGATGTTTGCTTGGTGTTGTAGTAGGGCTATTGCATCACCTGATTTACTCATATTGTATAGGAATACTGTAATATGTTGCAATCGTGTTCCAACTATCCAATCTGTGCTCCAATTATTTGAGCCTGTCAGTCTTTTTTGGATACATTTTTCTTTGGTGCTAAAAGCCATTTATATTATTTTCTCTTTGGACGCACAACTCCTCTACTATTCAGCTTCATATGAATGTGTTTTAGTTCTGGCCTTCATCTGCCAATTGAGCAGATTGCAATGCCCTACATATATGTTAGATTAGACTATGATATACTTTGTAGCATTCTGCAAAAATGGAGCCTGATGAAAAAGAAGGCAAAATTATGTACTTAACTACCATTTTGATTCTTACACTTGGTTTGGTAGGGCCAAAAAGCACAGAGGTCCTTAAACTCATTTTTGTTGGAGTCCAGTATGCCAGTATGTCAGAAAGGATGGCAGTCATTGTATATATTTGTGTAGGTTGAGCTATAAGTACAGTAGCTGGTGCTTGTAGGATCCAAGGCCTAGTTTTGACCAACAATGATAGCAAACATACTGGAACCTGCAGTTGCAAATCAACTGATTGTTCTCCTGGCATCTTTTTTTTTTTTTTACAGTAATGAAAGGATTGTCTAGCGTAATACAGCTTTTTTTTTTTTTATGCTATCATCATATCATCATTCTAGGACCTGCTAAAGATTACTGCATATCTGATAAATTCAGGGTGCCAGAAACAGACTCATTGGGGGTTATTTACTACAAATGCAAAGTACACTTGAATTTACACTGAAAGTGCACTTGGAAGTGCAGTCGCTGTAGATCCGAGGGGGACATGAAAGGAAAATAAAAAAAAAGCATTTTAGCTTGCACTTGATTGGATAATAAAATCAGATCTTCCCCCTCATTTCAGATCTACCCCTCAGATTTACAGCGACTGCCCTTCCAAGTGCACTTTCAGTGCAATTTCGAGTGCACTTTGTACTTGTAGTGCAAAGTGGATTTGCCAATCATAATAACCCCCATTGACCCTCTTTGGGTTTGCAGAGACCCCAGCCGAAAGCTGACAAACTCTGGGTAGAAAATTAAAAGTTAAAGACTACTAAAAATAATTGTACTGCATGTTATATCAATTACATTTTAATTGCATTAATGAATTATACGTAAAGGGTTCAGGATCAAGAGAATTATAAACAGTTTCAGACTGAAGCAAGCTATTTACTTATAGATATCAATACTTCAGACTTTAAGAGGAACAGCTGTGGAAGGGACAGAAAGATTTGAGCCAAGAAAAGGGATTAAGAGCTATGCAATAAGTGGTAAACCATAGTTACATGAATAAGAAATACCATATATCATCATGTTCTGTGCAGGTATGGGGAATTCTGCATATCTCTGAATGTTAACGAAAACAATATACAAGGCTATGGGTAATGGTTTTCTCTACACACACACACAACACAGGTTGGACTGGATGGACTGGTGTCTTTATTCAACCTTACTAACTATGTAAGCTCCTTTACATAAAATATTTCTTGCTTTATGGTTACAGATTGGGTTGCTATGGGGAACAGTGAAATCATTTCTTTTTAAACAGGGTTCATAAATTATTTTCGCTGTTCCTCTGAGTATCCAGTCGCTAGTTTTACAAAGGGTCCAGTTATCCCTTATTACACTCTGCATGTGATACTCTCAAAAAAAGAATTTTAATTTTTAAAGTGAATCATATTACTGTTGTACAGTCTGCAGTTTCTTATAAGCATAAGTGTTAAGGCTTAATAATGCAGATGTCTCCTCCAACCCATCCTAAAACACTTTGCATTGTACAGTATTGTATATTGGTCCCCCCTGCTCTTTTCTATAGCTGGTTGATTTGCTCTAAATGGTTTTCGTCTTTGCAGTCGATACACGGCTATTGAATGCTTTAGCTGAGATTTCTAAAGAGTCTATCTTAGCCACTATCTCAAAGAACATTTGATATTAAACAAAAATGTTCTAGGCCAAACCATGGCTAAAAACTTTACATTGTACGACATTGTTTATTGGTCTTCCGTGCCCTTTACTATCGCTGATTGGTCTACTCTGAGTGGTTTTAGTCTTTGGAGAGGTTACACAACTATTTATTTCATACTCAACGGTTTAGTTGGGGTTGATTGAGAGTCTAAATAAGCCACTATCACAACAAATTTGTTCCCTGAATAAAAATGTTCCAGGCCAAGGTTTGGCCAACCGGCGCTAAACACTTTACATTGTATGAACCCTTTATATTGTATGACATTGTTATTGGTCTACTTTGCTTTTTCCTATCACTGGTTGGTCTACTTTAAATGGGTTTAGTCTGTCAAGTGGATGTACAACTATCATAACATGATTTAGCTAGAAGACATTCTGTCTTGTAGATGTTCCACAACTGAAGTCAGAACTTGCCCCAGCCTATTATGTAAAAAAGAATCAATCACATATGCATAACTATTAAGTTTTAAGCATGTAGATTACTCCTCCAACCCCTCCTAAATCACTTAATATTGGTCTCTCTTTCCCTTTACTATAGCTGGCTGGTCTACTCTAAATGGTTTTAGTCTTTGGAGTGGATGCACAGCTATTATTAAATGGTTCAGAGTCTAACTGATTCAGAGTCTAACTTAGCCACTATAACAGAGTTTTTGATACTAAACAAAAATGCTCTTTTTAAAAAAATGTTCTAGGCTGAGTTTGGCCAAGCATCGCTAAACACTTTACATTGTACGCCATTGTTTATTGGTCTCCCTTGTTCTTTACTATCAACGGTTGGTGGGATCTAGATGGTTTTAGTCGGTGGAGTGCATGTACAACTTTCATTGAGGCTGGGTTCACACTGTTACAAATTGGAATGTGGGTTTCCCCGCATCCAATTTGCATGTCAGGGTATTGTGACCGACTCTCTATGGAGCCGGTTCACACATTTCTTTAGCAGCTCTAAAGGTGAATTGCACAGGAGTCCTGTGCGTCTTTTGATCCATTTCATGTCTGAATTCAGCCAAAAATTCAGGTTTAAATCGGACCTGAAAGGGTGAATGGAGACGCTTGACACTCCAGCTGTGAGCCGGGCGTGCTGCAGTGTGAACCCAGCCTAAATGGTTTTGCTAGGACCAGTTCAGAGTCTAACTTGGCTACAATCCCAACAGAGTGTTTAATACTAGACAAAAATATTTTTTGCTTTTACTATCGCTGGTTGGTCTACTCCTAAATAGTTTTAGACTTTGCACTGGATACAGTATACAACTATAATTAAATGGTTTAGCTGTAACTTACTGAGAGTCTAAATTAGCCACTATCACAACAAAGTGTTTGTTCCTGAAAAAAAATGTTCTAAGCAATAATTTGGCCAACCGTTGCTATCGGTCATTCTGAGTTTTGGTGAATGCTCCATAACTGAAGGCAGAACTTGCCTTTGCCTATTACTTAAAATGAACCAATTACAACTAAGTCTAAGAAAACATCTTAATATATATGTATTTTTATTATTTTAAGTGTACTTACAAAGTATTTGTTTGTTCTGGACTTTATACTTTTGTAACGTTTTAGGAGTAAAGCCTCGTACAAACGATCAGATATCTGATGGAATCTAATCCGATGGATTTTTTTGTCGGATATCCGATGAAGCTGACTTTCATCAGTCTTACCTACACACCATCAGTCAAAAATCCAACCGTGTCCAAACGCGGTGACGTAAAACACTACGACGTGCTGAACAAAAATTAAGTTCAATTCTTCCGAGCATGCGTCGACTTGATTCTGAGCATGTGTGGATTTTTGACCGATGGACTTCCACACAGACAATTGTTTTTTATCCATAGGAAGAATGTAAAACATGTTCTATTTTTTTTGGATGGAAAACAAACCGATGGGGCCCACATACGATCGGTTTGTTTGATGAAAACAGTCCATCGGTCTGTTTTCATCGGACAAACCGTTCATGTGTACAGGGCTTTAGAGTTCATCTGAAGTCTGACAGCCACATAACAGTCACTTTTTAAATGAAGCCTGACAGAGTGCATAACAGTATCAAAAACAAAACTGTATTTATAAACTATCCAGAGAAACCTAGAGTCTCCCATTTAAGAAGAACATAACCCTGATTAAATGACCATTTGGTTTGCTAAAGCTCTGTGTATTATAACCAACTTCGAATATGCGATTTTCATTTTTTCATCCTACGATAGGTTTCAGTGTTGCTGATCTTCTTTGGCTTTTTTGCTGCTATTTCCTGTCTACATGCACCCTGGCCCTGAGCCAGTTGCATGTCATTGGTCAGGGTGACTTCCTGGTTTGAGCAATTGGGAGCCAGGGACAAAGTGTTGTCTCTCAATACCAGGAAGTGGCTGAACAATAACCTTCATGGCAGAATTTAAACAAATGTAAAATTACTTGTAAGCTGTATTAACATGTTAACGATTATATCAGATTTTTTAATTGGATTCACAAATACTTTTACATGCATGTTCAACCAAAACCATTTTCCTTGGCTTTGGATAATATGGGTAAGGGTTAGGACATGTAAGGTCTTTACTGCTACCCTGGGATCTGTTAAGAGAGAATTATGCTCTTTTACTGTTCTGATGACAACAATTGTATCACACAGGAAGAGAGGAGGAACGCTTTAACAGAGTAACAGACAGAAATAAAAATATATTTTTTTTAGTAAAGTAGCAGAAGGCTAGAACCCCTGCCAGATTATTTTTCCATATATGTCCTTGCTGCAGATTTTTCTTCACTTCCTGTCTGTTGAAACATGATATCAGCAAGACAGGAAGTAAAGGTAATGCCGCGTACACACGATCACTTTTTGTGATGAAAAATAACGACATTTTATGTGACGAAACAAAACAACGTTTTTCAAACTTCATTTTCCAAAACGACGTTGCATACACACCATCGTTTTTCCAAAATGCTCTAGCATACACCACGTTCGACGGCACTCTGTTCCATTAAAGCTCCGTCTCATAACTTGCTTCTGAGCATGCGCGGGTTTAAAAGCGTTGTTTTCAACATCGTTTTGCCCACACACGATCACTTTTTATGACACAAAAAACGACGTTTTGAAAAACGACACAAAAAATTCAAGCATGTTCCAATTTTTTTTGGTCGTTTTTTTGAAGACATAAAACAACGTTTTGCCCACACACGATCATTTTAAATGACGTTTTTGAAAACGTAGTTTTTTTTCATCACAAAAAGTGATCGTGTGTAGGCGGCATAACTCTTTCTAACAGAGTTCCACATAATAGAAAAAAAAACAGCAATAGTTCCGATTATTCCCCCCGCCAAAAAAAGTTTCTGGCTTGACATACACTTAAACGGAAATGCAGAGCCCCAGCCAAACATAACAAGATAAAAATAACTGGACAGTGAAGCGAGAGTCAGCACAGTGATGAGTTCATCTCATGCTTTCTCCTCCTATCAGCATGTTCCTTGTCAGCACATTAACTGACTGGCTCCCTGTGCTGATTCTTCCTTACACTCAAGCTCTGCTGTACGGGGGACTGGAGGCTGGTACCAGATAAAATGTAGGTACTTACACTGCTTGAATTGAAAAATTACATGTATTGGTATAATAATTGTTACAGAGCTGCATTTATTTGTGTATTAGATATTTGGCAGGAGTTTTGTTTTAAAGCACCGTATTTACCGGGGTATTGCGCGCACCCGCGTATAGCGTGCACCCTCAACCTAAAAGAGAAAATCCTGAAAAAGAAGAATATACTTACAGTTTAGATGCCCCTCGTCTGTGTCTTGCCCGGTGTCCATCGGTGGCCTTGTCCAGTCTGGCGTCCGTCTGCGGCCTCGGTGGTGTCCTCCTCGCTTCTCCCACGCTGTCTCAGAGTCGAATCCCCGATTCCCGCTCTTAGTTTGAATGCCTCCACCGACATATACTGAGCACAGTACACTCAGGCATGCTTGGCTTCTCACGCATAGAGGCTAGGAGCATGACCGCGAGTGAAGCCGAGCCTGGCCGAATGTACCTGAGTGTACTGCGCTCGGTGTATGTCGGCGGAGGCATTCAAACTAAGCGTGGGAAGCGGGTATCGGCGTATATCGCGCACCCACGATTTCCCCCGTATTTTAAGGGGAAAAAAGTGCGCGGTATACGCCGATAAATACGGTATTTGTAAAATTTTAAGCTAAAATGAGCTGAGGGTGATGAATGTCGCCAGGATTCAACCAGATATTAAAAGCTTATGTACACTGACTAAAATAGGCATTTTTTAATGTCTAGCAAACATTTTCCATTGCTTTCCCATGCCCAGGTAAACTGCATGTACTGCATATAGCTTGGCATAACAAATGCCTATTAAAGTCTGTGTGCATGAACCTGGTGTCAAAGTTTAACCTTATACTCCCATTTTTCTAGTCTCATCTCTGCATTTGTGTTACAGCAGCTAGGCACTGTGTCTAAATATGACTTTGAAGTTTAATAGGCAATAGGACTGGACCCAGTGCACTCAGCAATCAGCACTCAGTAACAGACCTTGGCAGACACACACTCTATCTTCCTGTGCTGAGGGGTGTGGCTGTTACTCAGCTATGACAGCACAGCACACGGCAGTGTCAGGAAAGGTAGCATAGTTTTCCCTTAGATAAAAGGTTATTTTAACCACTTGCCTACCAGTCACAGTACTTATACTTCAGCAGTTTGGCACGTGCAGGCTGCTCAGACTATGGGGGGGGGGGGGGGTGACAGCACCCCCCCTGCGCTATGCTATCACATGATCACAGTGTCAACAAAGCTGTTATGAATTCAACAGCTGTGATTAGCCCACAGCTATCACATGGTACCTGGGCACCCTGTACCATATGATTAGCTGTAGCTAATCACAGATGATCTTCTTTTTAATAGCAAACAGTGTAAATACAGTGTTACTATGGTGACACTGAACTACTTTGATGAAAGAAAATTAATGGAAGAAAAAAGTTTAAAAAAGTATTATTTATGTTTTTTTGTTAAATGTCACCAGTCACAGTCTCTGATTAGCACTACATCAGTCACATAATGATGCTGTACTGTACTAATGACAGTATGTAAAAACAATAATGTAAAAAAAAAAAATTGTATTTCATTTATTTATTTTCAAAAAAATTGTGACAACAAATCACAAATTCAAAAAGCTTGCTATGCCTCTCACTAAATGCCTCAGGCTCTACTTTCCAAAAATGGGTAATTTTGGGGGAATTTGTACTCTCATAGCATTTTAGGACTTCAAGAAATGAGGCCATCAGTATATCAGAATTGATTCATTTTCAAATATTCATACTGTATACTGTATATCATTGTTTATAGACGCTATAACTTTCACAAAAAACAATTAATATACACTTATTGGGATTTATTTTATTTTTTACCAAAGACATGTAGCAGAAAACATTTTGGCCTACAATTTATGATGAAATTAGATTTTATTGGATATGTTTTATGACAGAAAGTAGAAAATATAATTTTTTTTTTAAATGTTCAGTCTTTTTTCCATTCACATAGTGAAAAATAAAAACCCAGTGGTGATCAAATACCACCAAAAGAAAGCTCTATTTCTGCGAAACAAAGAATAACAATTGAATTTTCATATAGAATTGCATTGCCAGTTGCTGAATAGCAAAAAATGCCCTGGTCACGAAGCCTTCCATTGCTGAAGTGGTATTTCTGGGGGAGAAAAATCAGTCACAAAGAACTATAAAAAGATAAGAATTGTGAGACTTTAATTTGGTGTTAATAAACATGCACTCTAGTAAATGATGATGGCAATGATGATGGCAATGATGATGGCAATGATGATGATCATCATTTGCATTATACTTATTGTTATTATTATTTATTATAACAACAGCAGCAGCAGCAGCAGCTTTGTGCTTTGCAAGATTCTTTAAAATAAGAACGATGGTGCTAACATGTGGTTGGTAATGATACACATCTTAGTGCCCAATCCACAGTGCTTTTTTCCTTTACTCTAGACAAGCAATTAAATATAGTTGAAACACTTTTTATGTCAATTTTATATCAATTGCCCAACAAAGGATCTGCAATTTTGTGCAGCCTGGCTTCTGATTAGGGATACGTTTTCACTTTGATGAAAGTTTGCCATAAATCAGGATATTCTGCAGCATATTTGGCAAGTACAGAATCACAGTATATATAGTATAATATGCAAAGTGGTTGGAGGGAAGCTTCAGAATGGCAAATATGTATTTATTACAAATGATGTGAGCAGACTGCAGTTCCTCTTTAAGCTGGGTTATGGTGTTTTTTTAATATTGCAAATGGCTTTAAAATGCCCCTAAGGGCTACTGTGCTCCTTAAATATTTTTTTTTATTGTTTCAAAATACTTTAACTTGTATTATACTGTATATTCTTTTTCAACTTTTACGAAATTTAGATTTTTCATGTCCACTTAGAACATACAGAGTCATATATCACTGATATGGGTTTGTTTATCAATAAAGCCATTGACTATTATGTCAGAACTGACATGGTGGCCAAATGAAAATAAAGGCATAGGATTATTTTTATTTTATTCAAGCGACATTTATTAAAATGAGCTTTAGCAAAATCAATCTGCTTATTACTTGTGATCCAGGTATTCCTGCCAGATAGGCCTTTAACCAGCATTACATCACCACAGCTGGGTCAAGAGCCCAGCCTGCTGATTGGGCAAAAAAAGCAGAGCAGAACACTGATTATCTTATCTCTTTGCTCATTAGACATGTGCACACTGAAATATTTTGTTTCGTAATTTTGTTTTCGTCCGAAAAATAAATTTATTTAGTTACTCCCGAAAATGGAAAATTGTATCAAATACTTACCGTAATTTTCCTTTCCTGATGCCAAGACATGGCAGCATACCTATGATATAGCCCCGCCCCTATATCCGCCCACAGGACACGTGATAACTCTCTATAAAACTCTGACTGAGAGCTACCTCCCCCATTCTCCGTATAAAGTACAAAAGATCAGATGTCTTGGCATCAGGAAAGGAAAATTACGGTAAGTATTTGATACAATTTTCCATTTTCCTGACGCCAGACATGGCAGCATACCTATGATACATGAAGAGCTTTCTAGAGGGAGGGTTTAATGCTGTAACTTAAAAAAGACAAAGAAGCTTGGATAAACTTCCTCCCAAACTCTATCGTAGTAAGAGCTGCTAGATCCACCCTGTGGTGTATTAAGAACATATAATGTGATGACCAGCTAGCCTCTTTGCAGACTGTTTACCGAGACAACCCTGCCTGTGCTATCCAAGAAGATGACATCACCCTGGTTGAGCGTTGAGCTCTAACCATCTCTGGAGGATCCTTACCGCCTCCACATGCCCAGTGAGTAATTTCACGATTCAGGCCGAGATGGTTCGGGCCGAAGCCACTTACTCTTTAAATCTTAAACATTCTGAATGTAGAAGTAGCCTGAGATGGACATTCCAAAGTCCTTAAAGCCTAACTTGAGCAGATCGGCATCTGATTGCACTGGGAAGGCTGGAAGCACCCATTCACTGAAAAAACATGGATGTCACGCTTTGGAACAAAAAGACTTCAGCTCAACCCTGTCTCGGAAGAACATGGAATGAGGCTCTGTCGCCCCAAATTTTGGAGTCGACGCACTCTCCCCTGAAATCAAGGCTAATAAAAAGCCGATTTTAAAGGAGATCTCCCATAAAGAGCAGTCTTCTGTCAAGAGTACAATGAGGGTTTGCTAGAAAATTGAGGACCACTGCCAGGTTCCATTAAAGGAAACCTATTTCTCTTGGGAAGGCATAGTCCAAGTACCTCTCATGAAGTGATCCATCAGCAGGTTTGCTGCCCAATTTTTTTTTTTTCTTCTTTGGGAAAAAAGCCAAGGTGGCAGAAATTTTCACCTTAAGCAAACTGAGCTCCAAATCCAATTCAGATTGTAGAAAAGACAGGATTTGAGATAAATTTGGGTCACAAGAGTCAAACTGATGCCCAGCTGCAAAGCTTGTGGGCCTAATCCATACTCTGGAGTAGATAGCATCGATTGATCCCTTCAAAGAACTCTGCAGAGTTCTAATCCCCTCTGGAAAACATCTGGAAAATTCTTGTAACCTCTGCCTTACAATTTCCAGGCTGCTAAATTTAGACGTGATGGTTGCCGATGTAGTGCATCTCCCTCAGATAAGAGGAGATGAGGAGTCACAGACAGAATTATCGGTGTGCACACGCTGATACCCATTGCCAGAGAGACCCATGGTCTGTGAGGCCAGTAAGAAAAACCTGTGATGACTGTCAAAGCTCAACAATTTCTTTAATCCTAAAATTCTTGGTAAAGGCATCTGTCCCCTCCACTAATGGATGAGGGTAGCGTGAGAGGAACCGGTTCCCCTTGTAGCAGGCCGATGAGGCAAAACAGATCCAGTTGTGCGAACCTCCACTCGTGGATGATCCCTTGGAACACTTTAGGGTGAAGAGACCATTCGTTGGGATCCTTGAATTGCCCGGATAGACAATCCGCTTCCAAATTCTGATAGGCTGGAAGATATATGGCAGATATATGGCCCTCAAATCTGGGAGATATTGCTGGGCAAAAGCCAGGATTGGTTCCACCTCTCCCAGGAGGGACTGGCTGTGCATGTCACCTTGTCGCTGTATATGGGACTGCTGCCATGTGGTCCAGACAGAGTAGGACTGGCAGACCCTATGTGTGTGGCAGTAAAGTGTTCAATGTCAATGCTGGTAGGAGTTCCAGAATATGGAAACTAGGCCCTGAGTGGGAAATTCCCACCTGCCCTGAATCCTGAGATGCTCGCAGGTGGTGTCCCACCCTGCTGTGCTGGTATCTGTAGCAATAATGATCCATGGCTGCAGCCCTAATAGACTAAGCCATTTAGCAGTTTTTCTTTTTTTAATCACCAGAACTCTGGTGCCTCTGGCTAGACAAAACGCTTCCATTGCATCAGGAAGCCTTGTTGGAAAACTGAGTTTCCAGTGAGCCCAGAGGATCATCGGAATACAAAAGCCATTGTCCCGAGAGGACTCATGCACTGGGATGCTGACATCACTGGTGCAGCCAACGCCTGTTGGAACATCTCCCTGACTTTGGGGAGTTAGAGGTGGCAAAGAAACTGAGGCTGCCTGAGTACTAAACCAGGCCCCTAGGTAGAGCATATTCCGCATAGGCGCCAACTAGTTTTGGCAATGCTTGCCCCCCGACTCAAAACGGTTGGTATGACTGAAGGATCAGGACATGCTGATAGGTATACTGCAGGTCCACTGAAATCCTCCAGTAACCTTGTTGAATGACCTGGATTTATGGTATGGAGAGACTCCATCTTGAGTCTATCAGTATAAATTGATTCAGCCTCTTGAGGTAGTTCTGGAGGCTGCCGATTAAATAACCAATAACGGCCTTGCCATTGGTAATGATTAAGCACAAAATGAATGTGTGAAAAGCGTCTATGTGACCTTGTGTTGGTGTCTTTGGGGTCATCACTTTAGACAATAAAAGGAATATTGAAATTCCTGGATGCGCAGCCATTTCTTCTCTTACATGGCCTTGCACCACTGAGGGCTGAAACCGCCATTCTTCGGTAGTAGTCTTACCGGAACTGGGTCACTTTGAGCCACTTGGCTCCAACTGCCTCCTGGGCAGGCCTGGCGTTAAAAGGGCTTCTGAGTATCTTGGGGAGCCGCATGGTCTTGGCCTCCTGCAATCTTATGAAGGTTGAATGTGTACCCCTTTAACGCCTTCTGACGCCCTTGGATGGGCGAAAGCCTCCAAAATCGCAGTACCTGTTTGGTGCTCCTTTGAATGGTTGCCCCCTCTGGCTCTTCGATCCTGGGGCAGAAGATCTGATCTTCCTCCTATAACCCTGAAGAATATAGTTTCCAGTATTTTGACAAAACAGCGCCTTCCCATCAAAAGGCAGCTTACAGCAATTCAGCTTTGAGGATGAGCCAGCCACCCAGGATTTTGCCCCAGTGCACCTTTGGCTGCGACTGAGCCAAGGATGGCTCTGGATGACCATCGAATGATGTCTATAGCTGCCTCACCTGTAGAGTCCGCTGAAAGTTATCTCGTCAAGAGCCTTGATGACTCTTTTCTTTGGCAGCTGGGTTTAATCGCATACTCCAAGTTCTGCGCCCACATACTCACATAGCACTTGCTATGGATGTTAAAGCAATGCGTCTCACAAGGATCTCGTGAAAGGAGGAAGAGCCTTCCATCGGTAGTGTCACATTCTTGGTCAGTCTGGCGACTGCCGCATCCACCGTTGGTGGGTAGATAAAGGAGTCGCATCCTTCCCCATTAGTGGAAACAACTTCTGCAACCTATTGGTTGAGGAGGATATTCTCTCTCCCTTTTCTCATTCCTCCTGAAAACAGGCTTCCTATTTCTGTCCTAAGAGAAGAAAAAGGTAGCTTACCTGCTTCTTTAGATTCCTCCTATGGAACCCAAAGGCTTGCTCACACTTGCAGCATGATCTGCCATTGCCCTAAAAGGCAATCTGTGCTTAGGTCACCTTTCAGAGGTATTTGAATTTGTCACTTAGAGTAGACCAATGTATATGCAATGCGATTTTCAAAGAGCGATTTGTACACAATGTTGCAAATCGCATGGGTGCGGCCCATTCACTTGGTTGCCCTATATGCGCAAATAGAAGCCCCTGCTCCTATTTGAGGGCGACCAACTTTGCGCAATGTTTTGAAAGGTGCGTTCTCCAATGTGACTTATCACAGCAGAATCGCATGGCATTTGGGGTGCCCTGAAAGAATAACGGTACCTAATGCATATTGTACAGCGATTGTCACACAATTTTAAATCAGATTGTACTGTGTGTAATAACAGGCTTTCTCCTTCTTTGGAGGAGGTACCGGATCCACTCATTACAGTGCAGCTTTACTGCCATAACAAATGAGGATATTAGCATAAAACAAAGCCTCAACCTTCAGGATCCTCTGTTGAGGAGGAGGCAATATCATCTCCTTCTGCCGGAAAGGTTGGCTATAATACTGGGTTTGGGGAACTAGCCTGCTTAATCTGCTGGGCTGGAGTCACCCCTGAAGTGCCTGGTACCCCTCCAGTTAGAGAGGGTTGAATGGCTTGGTTTAGACCTGGTGTAGTGCCCATACTGTCCATCCACTTCTGTCCCTGGCTGCCTGAGATGACTGGAAAATTCAGCCAGGGGGTTGGGAACTATTTTGCTGAGCAAGGTGACACCTGCTGACTCCCAAACTCCTCTCTGGCAAGCTGCCTGAAACAGTCGCTGCAAAGTAGCTTTCCAGGCATAGGGTCATCTCCACATGACCAACACTTGCCTTTTCGGGCGCTGAGCCCTCAGAGGAGAAGCTGTGTGCGTTCTCTTAAGCGTACATTTGCACCCTTTGTACTGGGGTCTGCCAGGACTGGAGGAGACATCTTCCGCCCTGAAAATCCTGATGATCCAGAGAGGGTCTCTGAACCTCCTTGAGCGGGTGTGAGCGGCCAGGGTTGGAACAGATAAGAAGGCACGCTCGTCAGGGCTCAATGCACTCTTTTCTCCCGCGTCTTCTTACTTGCCAAAAGTTGGCCCTCTACCTGATAGTGGGGGTGGTCTTTGTTATGTGGCAGTAGGCTCATGCTGATGGGAGTTACTGAAAGGTGCATGGGGGACTGCATGACCACAGAAATAAGGGAAGTGAAAGAGAAAAATATACATATATCTCAGCATTTTTTTTTTTTTTTTTTTACACGGAGAATGGGGGAGCTAGCTCTCAGTCAGAGTTTTATAGAGAGTTATCACGTGTCCTGTGGGTGGATATAGGGGCGGGGCTATATCATAGGTATGCTGCCATGTCTGGCGTCAGGAAAATCCAATCAGGCTCTGCTGTAGTGCATATGTGCTGACATGGAACATGGAACATGTTGACTGGAATAGAGAGCAGACTAGTAGACATGTGCATTCGTTTTCAACCGAATGCATTCTCGTCCGAATTTCAGGTATTTTCGTTATTGTTTTAACAAACGATAGCCAAAGCACAGAAAACGAAAACCGAAAGATCCAACATAAACAAATGCTTTATTTTAGTTTTCGTTGCGGTCCAATGTGCCTAACCTTAAAGCAACACTAAAGTCAGAATTTTTTTTTCTTAAAATAACAAACATGTTATACTTACCTCCACTGTGCAGCTCGTTTTGCACAAAGTGTCCCGAAAAGCTGTCTTCTGGGGTCCCTCGGCGGCTGTCTCGGCTCCTCCTCGCAAAAGCTTTCTGGAGGGGTACCAGGCACTTCGGGGGTGACTCCAGCCCAGCAGATTAAGCAGGCTATTTCCCCAAACCCAGTATTATAGCCAACCTTTCAGGCAGAGGAAGATATTGCCTCCTCCTCAACAGAAGATCCTGAAGGTTGAGGCTTTGTTTTATGCTAATATCCTCATTTGTTATGGCAGTAAAGCTGCACTGTAATGGGTGGATCCGGTACCTCCTCCGAAGAAGGAGAAAGCCTGTTATTACACACCATACAATCTGATTTAAAATTGTGTGACAATCGCTGTACAATATGCATTAGGTACCGTTATTCTTTCAGGGCACCCCAAATGCCATGCGATTCTGCTGTGATAAGTCACATTGGAGAACGCACCTTTCAAAACATTGTGCAAAGTTGGTCGCCCTCAAATAGGAGCAGGGGCTTCTGTTTGCGCACATAGGGCAACCAAGTGAATGGGCCGCACCCATGCGATTTACAACATTGTGTACAAATCGCTCTTTGAAAATCGCATTGCATATACATTGGTCTACTCTAAGTGACAAATTCAAATACCTCTGAAAGGTGACCTAAGCACAGATTGCCTTTTAGGGCAATGGCAGATCATGCTGCAAGTGTGAGCAAGCCTTTGGGTTCCATAGGAGGAATCTAAAGAAGCAGGTAAGCTACTTTTTTTCTCTTAGGACAGAAATAGGAAGCCTGTTTTCAGAGAGGAATGAGAAAGGGAAAGAGAAAATCCTCCTCAACCAATAGGTTGCAGAAGTTGTTTCCACTAATGGGGAAGGATGCGACTCCTTTATCTACCCTCCAACGGTGGATGTGGCAGTCGCCAGACTGACCAAGAATGTGACACTTCCGATGGAAGGCCCTTCCTCCTTTCACAAGATCCTTGTGAGACGCATTGCTTTAACATCCATAGCAAGTGCTATGTGAGTATGTGGGCGCAGAACTTGGAGTATGCGATTAAACCCAGCTGCCAAAAAGAAGAGTCATCAAGGCTCTTGACGAGATAGCTTTCAGCGGACTCTACAGGTGAGGCAGCTATAGACATCATTCGATGGTCATCCAGAGCCATCCTTGGCTCAGTCGCAGCCAAAGGTGCACTGGGGCAAAATCCTGGGCGGCTGGCTCATCCTCAAAGCTGAATTGCTGTAAGCTGCCTTCTGATGGGAAGGCGCTGTTTTGTCAAAATACTGGAAACTATCTTCTCCAGGCTTAAAGGAGGAAGATCAGATCTTCTGCCCCAGGATTGAAGAGCCAGAGGGGGCAACCATTCAAAGGAACACCAAACAGTTACTGCGATTTTGGAGGCTTTCGCCCATCCAAGGGCGTCAGAAGACCCATGCGGCTCCCCAAGATACTCAGAAGCCCTTTTAACGCCAGGCCTGCCCAGGAGGCAGTTGGAGTCAAGTGGCTCAAAGTGACCCAGTTCCGGTAAGACCACTACCGAAGAATGGCGGTTTCAGGCCATGTAAGAGAAGAAATGGCTCCGCATCCAGGAATTTCAATATTCCTTTTATTGTCTAAAGTGATGACCCCAAAAACACCAACACAAGGTCACATAGACGCTTTTCACACATTCATTTTGTGCTTAATCATTTCCAATGGCAAGGCCGTTATTGGTTATTTAATCGGCAGCCTCCAGAACTACCTCAAGAGGCTGAATCAATCTATACGGATAGACTCAAGATGGAGTCTCTCCATACCATAAATCCAAGTCATTCAACAAGGTTACTGGAGGATTTCAGTGGACCTGCAGTATACCTATCAGCATGTCCTGGTCCTTCAGTCATACCAACCGTTTTGAGTCGGGGGGCAAGCATTGCCAAAACTAGTTGGCGCCTATACGGAATATGCTCTACCTAGGGGCCTGGTTTAGTACTCAGGCAGCCTTAGTTTCTTTGCCACCTCAAACTCCCAAAGGCAGGGAGATGTTCCAACGGGCGTTGGCTGCACCAGTGATGTCAGCATCCCAGTGCATGAGTCCTCTCGGGACAATGGCTTTTGTACTCCGAGGATCCTCTGGGCTCACTGGAAACTCAGTTTTCCAACAAGGCTTCCTGACGCAATGGAAGCATTTTGTCTAGCCAGAGGCACCAGAGTTCTGGTGATTAAAAAAAAAAAGATAAACTGCTAAATGCCTTAGTCTATTAGGGCTGTAGCCATGGATCATTATTGCTACAGATACCAGCACAGCAGGGTGGGACACCACCTCCGAGTATCTCAGGATTCAGGGCAGGTGGGAATTTCCCACTCGGGGCCTAGTTTCCATATTCTGGAACTCCTACCAGCATTGACATTGAACACTTTACTGCCACACACATAGGGTCTGCCAGTCCTATTGTCTGGATCACATGGCAGCAGTCCCATATACAGCGACAAGGCGACATGCACAGCCAGTCCCTCCTGGGAGAGGTGGAACCAATCCTGGCTTTGGCCCAGCAATATCTCCCAGATTTGAGGGCCATATATCTTCCAGCCTATCAGAATTTGGAAGCGGATTGTCTATCCGGGCAATTCAAGGATCCCAACGAATGGTCCCTTCACCCTGAAGTGTTCCAAGGGATCATCCATGAGTGGAGGTTCGCTCAACTGGATCTGTTTTGCCTCATCGGCCTGCTACAAGGGGAACCGGTTCCTCTCACGCTACCCTCATCCATTAGTGGAGGGGACAGATGCCTTACCAAGCCTTGGGTTGGGCAACTGACCTATACCTTCCCTCCAGGAATTTTAGGATTAAAGAAATTGTTGAGCCTGACAGTCATCACAGGATTTCCTTACTGGCCTCACAGACCATGGGTCTCTCTGGCAATGGGTATCAGCGTGTGCACACCGATAATTCTGCCTGTGACCTCTCATCTCCTCTTATCTGAGGGAGATGCACTACATCGGCAACCATCACGTCTACATTTAGCAGCCTGGAAATTGTAAGGCAGAGGTTACAAGAGTTTTCCAGATGTTTTCCAGAGGGGATTAGAACTCTGCAGAGTTCTTCGAAGGGATCAATCGATGCTATCTACTCCAGAGTATGGATTAGGTCCACAAGCTTTGCAGCTGGGCATCAGTTTGACTTTTGTGACCCAAATTTGTCTCAAATCCTGTCTTTTCTACAATCTGAATTGGATTTGGAGCTCAGTTTGCGTAAGGTGAAAATTTCTGCCATCTTGGCTTTTTCCCCCCCAAAAAATAAAAAAATGGGCAGCAAACCTGCTGATGGATCACTTCATGAGAGGTACTTGGACTATGCCTTCCCAAGAGAAATAGGTTTCCTTTAATGGAACCTGGCAGTAGTCCTCAATTTTCTAGCAAACCCTCATTGTACTCTTGACAGAAGACTGCTCTTCATGGGAGATCTCCTTTAAAATCAGCCTTTTATTAGCCTTGATTTCGGGGGAGAGTGCGTCGACTCCAAAATTGGGGCGACAGAGCCTCATTCCATGTTCTTTTCGAGACAGGGTTGGGCTGAAGTCTTTTTGTTCCAAAGCATGACATCCATGTTTTGTCTTTTCAGTGAATGGGTGCTTCCAGCCTTCCCAGTGCAATCAGATGCCGATCTGCTCAAGTTAGGCTTTGAGGACTTTGGAATGTCCATCTCAGGCTACTTCTACATTCAGAATGTTTAAGATTTAAAGAGTAAGTGGCTTCGGCCCGAACCATCTCGGCCTGAATCGTGAAATTACTCACTGGGCATGTGGAGGCGGTAAGGATCCTCCAGAGATGGTTAGAGCTCAACGCTCAACCAGGGTGATGTCATCTTCTTGGATAGCACAGGCAGGGTTGTCTCGGTAAACAGTCTGCAAAGAGGCTAGCTGGTCATCACATTATATGTTCTTAATACACCACAGGGTGGATCTAGCAGCTCTTACTACGATAGAGTTTGGGAGGAAGTTTATCCAAGCTTCTTTGTCTTTTTTAAGTTACAGCATTAAACCCTCCCTCTAGAAAGCTCTTCATGTATCATAGGTATGCTGCCATGTCTGGCGTCAGGAAAATGGAAAATTGTATCAAATACTTACCGTAATTTTCCTTTCCTGATGCCAAGACATGGCAGCATACGAACCCTCCCTCTGATCTTTTGTACTTTATACGGAGAATGGGGGAGCTAGCTCTCAGTCAGAGTTTTATAGAGAGTTATCACGTGTCCTGTGGGTGGATATCGGGGCGGGGCTATATCATAGGTATGCTGCCATGTCTTGGCATCAGGAAAGGAAAATTACGGTAAGTATTTGATACAATTTTCCATTTTTTTTCCTCTCCCAGTCTGAGGCCTCGTACACACGACCGAGAAACTCAACAGAATCCATCAAGAAACTTGGTGGGAGAGCTTTTTTGCAGAGGAAAACGGTCCTTGTTTTTTCGACAAATAAAAAAGAGAGCAAGTTCTCTTTTTCCTCGACCTGAGGGGCTCAATTTCCTCGTTGTGTTCCTCGTCGGGCTGGTTTTTGACGAGAAACACATTGGTGTGTATGCTTAGAAACTCGCGCACCTTCGGTAAAAGTAGCGTTTGTAATGGAAATAGCACATTTGTCACGCTGTAACAGACTGAAAGGTGCAAATGTCTCTTACCAAACTTTTACCTAACACGCAGTAACATGAGATTAGCAAAAGCAGCCCCAAGGGTTGTGCCAGTGGAATCGAACTTCCCCTGCTGTTGTATGTGTTGAAGTCACCGAGTTTGAGAACAAGGATATTTGGTCTTGACTCTGTGTACGCAAAGACAGCTTGTCAAGTTTCTCGACAAGCCTAACAAGGAACTCGTCGAGGAAAACGATGTGTCTTTTCCGACGAGTTCCTCTGTCGTGTGTACGAGGCCTTAAAGTGTGCTGTGCAGAGGATGGCAGAAAGCTCTATCAAGACAGATTTAGGTGCTTACATTGACCAGCCCTAACTTTATGACCACTGACAGGTTAAAGTAAACGATCACCTTGTAAAACATCTCGTTCAGTTTAAAATAGAAATGAAAGGTAAAACATTGTTGTATAGATATAAAAAAACTGTAAAAATACCTATTTCCCTTTTTTTTAATAAGTGATCACATTCCCTCTGTTCTCAGCTGCATAAGAGCTTGGGGAGGAGAAACAGCAGCACTCTGAGCTTGCCATTGAATGGCTTGTGCAGTGTGGGCATGTAAAGACCAGTCCCCCATTGCTTTCAATAGGGCTGCCTGCCGAAGATAATCATGGGGACCACTGCTGGGGTTCTCACATCTAATTGGAGTGTGGGTGCATTCCCAGGTGTGAATCCACCACAGAGACAGCTTTTATCAGAAAGCAGACCGCCCGCTCTTGAAGAGGATACCGGAGTTATGGTAGCTAGCTGGTACCGTAACAACGGTATTCCTCTTCAAAGTAGCAACGTAAAACGACGGCGGGCGGTCTGGAAGTGGTTAAGTGGTCAAAACGTCACTTCCGCCCATGGGTCTTAAAGGAACATTTTTTTTTCTTTTTTTGAATGACATCATTTTTTATAGATTTTTTTTATTGCATTTTAGTCCAAATATGAGATCTCAGGTCTTTTTGACCCCAGATCATATTTAACCCCTTGCCGACCGCCCAGCGCAGTTTTACTGCGGCAGGTTGGCTTGGCTGCACATAATCACGTTATATAACGTGATGTCGCTCTGTGACCACTAGGTTTGCACGCGGGCGCCCCCTACTTGCCTCCGGTGCCGATGTGAGTGCCTGGCGTGCGCGATCTCCGCCAGGCACCCGTGATCGCTTGTGACAGAGCTCCCGGTTCTTTCAGGGGGAGAAATGACTGATCATTGTTCATACAAAGTATGAAGAGCGATCTGTAATTTCCCCTAGTCAGTCCCATCCCCCCTTCAGTTAGAACACACTTTAGGGAACATAATTAACCCCTTGATCGCCCCTTAGTGTTAACCTCTTCACTGCCAGTGACATTTTTACAGTAATCAATACATTTTTATAGCACTAATCACTGTATAAATGACAATGGTACCAAAATAGTATCAAAAGTGTCCGACATAATGTTGCAGTTACAATAAAAATCACTGATCGCCTTCATTACTAATAAAAAATAATAATAATAATAAAAATGCCATAAAACTATCCCCTATTTTGTTGACGCTATAACTTTTGCGCAAACCAATCAATATACACTTATTGCGTTTTTTTTTTTTACCAAAAATCCATAGAAGAATACATATCGACCTAAACTGAGAAAGACATTTTTTTAATATATTTTTTGGGGATATTTATTATAGCAAAAAGTAAAAAATATTCCTTTTTTTTCAAAAATTGTCACTCTATTTTTGTTTATAGCGCAAAAAAAATATTTTTTTTAATACAGCTTACCTGTAAAATCCTTTTCTTGGGAATACATCACGGACACAAAGCCTTAATTACTTAATGGGTTATGTAGTCACCACAGATGATTGGACACTGGTAAACTCAATAAAAATTGAGTTCCTCCCATATATAACCCCTCCCAAATGGAAAGTACCTCAGTTTTGTAGCAAAGCAATAAGTGTCCCACGTTTAACTCCGAAGAGAAAGATTTTGTTTGGGAGCCACGTCGTGCGATTGTCAGGTAAAGCGACGCAGTGCTAAATCACAAAAAAGTGGCCTGGTCTTTGGTCCGGGGGGTGAAGTGCTTAAGAGGACCTGTCATGCTTTTTTCTATTACCAGGGATGTTTACATTCCTTGTAATAGGAAAAAAAGTAACCCAACATTTTTTTATTTTAAAAACAGTGTCAAAATAAAGTAAAATAAATAGAAAAAAAAAATATTTACATGTTTTTAAAGCGCACCGTCCCGACATGCTCACGTGCAGAAATATACGCATACGTGAGAAGCGCCCGCATATGAAAACGGTGTTCCAACCACACATGTAAGGTATGAGGTGATTCACAGTATAAAAAGTGAGAAATCCACCCCTCCCCCACATAACACATCCTGGTAATATACAATGAACTTTGGATTACCTCATGTTATGATAAACATAACATAACATATGATAAACATGTCCAAGCTATATATGTAAATAACCTCTCACTCAAAGCAAGAAGAGAGAAAACGGACTTTATAATTTGGCAAGTTTTTATCTGGAATTCTGTTAATTCTCACTGAACATTAAAAGAGGATTGATCAGAGCTGGATTAACTGTGTGGCAAGACTGGGCACAGATGATAGGAAATCTTATACTCTACATTGTGACATAAAAAAAAAAAAAAAACATTTTTGGGTTTACATCCACTTTAAGCCCAGGTTCACACTGGGTACGATTTAGTTCGATTTGAGATGCGATTTCACATGTGAAATCGCATCTCAAATCGGCGGCAATTGCCGGAAATGATACCGTCCTAATCGGTGCGACGCTGCATCTGCGGCCCTGCACCGATTTCACAAAGTAGTTCCTGTACTACTTTTTGCGATTTCAGGACACGATTTACATTGACATCTGTGCAGAAACCTGCACAGATGTCTCCTAAATCGCGCCGAAATCGGGACTGCCAGAGGGAGTGAAATCGCGCGAGTTCAGCTGAAATCGCGCGATTTCACTCCCGCAGCCCAGTGTGAACCAGGGCTAAGTGGTTAAAGAGTAACTTTTATCATTCATAGATCCCCCTTTTAAAGTTACACTCCTGGGGCAAAGCGACCACATCAAACTGTCCAAGGTGTACTACTGATACAGGTACACTTATACATATGATGTGGCGATGTCCCAAGCGGCATCACTACTGGGAATGTGTATTTGATACTTTAAATACCTTATGTTCTACACAGGTTCATTTTGATCCAAAAATAGCATTGCTAGGAATTGTATCGGAAGGCGCTCTCCCAGCTGAAATGCATGTGATGTGGGTAAAATCTATGTATATGGCTCGTAAACTTATATTACAAAAATGGATATCAAACTATCCGCCAACAATAGATCAATGGGTTCAAGCGATTAATATTAATTTAAGATCATTTAATTAAAAGGAATTGACATATAAACATAGGAGGAGTCCTAAAAAAATCTGCTACTGGTGGCTAGTCTCCAATCTGCCTAAACAGACAATTGAGCATATTAATAATACGGAGGAAAGTTAAAGCGGAGTTTCGGTAATTTTTCATCTTTCCATCTATTAAATCTTCTGCCCTTGTTGTTTTAAAGCGGGTTTCCGGCATAATTTTTTATTTTTTTGCAAGCTAAAATTAATCACATTAAATAGTCCCTAAAACATAATAGCTTCCCAGAAATCATTGCAAACACTTGCCTTATATCCTCCAGTTCATGTTGTGGCCGTATCCATCATATGTGTGGGCATGTGAAGCCCGATTCCTTTTTCTTCCTGGTTTTCAGGGAGAGGTGCATGCTGGGTGATTTTTAGGCACAGTAATGCCAAGAGACTCCTGGGAAATGAGTGTCATAATTTCCCAGGAGGCGATAGGGTCTTAGGACAGGAAGTTAAACCACCTAGGACCAGGAACTGGGCCGATTACAAAATCTGCCTAGTAACAGCCAAATAGAAGTGAGTACATTTTTTTTTTTTACATTAAAGGCAAGCTGTTAAAAAGTTTATTTTTAGGGTGGAACGCCACTTTAACTTTGGACAGTAAAAAAAATATTTTCTGCCAGTAAATACCATATACAGCCCACTTCATGTTTCTTGTCTGGTCATTAGCCTAGGCGTTTGACATCATGCACAGCTGTCTCTCTCACTCTTGTGAGAGTTTGTCAGGAAGGGAGGGGCCCCCTCCGAGGGGGATGAGTCATAAGAGGGCCAATGAGAGCTTCAGGTCTGCTGGAGGTCTGCCTCTGTGTGTCTGTGTAAATTCAGGAAGTAAACAGGCAGCAGCTTCACCTGTCCACAGTTAAAATGGTTGCAGTCACACTCAGTGGAGGGAGATTTCTGCAGCATATTTGGCAAGTACACAGTATTTATAAAATAATATGCAAAGTGGTTGGAGGGAAGCTTCAAAATGGCAATATGTTTTTATTACAAATTATGTGAGCAGACTGCAGTTCCTCTATAATAATGGGATAGATCTTTGTTTGGGGGGGGGGGGGGGGTTGGGGGATAGCTGCATATGTATATACGTGCTGTTAAGGCGTATTCGTTTAATTGAATATAGTTTCCTAATGCTGTTAACCTTATCTGGGAGGAGGTGGTTTTTGCGTCTGATGTGATGGAGGGTCCTGAGCAATGGTCAAAGTGTAGTCAGTTGGGCGCAGATATTAATCTTCCCTTTTTTCTTTTTTTCTTTGGTGGGGTTATTTGATGGAAATGTTTTGTTTGATTTTGAGTTTTGTTGTATAATGAAAAAATGAAACAAAACTATTTGATGAGAAAAAAACATTCCCCTCTGGGTGATCTATGTACATTGCAGGGATTTTAAAGCGGATCTCCACCCAAAATTAAACATGATCGCATAAATAATAATTCTCCTAAAGAATTTTTTATTAAAATAGTATTTACTGTACCATTAAACTGCATGGGCTTCCGGTCTGCCTCCCTCTGGTTTTTTGTTGGGTTTCTCTTAGTTTCCTGTCCCGCGTAGTGTCTTCTGGGAGCTTGTGTCATAGTTCCCTTGATATCGTATTCTCCCCTGTTAGACAAAATATCGCGCGATTTCGAGGAAGTGACGCGCGATTGTGATGCGCAACAGAGACGCCAAAGCCGCTGCTGCCCGTTGCTCGTGCGCAAGCACGAGATCTAGCGGTGGATGCTGGGACATCAGCATCCACCGCAACAAGGAAGTACCGGGCTGTGGGCTTATGCTCACAGTTAAAATGGTGCAGAAACCGGAAGGAGGAATGTAACTTTTTATTTCAGACTGTATAGCAGCGGAGCGGCCGGGGAACACAGGACACGTGAGTTGCGCAAGTTAGGGTAATTTAACTTTTAAATAGCCATTCACAAAAAAACGTTTTTGGCGTGGGAGATCCGCTTTAACAAACTATTTTGCATACCTTTAGTCTGAAAAAATAGCTCTTTGTTTGTCTGTGTCCATTTGCAAAATGGATGTGAATTGAAGTGATTTTATAATTATTAATCAGCTGCTACAGTTGCAGGGCTCTAATGAGGAAAGTGGCAGGGTCTGCATCCCTTTAGCAGTGATTTTCCTTTGAGAGCATCTTGCCAAAAAAAAATTTTTTTTGTTACAAGGGATGCTTAAAATCTCACTTGTGTCTTAGTGCAGACTTCTGGGAAACTCAGTGAGCCAATCACACAAGCAGAAAAATTAAATTTTCAGGGACCGTTCTGTACACCGTCTGTGTACAGAACGCCTCCAGATAGCCATGCTGCATTTTACAGAAGATTACAGCACTTCAAATTAAAAAGGAAATATTCAATTTCAACATGACTTGTGTTGCAATTGAATATGATATATATATATATCATTTTTTTTTGCTAATTTATTTTTCCATGAAAGTGGAGTTACCCTTTAAAGTAAACCAGTCAGGAGAGAAATAGGGGCTCTGCCACTTCTAACACTGCCAGGTGCCAAGCTGTCTTTGGCTTCAGTGCTTTCAGAGTCACTGAACTTGAACAAGAATGCCAATCAGAAAGTCAGAGACAAGCCAGAACTCCTGATCTACATACAGTAGTTGTTCTAGGTCAGTGGCTTAAAAAAAACCTTAACACCGTTAGACCAAGACATCATTCAGGGTCACCATCTACTTCCTGAACTGAGATGCCGACTCTGAGATAACACAATCAGGCTTTAAATCATGATTTAAATCACTAGTAAAAAAGGCTTGATTTGAATCAACTCGATTTAAATCATCATTTTTAAAGAGCAACTGTCACCTCTGTCCTGCAGCGGCTTCTCCTCTGACCAGCTGTTGACTCACCGCTAATCCCATTCACTTAAATAGGACGGCTGGTGATGTGGCAGTGACACAACAAGGGGTGTGGCGGCACCAGATGAATAGATGCTCGCTAGCAGGCGCTGCCATGATGGATCTGAAATGACAGGTGCTCTTTAAATGTAAGGACTCATTCTTGTTGGTAGTTAGAATCTTTAATATTTGCAAATAAAATTAAGGTTTCCTATTTAGAATAATAAGCTGTCAGGTTAGTAAAACAGCAATATCAGAACCAATTCAATCACACAGTTTGTAATGTACATAGATTTTGCAAAACAATGGGATAAAGGAATATTCCTGAACTTTGTTTTATTTCATGGTTACTGTGACATTACTGTGACATTGTGTGAATTTATCAATGCAATGCATGTTATCTCAGCTTGCCGAGCTTGGATTCATTGAATGAGTTTACCAAAATTGTAAAATATTGCACAATATACAGCCTCAAGCTACTTAACTAAGCTCCATTGCATGCTGAATAAACTCAATTATTAATGTATCCTAAATAGAATTCTATTTTTAGATTTTTAAATAAATTAAAATAAATTTGATAAAAATCTAAAAAATCTGATTTAAATCTAAAAATCATATATATATATATATATATATATATATATATATATATATATATATATATATATATTTTAAATCATTGATTTTTATCCGCCCTGCAATTAGGTAAATCCTGGTATCTGTGGACTTCCCGGCTGTGTTAACAAATATCTGACACAGATCAGTCCCTGCTGCAGCCTTTCACACCTGGGACCAAGCTACAAAGTTTCAATGTGGAAGTCAGATCACTGGGGGAGTAAAGACTGCCTGCAACAGAATGAGGACATCTCAGGCTAGGCATAGGCACTAGACTGACTTTTTAATGAAAGGTTGAGCTTTTATTGAAAAATTATGTTGCTGTATATAGTGGCACATCAGGAATGTTTTTCATGTATACTTGTTATGTTACTGAAAGGTCCACTCTAATGAACACACAAGAGTTAGCAGCCTAGGAACTCTTGAAAAAAAAAAAATCTTATCTTTTGCATCTGAACGGCATCAAGCAATAACACTTCACTCCATCCCAAACCTTTGAGGTATTTTTGTCCTCCTGATGTTTGGCAGTGCGGCAGACAGGCCAATCCTTCTAACAGGCACCATGAGAAAGGAAGCTTATTTTAGGAGTGTCACAGTGGAAGATCGATCACGCTGCCTCATACAGTAATTGGGATGTTGGTGAGAGATCGCCACATCCTTTATGCCAATTGCTGACAAGTTATACATTAACACAGACATTCTGTCCATTGCTACATCTAATGCGCGCATGGAAATACTGGTGCTTGGGCAACGCGCCAATTCATTTCCCACCGACAATGTGAAATATCGAGAGAGGGGCGGCATGACTAAAGCTGGCACCTTGCTATGATTTTCCATAAAGGACGTGATTTATGGGCAAGAAAAAGAAAATGATAGCGGATGATCGTAATGGATTAACAAATTAAGAAGAGCGTACCCTGTTTACTGGAAGGATTTATGTTGATCTTTGTGTAAGTGCGCTGTAGTGTGTTGAGATAAATTATTTTATATTGAAAACGATTTGCTTTACATACGAGAGTTCAACGGATTTACACTAGTCCTTTACTGTTTGATCGCTAGGGGAGGGGAGATTGAGGCAATGCTTCCTCCTGCCTGCAGCAGACATCGTTCCTATCTACTAGTCAGCGTCACTGACTGGAGCTCAAAGGCTCCAAAGGGATACACCCAGGAAAAGACAATTATTCAGAAGGTTTGTGGCTCTGGATAGGTGGCTCGCCCTTAACCTCCGTGGCGGTATGATTCTTTCTGGTTTTAGGTGCTGAAAGCGGTACAATTATTTTGCATCAAAATTTGGCGTTTTATATTGTAGGCCTGCAATTCTTAAGGCTCCATTCACACCTAGGCGTTTTGTCGCCTGAAGCGCGACGCTACAATACGCCGTACCGTCGAATTAGCATTATTGTCTATGGAGACCGTTCACATCTCCTAACGCCGAACGCCATACGCCGATAGAACGTCGAACGCCGATTTTGAAAAAAGTCCCGGACCCTTTTCCGACGCGCGTATCGGGCGGCTTTGGCGTTCCGCATAGCCGACAATGGCTATACAAAAAGCGGGATTTTTAAACGCTGCGTTTTGTCGCTGCAAATCGCGGGTACAAAACGCCTACACTTTGTCGCCCAAATACGCCCAAAATCGCTAACGCCTAGGTGTGAATCCAGCCTAAGAATAACTCACTTAAATCTGTCCAAACAAGAGTCTAATAGACATCCCAGGTATGATAAAGTTTGAAAAACAAAATCATAAATTATAATATAATAAATAACTATAAATAATTATAACAAATAATAATGTAATTATAATAAAAAATATTCTATAATATAATCAAATCAAAAACACTAAAATTTGCTCAGTTGCAGAATTGTCTCTGTCATTACTTTTATTTTTTTATGACGAATTTGCCCACAAATCGCTATCGCTCAATTCTGCAAGTGATTATAATTTATTATCGCTGTTTTCTAGCTGCTCTAAAATCACTTTTGACATAAAGGGACACTTTTGGTTGCTATGGACAATCTACAGTTTGCAGGCAGAAAGAACAGTTTTTATTTTATAAAAGTGCATGCAGGACACAGGACAGACCACTAGGGACAAAGGGGGGTGTGTATTTTTTGCATACAGTACTGTAATTTGTAAGGTTACAGCAGGGATATGCAATTAGCGGACCTCCAGTCCCATCATGCCTCTGCCTCTGGGTGTCATGCTTGTGGCTGTCAGAGTCTTGCTATGCCTCATGGGACTTGTAGTTCTGCAACAGCTGGAGGTCCGCTAATTGCATATCCCTGGATTACAGTATACTAAATGTAATGTGTTTATTTACTTTTTTGAATTTGGCGCCGTTCTCCGCCCCTGTGCATCGTAAAGTCGCAGGGAACGGAGATCGGCGGCACACGGGCACTGTGTGAATCAAGCGAGGACCTGCTTGCTCACACAGCGCCGCGGCATCGCAGGATCCAGGGACAAGGTAAGTAATTTGCCTGGAAAAGGTAAGCCGCGCCGCAGCAGGCTCTACAGAGCTACCCCGAGCGTGACTCGGGGTTACCGATAATAGCATGAAAAAAACACTCCGAGTCACGCTCGGAATCACCGCTAAGGAGGTTAATGGGACAAAAATGCACCACTACTCCTAACTAAGTTAGGGGTGGGGGATGCAGTCCCTACAGGGAGCTGAGCCCACCTTCTCCAAAATGAACACCCCCTAAAAATAGCTTAAAGCCTACCATCCAGGGATTGTATTGACCCGTTCCCAGGGGGTACAGTGCTCCACTTTAAAGCAACAATGGGCGTATGATGCACTGCCCCATGATGGAACATATAAAGTAGAGAATTGAGTCATGCCCTGTATACACATGATCGGTTCGCCTAAAGAAAACTAACCGATGGATTTTTTCATCAGATATCCGATGAAGCTGACCTTCATCAGTCTTGCCTACACACCATCGGTTAAAAATTCGTAAAACACAACAACGTGCTGAGAAAAATTAAGTTCAATGCTTCCGAGCATGCATCAACATTTCCCCACAGACGAACGTTTTTTTTCTATCGGTTTTTTAACCATAAGAAAAATGTAAAACAGGTTAATTTTTGATGGGGCCCACACACCATCGACTCGTCTGATGAAAACGGTCCATCGGTCTGTTTTCATCAGACAAACCGATCGTGTGTACAGGGCATTAGAGATTTCAAAAGCCATTCCATTATTAGACATCCTAAATCAAAAGCATTAAAGAAAAAGAGGGAAAAAACATTGGGGTTGGAGGTGGAGGATGAGAAACAGGACAAAGAGAAATTGGATAGGATGGGATTGTTAACCACCTGAGGTACCCACTGGGCAAGCATTGGCATCTCCTAAGAGCCGGTTCACACTGGGGCTCCGCCGCCTGACGAGTCACGTCCCATTGAATGCAATGGGACCGTTCTAATAGGAGCGACGCAAAGAGGTTCCTGTACGACTTCGGGGGCGGCTCGGGGCGACCTGCATCGACTTCTATACAGAAGTCATTTTGCAGGTCGCCTCTGAAGTCGTCTTCAGGACGACTTGCAGAGCCTCCCCCGGAGTCGTGCCGCTGCTATGTGAACCGATTCATATGTTGGATAATAGACTAAAACAGATATTGGCCCCTTGTCTAAATCTGATAGCTAAACGTGCACCTACAATAAGGGATGCCTTGGTCCACAGTGAGTATACCCATGGGGAAAAGGCCAATCCCACTCTGCCCTTTGCAACATCTATTTTAGGTATGCATCCATGCGGTCACTGCAGTATCTGTAAGTACAGTGCTTTGCAAAAGTATTCACCCCTCTTAGGGTTTTTCATGTTTTGTTGCCTCACAACCTGGAATTGTTTGAAGATTTGCATCATTTAATTTACAGAACATGCCCACAACCTTGAAGATTTTTATTTTATTTTTTATTGTGAAGCAAACAAAAAATAGGACAAAATAATGGAAAAAGTCAATGTGCATAACTATTCACCCCCTTAAAGTCAATACTTTGTAAAGCCACCTTTTGTGGCTATCACAGATCCAAGTCGCTTTGGATAAGTCTCTATGAGTTTGCCACATCTTACTACTGGTTTTTTTGCCCATTCCTCTTTGCAAAACTGCTCCAGCTCCTACAAGTTTGATGGTTTGCGCTTGTGAAAAGTAATCTTTAAGTCTGACCACAGAGTTTCGATTGGATTGAGATCTGGGCGTTGACTAGGCCATTCCAACACATTTACATTAAACCCTTAAACCTCTCAAGTGTTGCTTTAGCAGTGTTCTTGGTGTCATTGTCCTGCTGGAAGGTGAATCTCCATCCTAGCCTCAAATCCCACACAGAGTGGTACAGGTTTAGCTCAAGAATATCCCTTTATTTAGCACCATCCATCTTTCCCTAAACTCTGACAAGTTTCCCAGTCCCGACTGCTGAAAACACTCCCACAGCATGATGCTGCCACCACCATGTTTCACTGTGGTGTTCTTTGGGTGATGTCATGTGTTGGGTTTGTGCCAGACATAGCGGGGTTTTTTTGATGGCCAAAAAGTAAAATTTTAGTCTCTTTAGACCAGAGCACCTTCCTCCATACATTTTGGGTGTCTCCCACATGCCTTTTCGTAAACTCAAAACGTGCCATTTTGTTTTTTGCTGAAAGTAATGGCTTTCTTCTGGCCACGCTGCCATAAAGCCCAACTCTATGGAGCGTACAGCTTATTGTCGTTCTATGTACAGATACTCCAGTCTCTGCTGTGGAACTCTGCAGCTCCTCCAGGGTTACCTTAGGTCTATGTGCTGCCTCTTTGATTAATTCCCTCCTTGCCCGGTCCGTGAGTTTTGTTGTGCGGCCGCCTCTTGGCAGGTTTGTTGTTGTGTCATGTTCTTTCCTAGGGATCATCAAAGATTTGGATTTTTTATATAACCTAACCCTGACTTCTCAACAACATTGTCCCTTACTTGTTTGGAGAGTTCCTTGGTCTTCATGGCAGTGTTTGGTTAGTGGTGCCTCATGCTTAGGTGTTGCAGCCTCTGGGGCCTTTCAAAAAGATGTGTCTATGTAATGACAGATCATGTGACACTTAGATTACACAAAGGTGGACATCATTTCACTAATTATGTGGCTTATAATGGTAATTGATTGCACCAGAGCTTTGTATGGGCTTCATAATAAAGGGGGTGAATACTGTACATAAGCACATACCAATTATCATTTTTTTATGTATATATTTTTCTAATTTTACTTCACCATCTTAGACTATTGTGTTCTGATCCATCACATATAATTCAGATTAAAAAAAACATTGAACTAAAGGCTGTAATGTAACAAAATAGATAAAAAGCCAAGGGGGGGGGGGGGGGTGAATACTTTTGCAAGGCACTGTACTTCATTAGGAATAATACATTTGACTCAACAGGGAAAAGGATGTACAAAATAAATAATTTTTGAACTATTCCACTACATTTGTTATATATCAAATGTAGCGCTAACCCCCTCAGGGGCCGCTGGTTAGATGTGGGATCGGCATAAGTTAAGTTACCTTTGATGTGTGTAGGGAAATTGATGGTAGCAACCTGTGACAGCAGTAACAGAATGTCCAAGCCAAGGGTTGACGTTTTCTAAGTGCTTTATTTTCGGTCAAACACGACCAACATCTACCAACATTGAGGTAGACAGGATAGGTTGATGAAAGAAAGAAGATGAACCTTGCAGCATCAGGCTTTGGATAAATAAGGCAGTCCTGCCTTCAATAGTAGTATCTATCACGTCGCCACTCTAACCAGAGTGGGTGAAGTGCCCCCGGACAGACCCCTCTCACAGGCCTGGCAGCCGAAGTGTCACTTTAAGCTTCTGGGAAGGAACAAGTTCCTGTCACTGACTTGGCTCTAATTAAATTAAATTAGGATTTTAAGATGGAAACCTCTCTCACAGGCTAAATGTTAGCAACGTAGAGCTGTAGAGCAAATCCTCCCAGTAGGTATTTCAGTAAAGGTCACCAGCTGACAGTCTGACTATGTTCTGTCAGCATCTGGTAACCAGATCCCCGATGGTTCGTTCAAGCCCTGTTGGATCACCTGCCTCCGGGTTCTCCTCAGACCGATCCCCCATCGAACAGCATCCAGCTTTGGATCTTCTCAGTAGAAGTGGGAACACAGTAAGTCACTGGGGCCCCTGATAGCATCAGTTGCTCTGAGCCATGAAGCCCAGAGTTCTTAGCTCCATATAGTGTAGGCCCCGGCCAGGTAGGCCATAGTGGCAGCCTCTTGGCGTGCGCGCACCCTGAAGGTGGGTGCCGCACCTGCGACCCGCTGCGGGTAGGAGACCCGGGTAAAAGACCCTGGACAAAAAGGCGCCCGCTTAAGATATACCCTCTCCCAGCATGCCCAGAGAGGAAAACACTCCTCTGATTGGCTGCTAAGTAAAGGCGGCTCTGTTCAGGAACCCCTCTGGCACCATCTGCTGTCCAAGGATGGACACAGAGAATGGGACTACAGGCAGCCCAGCCCGAAATGCAAATTTAGGGAATTAACATGGATGAGAGCAAGGCAACTCTCTCATCCCCCCACTAAATTAAAAATAGCGCCCATAACTGACAGTAGGGGGCGCTACACAAATAATTTGCCCAATTCCGTAAAATCTATGTAGGTAGATCTATCAGAGAATGTTGTTAAAGAACAGGGGAAGAACTCATAAGTATATCCACAAAAGATGACAACTCTCCAGTGGCCATACATTTTAGGGATCCTCATGGAGCATCCATTAAAGAGTTCCAATGTATGAGATTCTATAGATTGGAATTATCTAATGTGGGGAGGAGCTGGGTTAAAATTTTATTACAAAAGGAGGCAAAATGGATCTTCCTTTTGGATTCCCTTGCCCCAAAGGGTTAAATAGTGATCTGTCTCTACAGTGTTTTCTGTAGTAGCTTGGTCTTAATATTGAAAATGAAGCAGCAAATGCACTCATCTCTAGGTCTATTTGTGCTTTCTTTAGTTTATAATGTTTCTGTTTGTATATATCTTTATCAATTATTTGTTGCAATGACTTTGGTAGTGTTTCTGGTCCATTTGACTAACTTGAGATCATTTATATATTAAATCTGGGTGACATTCTATGTACATCCAGCATTTATGCCTGAATAAGACATCTCTCTATACCTGTGAGGAGTGTAAGGGAAAATCCAGTACCTCCTCCCCTTCATTATAACATATGGAAATATGTAGCAGAGAGATAATATAACATTTGTGTGTGACACACGTGTGCAATATTACTCTAATTGTTTTCAACATGATGGTTTAATAGCACCTGCGGTTGGTTGTTTAAGCAAGATTAGGAGGGGACCTTGGCCCTGTACTTAAAGGGTCACTAAAGGAAAAAAATTAACTGATTCCTTTTAAAAATGATTAAAAATAGATAGAAATCAATCATATAATCAACCTACAGTTATAGTCTCGTTTTTGCTGTTGTTTCCTGTCTCTCTGATGTACAGAGCCAGAGAGCCAATAGAGGGCAGTGATGGTTTGTCTAAAACCCCTCAGCACCAGCCCAGTTTCAGTTTACACACAGTAATCACACCTCCTTGATTAGTGACCACAGTGAGAAAGCTCTCAGCACTGTGGTTATAAGGAAACAGACAACCAGGAAGTGTGGAGATCAGAGCAGAATTACAGCAACATCAAAGCAAGAACAAACAATGAGGACATGAAAACAGCACTGCAGTAAGGTAAAGGAAGCTATTTAGCTAAAAAAAATTGTTTCCTTTAGTGACCCTTTAAGAGAGTGACAGTTGACTATTCCACAGTCCTGATGAAGTTCGGGTATACAGGAATGAAACATGTAGACATTGACATCTCCCCCTTACCAGCTCAACCACCATGCGTTCCAGTGATTTCAACCTGATTTTTTGACACATTGGCCGGTAATTCTATCTGCCTACCTACTAGAATTGGAGAGATCATCAGTTTCTGATTTACCAGGATCAGCTGATTGTGCTTATCAATAATTGTGCTAATACACATGCACAGTGGAGGATATTGCCTGCAGGGGGGATGTAGCTACTGGGATTCGGCTGAATGGCTTGTTCTATTAATTTACGTGAGACTGTGATCGGTGATCTGTGAGATCTATGGGTACACTCGTTTTCACCAGCTTTGAGGAGCAGAGCTACACTCGTGTCAGGTTGAGATTACCTGCATGCCGCAGGAATCACCCTATCGTGATACATGTCTCTACATTGAATATGTGGCAGTCTCCTTGGTGTACAATTTACACACAGGAATCTATCCTTTTGTTTTACATACCGCATCACTGCCATCTCTCCTCCTATATTCCCTTATGGACAGCCTGTATTAGGTAACAGCAGTCAGGAATCTTTATTCACTTGGTTGATTCCCTCATTTGTGTTACCAGTACAAATTAGCCAGACATTGGAGGACTCTGAAATCTATTGGATATTGGGGTGCATTTTCCGGTTACCGACTACCACTGCTCTATACTTGACTAATTGACACGTGACTGTGCAGGTGTACCTACAGGGATAGTCGGTTTTTCATTCCATCTGGGCTAATGTACCCGTGTTTCATCATGGGGCAGTACATTATATGCTCATTGTGGCTTTAAGGTGGAGCACGGTACCCCCTGGGAATGGGACCAATACGATCCCTGGCCGGTAGGCTTAGAGCTATTTTTAGGGGGTGTGCCATTCAATATGCTTTGATCTAAACCATTTCCATTGTAGCTCTGGCTGTATGTTTAGGGTCGTAGTCCTGATAAAAGGTGAACCTCCATCCCAGTCTCAAGTCTTTTGCAGGAGTTTTCTTCTGAGATTGGTTCCACCCATCATCCAATCAACTCTCACCAGCTTCCCTGTCCCTGCTAAAGAAAAGCATCCCCACAACATGATGCTGCCACACCCTGTTTTACTGTGGGGATGGTGTGTTCGGGGTGATGTGCAGTGTTAGGTTTCTGCCACACATAGCATTTTGCTTTTTATGCCAAAAAGTAAAATTTTGGTCTCATCTAACCAGAGCACCTTGGCTTCTCGCAAAATGCAAACATGACTTCTTATGGCTTTCTTTCAACAATAAATTTCTTCTTGCCACTCTTCCATAAAGGCCAGATTTGTGGACTGCATGACTAATGTAGCGCTACCCCCAGAGGAGCCACTGATTATAAATGGGATCTGCGTGTTGAGTTACCTTGCAGGTGTCTAGGGGTGATACATGTGAGTTGAGATAGAGAGCGAATGTACAGTCTTTAGTTGGGTTTTCTTCAATGCTTTATTCCAAGGCCCAACATGGCCAACATGGTCCGCTCCTCTCCCCCCCTCCCCGGCCGGCGTCTTCATACTAGCTGTGGGCACCCAGCCGTGACAGCCTTCGGCTTCACGGCCGGGCACCCACTGCGCATGCGCGTGCGGCGCGGCCTGCTGCTGATTGGACAGGTGATCGTCTAGGACCTGTCAGTGTTCTTGGCGATCGCCTAGGGGAGGGGCTGCAATAAGGCGATTAAGCTTAATTGCCTAACCAGCCCCTCGGCGAAAGGAGGAAGTGGGACAGGAAGTCCCATTCCTCCTGAAGCCCCCACTCCCCCCCAAAAAAAATTACATGCCAAATGTGGCATGTAAGGGGGTGTGGAGTGGATTAAGCGGAAGTTTCATTTTTGGGTGGAACTCCGCATTAATAATGTTTGGGGGTTCTAAGTAAGTTTCTAGCAATAAATACTGTATGATACATGTGAACAAAAAGTGGCAGAAAAATCTGGACTGGAAGTAGTTTTATGCAAAATCTGCTTGTTTGCATCAACCACCCCATCACTCCTACATTTGGCACTTTTTGTAGGGGAACAGCTACTTGGTTTTGACAGGTACCCGCTCCCACTTCCAGTCAGATGGCCCCCCTTTTCCCCCTGCAGCCTTCTGGGACACTTTGCAGGTTCCAGAAGCCTGCGGGGCCATTCACAAAGCACAACACAGCTCGTGCATGTGCACTAGGAAACCAACTGTGAAGCCAGAACTTTACTGCAGGTTTCATTTACTTAAGATGCCGGCACCTGGACCTGAAGCTGATTAAAGAATCGACTCGGGTGACGATATCACTGGATCCATAAGTGTCCTTATTTTAAAAGTTAGCAGCTTCAGTATTTTTGGGGGAGAGACTTGAGCTCCTCTTTAAGATTTTGGTCTGGCACTCCTTCTGTTGGTTACTACTGTAGAGCTCCAAGTGGTTCTAAAATCTTAAAGAAGTTGTAAAGGAAAATGTTTTTTTCACCTTAAAGTGGAGTTTCCATCCCAAATTTTTTTTAATTTTATTTTTTATTTTTTTTAATACAAACGTTTTTATTGAGAAAAATAAAAGCATGAACAATAAGTAAGCAGTGAAGGAAATACAATGTGAGTATCATGTAACAAAGTATCATCACAGGCAATGGACCCACATGGTCCAGGTGCATAATAGCAGTTACATAACCTGGGCGTCAGGTGGCGTCAGCCAGGACAGGGAGAACAGCTTATAAACCTAGGGTAACAAGGGCCTCTTCACCTGTTATAAGGCTACTGCTCGGATCATATACAGTATAACAGAAAAAAATATATATAACGAAGCCAAATTTTTTTTTCATTATTGTGCTCATTAGACCTAAAAAAGAAAAGAACAAAAACACATTTTTTTTTACTCATCTGGAAATGCCTGTTGCTATGTGGTCCGACAAAATCTGCCCTTGGAATCACCTAGGATTTTGACATTATCTCCCTCTAATGTTCCTGGGAAATGTGTGTCATCACTTCCCAGGATGCAGTGCACTACCCAATTATCACTCCCCATCCAAGACTTCCAGGAAGTAAGTGCTTGTAGGCTTCACAATGCCCACAAGCAAAATGACAACCGTGTGGACCTAGTTTTATAAACTACCTTTGTTGAATAACTATGCGGAGCGGCGGCGGATTGTAAAATAGTAAGTGACCGGATTTATATTATAAAAACGCAGGATGAAAGGACATACATTTAAAAAATGCTAATTGTGGTTGGAACTCCGCTTTAATGCAATCTAACGAGCCCCCGTTATACTTAACTGACCCCTTGAAAGTGTTACGCGGTCCCGATATCCTCTTCGCCGCTCAGCTTGGCTGCTGATTGGCTAGAGCGGATGGATTGACAGCAGCGGCAGCCATTGGCTGGCGCTGCTGTCAATCACATCCAGTGACGCGGTGGGCCAAGGGGCGGGCCGAGTGATACAGTGAGCAGCTATGGCCGCTCGCTGTATTCTATGCATTAAGGTGTAAAACCTTTTTTGCTGCAGCACCCCCAACCCCTCCTTTTTCTTACCTGAGCCCAATCTGATCAGGCAACGTGCGTAAAAAGCACCTTTCAATTGGACAGCCAATGGCTGTATGAGCACGCACTGGTACCCCCATGGAAAGCAGCTTTTTGTGGGGGTAGCCATTGAGCAGAATAATCTTGGAGCACTGTAAGGAGACCCCAGAAAAGGAAGATTGGTGCTGCTCTTTGCAAAACCATTGCACAGAGCAGGTAAGTATAACATGTTTGTTATTTTAATTTAAAAAAAAACACACGAGGCTTTAACCACTTCCCGCCCGGCCAATAGCCGATTTACGGCAGGGAAGTGGTTATGAAATCGTGACTAGACGTTCTCAAACGTCTAGCACGATTTCATGCCGCACGCGCCCGTGCGGGCGCGCAGCACGGCGATCGGTGATGCGGGGTGTCAGTCAGACACCCTGCACCTCCGATCTCGGTAACGAGTCTCCGGCGGAGCCTCGTTACCACGTGATCAGCCGTGTCCAATCACGGCTGATCACGATGTAAACAGGAAGAGCCGCCGACGGCTCTTCCTCACTCGCGTCTGACAGACGCATGTAGAGGAGAGCCGATCAGCGGCTCTCCTGACAGGGGGGGTTCGCGCTGATTGTTTATCAGCGCAGCCCCCCCTCGGATCGCCACACTAGACCACCAGGGTAATAAAAAAAAATACAAAAAAAAAATACAAATAAAATGACAAAAAAAAAAAAAAAAAAAATGACAAAAAAAAAAAATGACAAAAAAAAAAAGGGGGGCAGTAAAAAAAAATGATGCCAATCAGTGCCCACACATGGGCACTGATTGGCAACATTGATCCATCAGTGCCACCCCTCAGTGATCATCAGTGCCACCCCAGTGTCTGTCAGTGCCACCCCACAGTGCCAATCCATGCCCAGTGCCCACCTATCAGTGCCCACCTGTGCCACCTATCAGTGCCCACCTGTGCCACCTATCAGTGCCCACCTGTGCCGCCTATCAGTGCCCACCTGTGCCGCCTATCAGTGCCCACCTGTGCCGCCTATGAGTGCCCACCTGTGCCGCCTATGAGTGCCCACCTGTGCCGCCTATGAGTGCCCAGTGCTGCCTATGAGTGCCCATCAGTGCCGCCCATGAGTGCCCATCAGTGCCGCCCATGAGTGCCCATCAGTGCCCAATACCAGCGCCGCCTATCAGTGCCCATCAGTGCTACCTAATCGGTGCCCATCAGAACTACCTCATCGGTGCCCATCAGTGCCACCTCATCGGTGCCCATCAGTGCCACCTCATCGGTGCCCATAATTGAAAGAGAAAACATACTCATTTACAAAAAAATTAACAGAAAAAAATAAAAACTTTATTTTTTTTTCAAAATCTTCGCTCTATTTTTAGTTGTTGCACAAAAAAAAAAAAACGCAGAGGTGATCAAATACCACCAAAAGAAAGCTCTATTTGTGGGGAAAAAAGGACGCCAATTTTGTTTGGGTGCAGTGTAGCATGACCGCGCAATTGTCATTCAAATTGCGACAGTGCTGAAAGCTGAAAATTGGCTTGGGCGGGAAGGTGCGTAAGTGCCTGGTATGGAAGTGGTTAATATCACTTTGAGAATAGTTTTTGTCAAAGTTTTTTGAAAAATGATACTGTTGTAGTGTGAGATATCAGGAATGTTTTCATGTAAACTTGTAAAGACAATACAAGGTCCAATTTAAATACTTTCTTTATACTGATTTTATACTTCTACAATGTAAAGCAAACATTTCAAATGGGGAAATTATTGGGAGGTAAAATACTGAAAATATAGTATTGATCCTGAAAGATGCAAAAGTCGATAAAATAAAACCCCCAAAAAAGAAATTGAATAACACACAAAAAAATGATTCCCTTGCCCATTTCTATGTGGCGTTTATGCAGCATTTGTTCATGAAAGCTTATTAAAAATAATACATACATAGAGAAAGAGTATAGTGGCTAAAATAACTTTAATTTCATATGGTCCCCAATATCCTTTAGATATCTTGGAGTAAACATTACAGCTTCCCATAATATATTATATAAACCCAATTATCTTCCTCTCTTCTCTCATATTAGCTCTTTATTAAAAATTTGGTCGACCTACCACATCTCATTTCTTGGTAGGATTTGTGCATTTAAGATGAATATTCTCCCCAAACTGCTCTATTACTTTAGAGCATTACCCATCAATGTCCCCCAAACCAGACTGGAAGCTCTCCAACGGGAAATCAATAAATGTATCTACAATAACAAAAAACCTAGATGCAGCTACACCCTTATGCATAGAACTCATCCCAATGGTGGGTTGGGACTCCCTCACCTATGGCTTTATTTTCTGGCTGCCAAACTAACCCAGATGGCACAATGGTCCTCCCCTGACACTAATATATCCTGGTTAAAATTTGAATCCACCTCCATTCTACCCCTTAACCTCGCAGGCATCTTATGGTCCAACATGAAGCCACATTACTTTTATTTTACCCAAACGTAACACAATTGTTGCACATTTTATACAACTGTGGAATAAAATTAAAGCTACCTTTAAACTCTCCTCAATGCCCCCCCCCCCCCTTAGCTTCATACATAGGTGATCCCAGATTCCCCCCAGCCTTTCTGGAGAACACTTCATTCCATATCTGGATTAACCACAATCTCACCACTTTGAAATCTCTCACATGCAATACAACATTTCTCCCCTTTTCTACCTTACAGTCTAGATTTGACCTTCCCTCCTCAGAATTATCTCACTACACTTTAATACAAGACTTCTATGCAACCCACTACTGTACTTCCATTAATCCCCCAAGCACATTATTTGAGCACATTTGCAAATCCTCCTCGTGGGACAAGGGTCTAATCTCATTATTATACAGCTACTTTAATAACCTTAATCAACCTGAAAAGTCTGGCCCCATGTTGCGCTGGGAAGCTGACATTAACTGCTCATTTTCTACTGAATCCTGGTCCAACATGTTTGACAACCTTCGTAAAAGCAATTGCGCAGCTGCATTTAGAGAACCCCCTCTGAAGCTTCTCACCAGATGGTACATGACTCCATCCAAAATTCACTCCTTTTACCCTACAACCTCCCCATGCTGCTTCAGAGGTTGCCCAGAATAGGGTTACTCCCTCCACATCTTCTGGAGCTGTAGACTACTTGACTACTTGAACCTATCTGGCATGCAGTGGTTAGCAGACTTGAAAACCCACTTAAAAAAAGAATCACCCTCTCACCCCAGGTTTGCCTTTTGTATGCTACTGTTCCAGATGTCCCTCCCCCTTGCAACACACTGATCTATTCCTTGATCAGTTCCATCCAATGGATGATCGCCTTCAATTGGAGATCTCATAATCTACCATGGCCTCAGGTAGAGTCCAGAATGGAAACGCTAAGATTATCAGAGAGAATACACCATACAATGGCTGATAGTATGCATAAATTTAACGAAAAATGGTTATATTGGTCCCCACCTATGAGTCACCCAGTGTAACTTTCAAATTCCCCTGTTGGGCTCTTACCCTTTTCCCCACCATACATTCCTGCACTTTGATAGCTGTAGCAATGCCTCCAGAGGTTAGTCTCTCTCCTTTACTCAGGTCTCCCATCTACCTTCATTGATGCCCCCTTTTATATTGTTATGCCTTACAAAATACCTCAACTTTGTATTCTAGTCTACCATTTTTTTTGTGAATCTTGCCATCTCTGTACCTACCTCATGTTTTTCATGTAATCACTGTATTTCTTGTCTTCCAAATAAAACTTTTGTAAACAAAAAAAAAAAAAGTATTGTGGCTTACGTGAACAGGCATGGAAGACAGCATCTGAAGCCTTTCACAAACATTTTGGTGAAATATTATTTCCTCACATCCTTCCTGCAGTTATAACTAGGCCCCCAGCAGAATCATTATGTATTGTTATGCATACATTTTTTTTTTTGTTTTAATTCACGCTTTGGAGAAACGCGGCTTTTCTTCCAGTATGCGTCACAGCTCTTCTCACTCAGCCGACGCTCTTAATGGTTTGTGTTGAGGACCTTATGTAATGTGAGAGCAGGCAGATGAATCCTGCACATTAAACCATGCTGCCGTGACTTATTAGGTCAAAGTCCCACGTTCTTAAAAACACACTAGTGGCTGAATGTATAAAGCAGAACTCCATTCCAAAATGAACAGGATAAAAACGAATAGTCCCTTTTATGATAAAATAACAACACCAGCTTTTTGCTCTGATATTTTTTTTCAATCCCCCAAAGTACTTATCTTCTGCCATTAGATGTCCTCAATTTGATAGACAGAATCATTGAATCCACTTCCTCTGAGCCCAGGCCATCCTGGACCTGCCCCCAGCCTGAACCCCCCCCCCCCCCTCCGCTTTCTCAACTTTAATGTGACAGGTTATTTTGCTTAGTGATCCAGGGAAGTCAGGATCGGCACTGTGAAACTTCACCATGGGACAGAGAAGCCAAACTACCCAACAAGTCCAGCTGATCACCAAACTTGTCACAAACCTCCATGACACCTCTAGAGCAGCAGCAATTGACCCAGAAGCCTTTCCTGAGGCAGTTTAGAGTTGAAAAGAGTTGAAAATGTCTGATCCTACTTATATTGGTGTCGGTGGATCTAGTCATAGGTGGATGTGCAGGGCTGTAATGCCCTAATGGTGTTGAAGAAACCTCCATCATGCTGGAGGTGCTGGTGTTAGCCACAGCCTTAGCCAAGGTGGCACTCATCATCTCTGGGTATGCAACGTCCAAAGTACCGGCCCTGGGCAGGACTAGGCATGGCCACGTGAAGGCTGACAAGCTACAGTCTTGTGAATCAGCAGTGACAATTCTGATTGTCACCTCCACGTCCACCGCAACATCCTCTCATCCTACTGTAGTGCAGGTGCTCGCAGGCTTCATGGGAGTAACAACTCTGCTCTGAACTCAGGTGCAGTGTGGCATTGTTGCCACACCAAACAATAAGCTGCATTAGGTGGATTTCACTGGCAGGATCAACCTGTGGCACATATTTTTCAATGAGAGGCCATAGTTTATCTTAAAGCAAACCTGTGCCTAGAGAAATATATGTTACTACTGACTTACTTTTGAATTTGGTAGTGGTCTAGTAATCATACTCATCCGCTAACTTAAAATAAACCTATGCCCATACAGAGCTGTTCTGCCAGCCAAAGAATTATTGTATTTCTGTCCATCCAGTCCTGAGATTTACACGCTCTGTCACACATCACAACACCGCCTTGTCTAGCAATGAAGATAACCTGAATTTTATCTGCTGCAGTTTTACTCTCACTTAACTGTTTCCTCCTCTTCATGTGACTGTACAGTGAAAGGAGAAGCAGCAGACTTGATGAGCTCATGCCTTTCCACTTTCCCTCTATCAGAAATTTCCTTGCACATCACCATACATAACTGGGTTCTTATACTGCTCCTCCCTCCCCCTCTCTAAAATCTGCTGAACAGGGACTGTATTGCCGCGTACACACGATCGGGCTTCTGCCCGGCCAAAGCTCATCGGAGAAAGATAAAACATGTTCTACATCTAAACTCTGATGGAATTCATCAGAATTTCCGATGAAAAAACTCAGATGGGGCTACACACGATCGGAATATCCGATGGAAAAAGTCTGTCTGACTTTTTCCATCAGAAATTCCGATTGTGTGTACAAGGCATAAGATGCTGATACGAGGGCACATTTAGGTACTTAGACGGGCTGCATTTAAACAATATACATTTAATAATGTATTTTTGCAATATTTTTGTTGTCCTTTTTATGACTGCCTGAAGCTCAGCTTTAAACTAGAACCTGTTTCAAGAGACAACAGGAGATGTAGGAGGAGGTTGATAGCGGGAGCTCCGGAAAGTCCCTGACACTTGCACGTCTTGATAAATAGAGCCAATAATGGATGGAGTTAAGCAGACCTACAAATTGTATCCATGCTTATTTATGGAGTGAGATGTGTATTGCTTGTGCAGCATGAGGATGGGAGAATAATGAGACCCATAAAGTTCTGATTATCTGTTATCAGAGCATTATGAATATCCGCTCTCATTACAAAGAGATGTTTTGTTAATTAGAAAGTGGGAGGATTGTAAATCATGGCAGAGCGGAGCACATCTATTTGTTCTACAGGAGCTTGGCCTTAGCAGAATGTCAATGACTGCATACCATTGCAACCTTAAAGGGAGCCTGCCAGGGCATAAATATGGAAGTTGCTGACTTCTTTTGACATTGCAAGCTTCAGGGTTGTCAGATGTTTCCTTACTGAAGAGTCTGGAACAAGCATGCGGCCAGTGGACAGTCAGGAGACTTTTGCTGTGCATTATATTTAAAGAAAACCTGAACTGAGAGTAACATCTAAGGAGATGCAAACCCCATCACTAAAATCTCATATAACCTACAACATATTAATCTCATTTCAAAAGTCATTGTTAATATTTTCAAATATTAAAATAATCATTGGTGATCCTGCCATGTTCAGGCACTTCCTCATAAAACCGTGTCTCTGTGTTTCACAATTGTGCTCTTGTGTTGTCACCCAGGCTCATCTTCCAAAGGAGACTATAAAATGGCCATTCTAACCTATATACAATGGCTTGAAAAAATATTCATATCCCTTGAAATTTTCCAAATTTTGTCATGTTAAAACCAAAAACGTAAATGTATTTTATTGCGATTTTATGTGATAGACCAACACAAAGTGGCACATTTTTTGCACATCTATTCATTGCACATATTGCAGGGTGGCACACTGTTTCTAGACACTAAAAAGCATCATTTTTGAATGCACATTTTACCATTTACTATTTAGGCACTTTTAATGCCACGTACACAATCGTTTTTCGGCATGAAAAAAAAGTTGTTTTTAAAAACGTCATTTAACCACTTCCTTACTGGGCACTTATAACCCTTCCTGACCAGGTGAAATTTCAGCTTCTGGCACTGCGTCGCTTTAACTGACAATTGCGCGGTCGTGCGACGTGGCTCCCAAACAAAATTGGCGTCCTTTTTTTCCCACAAATAGAGCTTTCTTTTGGTGGTATTTAATCATCTCTGCGGTTTTTATTTTTTGCGCTATAAACAAAAAAAGAGCGACAATTTTGAAAAAAAGTCAATATTTTTTACTTGTTACTATAATAAATAGCCCATTTTTTAAAAAATAAAATAAAAAAAATTCTCAGTTTAGGCCGATACGTATTATTCTACATATTTTTGGTAAAAAAAAAAAAAAAATCGCAATAAGCGACTGGTTTGCACAAAAGTTATAGCACATACAAAATAGGGGACAGAATTTTTATTAATTTTTATAATTTTTTTTTTACTAGTAATGGCGGCGATCTGCGATTTTTATTGGGACTGCGACGTTATGATGGACACATCGGACACTTTTGACCCATTTTTGGCGCCATTCACATTTATACTGAGATCAGTGCTATAAAAATGCACCAATTACTGTATAAATGTGACTGGCAGTGAAGGGGTTAACACTAGGGGGGCATGGAAGGGGTTAAATGTATTCTGGGTGTGTTCTAACTGTTTGGGGGGAGGGGGGTGACTGGGGGAGGTGACCGATGCTGTGTCCCTATGTACAAGAGACACAGATTGGTCACCTCACTCCCTGACAGGACATGGATCTCTGTGTTTACACACAGAGATCCATGTCTTGTCCCTGTAACCGCCGATTGCGAGTGCCTGGCAGACATCGCGGCCGCCGGGCACGCGCATCGGCATCTCAGGAATGCAGCGGGCACGCGCACGCCGCCGGCGGCCACGCGCGCGCCGCCAGCGGCGCTCGCGCGCCCTCTAGTGGCCATTAAAAGCACAGGGTGCATATATGCGCCCTGTCAGAGATTCAGGACAGCCCGACGGCCGCAAATATTCGTACGGCCGTCGGGAAGTGGTTAAAATGATCGTGTGTGGGCTTCACATAATTTTTCATGTTCTGAAAAGCGACGGAAAAAAAAATTCGAGCATGCTGCATTTTATTAACGTCGTTTTAAACAATGTCGTTTTTTTGGGTTGTAAAAAATTATCGTGTGTGGGCTAAAACGACGTTTTAAACCTGCGCATGCTCAGAAGCAATTTATGAGATGGGAGCTTGAATGGAACTTCCCCTTTAGAGTGCCGTCATACGTGTTGTACGTCACTGCGCTTTGCCCATCATTTTTTTTAAACGATGGTGTGTGGGCAACATCGTTTTTAACGATGAAGTTGGAAAATTTGTTTTTTTCTACATGCTGAAAACCAACGTTTTTTTCATGCCGAAAAACGATCGTATCTACGGCAAAAGAAAGCGCCACTCCTACATTCATATCCTATACAACGTGGCACATAATTGGGAAGTGGAAGGAAAATGATAAATGGTTTTACAAATAAATATTTGAAAAGTGTGGCGTGCATTTGTATTCAGTACCTTTACTCTGATACCGCTAACTAAAATCTAGCAGAACCAATTGCATCCAGAAGTCACCCATTTAGTAAATAGAGTCCACATGTGTATAATTTAATCTCAATATCAATACAGCTGTTCTGTGAAGCCCTCAGAGGTTTGTTTAAGAACCTTAGTGAACGAAAAGCATCATGAAGGCCAAGGAACACACCAGACAGGTCAGGGATAAAGTTGTGGAGAAGTTTAAAGAAGGGTTAAGTTATAAAAAAAAATCCCAAACTTTGAACATCTCATGGAACACTGTTCAATTTATCATCTGAAAATGGAAAGAGTATGGCACAACTGCAAACATACCAAGACATGGCCGTCCACCTAAACTGACCAGACAGGCAAGGAGAGCAATAAACAGAGAAGCAGCCAATGCTAACAGCCAAACATCCGTGTCCCCATACATCCGTGTCCCCATAATTTTCCCCAAACATCCGCGTCCCCAAACATCTGTGTCCCTATCATTTTCACCATACATATGTGTCCTCATCATTTTCACCATACATACGTGTCCCCATAATTTTCACCATACATACGTGTCCCTGTCATTTTCACCATACATACGTGTCCCCATCATTTTCACCATACATACGTGTCCCCATCATTTTCACCATACATACGTGTCCCCATAATTTTCACCATACATACGTGTCCCCATCATTTTCACCATACATACGTGTCCCCATCATTTTCACCATACATACGTGTCCCCATCATTTTCACCATACATACGTGTCCCCATCATTTTCACCATACATCTGTGGCCCCATCATTTTCACTATACATCCATGTCCCCATCATTTTCCCCAAACATAATTTTCCCCATACATCCGTGTCCCCATAATTTTCCCCAAACATCCGCGTCCCCAAACATCTGTGTCCCTATCATTTTCACCATACATATGTGTCCTCATCATTTTCACCATACATACGTGTCCCCATAATTTTCACCATACATACGTGTCCCTGTCATTTTCACCATACATACGTGTCCCCATAATTTTCACCATACATACGTGTCCCCATAATTTTCACCATACATACGTGTCCCCATCATTTTCACTATACATACGTGTCCCCATTCATCAGTGTCCCCATCATTTTGTGTTCCCATCATTCATCAGAGTCTCCCTGCATCCCCCATCAGCCCCCCCCCCCCACCACACACACACACACGTTTGTGTCCCAATCAGCCCTCCCACAGATGTCTGTGCCCCTATAAGAATCGAATGTTTATGTCCCCATCCAGAGCCACTCCATCCACCCCCCACACATGTGTAACCATCACAGCACCCCTCCTTGCACGTGTACTTGATTCATACCATCGCGTCTCGGACTTTACACTGGCTGTGCAGACCTGCTGCACCTCCCGACTCCCACCCCCCTGGTATTACACACTGGTTAACAGCGAGGCAGGAGGCGGGAGTCGAGAGGTGGCAACAGGTCTGCAATAAAGCACCTTATTGGCTGCTAGGATGCCCGCGGTCCCAGCAGCCAACACAGAGAGATGCCAGAAGAGATTGCGGGACCTGCGCTGCATATTGCCGGGGTGAATATGCAGCGCAGGTTCCACAACTGACCGGAAGACTAAGGACTCCAGCTGCGGGCCGTACTAAATGGCCTGGCGGGCCGGATGTGGCCCGCTGGCCGTACTTTGGAGACCCCTGGTTTAGATCAAAGCATATTTATATGTTAGAATGGCACAGTCATAGACCAGACCTAAATCCAATTGAGAATCTGTGGCAAGACTTGAAAATTGCTGTTTGGAGAGACTCTCCATCCAATCTGAAAGAGTTTGAGCTATTTTGCAAAGAAGAATGGGTACAAATATCACTCTCTAGATGTGCAAAGCTGGTATGGACATCCCCAAAAAGACTTGCAACTGTAATTGCAGCGAAAGGTGGTTCTACAAAGTATTGACTCAGGGGGGCTGCACGCCACACTTTGCCGATATCTATTTGTAAAAATTTTCGAAAACCATTTATCATTTTCCCTCTACTTCACAATTATGTGCTACTTTGTGTTGGTCTATCACATAAAATCCCAATGTCAAGGGGTATGAATACTTTTTCAAGGCACTGTAACTGAAGTATGGTCCATACCTCCCAACTTTCCAAGCTAAGTACGGCGATATTTTTACCTTCAGTTTGAGGTGGTAAAACAATGCAGTTAAACTACGTTTTTATCACCTTAAAGGGGTGTTCCAGCCGCAAATTTTTTTTTTTTTTAAAGTCAGCAGCTACTTACAGTGTAGCTGCTGACTTTAAATAAGGACACTTACCTTGTCCTACTTGCCCGCGCTGATGGCCCCCCCGATGCCGATCCCACGATCGCTCCGGGTCCCGCGCCGCCATTCACACTATGGGAAACAGGCAGTGAAGCCGTACAGCTTCACTGCCCATTTCCTACTGCGCCTGCATGAGTCTCACGCTGGCTTGTGAATGGGCGCGCTGCTCTCTGAGAACACACACAGTTCCCAGAAAGCAGCGCGCCCCATTCACAAGCAGAAGAAGAAGAAGAAGAAAAGACACCGCAGTGTGGAAGAGGCAGATTACGGACTTCCGCATAGCAACAGGTATTTCGGGTGAATATTTTTATTTATTTTTTCACTTTTTTTTTTTATTTAATTTTTTTAAACAATATGGGCAAATGTTGTTTTCCTGGGTGGAACTCCGCTTTAATAGCTCCCCTTTAAGCTGCAAATGCTCTCCCCCACTCTTAAGCTTCAGTACTGCCCGCCAAACACGACCCATTCATTTGAATGGGGCAATGCTGCAACCCGCTCTGCAACCACGTGCAATCATGCAAAGCACCATCTGAAAAGCGATCTGCCGCAGCTTGCTATTCAGTGTACAAACCTTGTGGTTACATAGATCAGAAAAATTACATTTATGGTCGTGGCCCTCTGACCGAGAGTGATGTGGATCACATAAACACGCGACAAGACTTACAACATAAATAGACCTGAAGTGTGCCTTGGTGGTCTGGTTAGTATGCCAAGAAATGGGGGCATACCCAAAGTAAGTAATGGGTAGTTAATTGAGGAAGGATATGCTGAGAAGTGCCCTGAAAAAGGGAAGGGCGGGAGGGTGTCGAATGCGATTGAATGCGCAGACTCACGGACATGAGGTGAGCTGGGAAGAGTCGGCCCAGTGACGTGTAGTACTGCACACTGAACCGACAAAGAGCATGTGTGAGTGGGCTGCTTAAATACCCTCCGGGCTCCTCCCATAAACTCAGGCCACCATACTGGCCTTCTTATTTATGGTCGTGGCCCTCTGACCGAGAGTGATGTGGATCACATAAACACGCGACAAGACTTACAACATAAATAGACCTGAAGTGTGCCTTGGTGGTCTGGTCAGTATGCCAAGAAAAGGGGGCAAAAGACTCAGATAGGGAAATAGCTTATATTGATTTCTTGTATTTATTGAGCCAGCTTGGTAAAGGCTTGTGCCATTCCTTCCTGAGGATTTGGGATGTATGTGGCAAAACAAGGAGACTTCCCATCAGCCTGGTATCTTGATTACGTGGTCTGGTACTCCCTGTTGTGAGGCAGTTGAGGCTGCTCTAATTCGGAAAGAATGTCCTGAGAACAGACTGGCATTTGAAGCCCAAGTTGCTTAGGATTCTGACATGCTTGACAAACTGGCTGCCACTCAGGGAGCTGGTTTAGAAAGGGTAGCAACGAGCTACAATCAGATTGGCTGGGTAGATGGAGCAGTAGTCGGTCAAACACCGTCACTGGGCGTCAGGCATTGTTAGTCTGAAACAGGTTGATGTCAACCCCCGGGGCTGGTTTGTTGCGTTTGCAGACTGAGAGTGTAGGGGTTCGAAAGCGAGTCGGGTGGCGTCGGAGCAGTGACTGACTGCCGGAGCCACTGACTAAATTCACTAGGTCGTAGGGAACCGTAGAAGGCCTGGTAGATGGCTGCCAGGATGACTATGCTGGGCAAGGCCCTAAATGGGGAACGAGTAAGGATTTCAGACATGTGCCTAAAGAGGGCACTCTTGAAAGGTAGGCGCTTGCCACTGACTACAGGTTGGTGCTTCTGTATGCTCTGTAGGAGGGACTTGACTGCATGGGCTCGAGAATACTGACAGTTTACTGGGGTCCTGCAGGGACAGGAAATGCTGGATGTCATCTAGATATGGCGTGATAGTATTGTGAGAAAGGGTCAGCTGCGTGTGGCAATACGATATGAAGGCTAGGACGTGTCTAACGTTGACTATTGCTGCTCCAAGGCAAGTGGCCAAAAATTAGCAATTAGTGTTCCAAGCAGTGTGATATGCCTTCAGTGTGTTGCGTGCCAAGGAGTGGTTAATAAGCTGGGTTGAGTTGGTGAGATGCTACTTCAGTCCATCGTCAGCAATGACCAGGGTGGGACAGGGATGGTTATTGGGTCAGCTCCAGGCTTTTGCTGGAAAAACAAATAAGGTTAGAATGGGACAGAGCATCAGCTGCGATTTTGCATTTGCCTGGAATATGACTACAGAAGATATTAAACTGGTGACGGAGTGACAGCTGCGCGAGCCTGCGCAGGAAGGACGTGATGGGGAGAGGCTTGATCTACCTTAATTGATGAAGTCGGCTGTGGCCTGATTGTCTGTCCAGTTCAAGTGTGGCCCCAAACCTGGGCAGCTGCCACAATGGGGTACAGCACGAGACGTGATGAAGACTGGGTGAAGCAGAAATTTAAGAGAATTTCTGGGGGCCAAGGTTTGGAGAACCAGTGGCGGAAGAAAAATGTACGCAAAAGCCTGTGGTGGCTCGGCTGACACTGCCGGGATGAAGATTGAAATGCTGTTCTATCAGGTGGGGAAGTTGTCCCACATAGCTAAGTCTGCTACTGATGCTTGGTCTAGTTTGAGAACTTGGACTGGATCTTGCATTGGTGTGAGAAAATCAAGACAATACACAGGTGCTCAACAAGACAATATACGTGCACTCACTGACCAACGTGCCCTCGCCGACCAACGTGCACTCGCCGATCAACGTGCACTCGCCGATCAACGTGCACCCGCCGACCAACGTGCACCCGCCGACCAACGTGCACTCGCAGACCAACGTGCACTCGCAGACCAACGTGCACTCGCTGGTGCTGGATGGAAACCTGAACTAACTGCAGGGAAAAAGACAGGGAAAAGATGAGTGGCCCGCGTGCCACTAAAGATGAATGGCCAACTGGGTGCCACTGTGTGTTTGTTTGGCTGACTGTCACTGAGGTGTGTTTGCAAGTTTAGTTTGTATTCGGGTTTGCACGTAGGTGCGTGCTGCAAAGTGTTTTATACTGCTGCAGACAATATTGTGTGGTTGCAAGGGTCTCAGTCTGGTTTGCTGAGACGATATTGCGTGGTTGCAAAGGTCTCGATGATTATGAGGTTTGTTTTGAGATGGCCTTGTGTGGTTGCACGGGTCTCAACAAGTGAGGGGTTGCTGAGACGATGTTGCGTTTGCAATGGTCTCAAGTGAGTGTCGGGCTGCTGAGATGACTATGTATGGCTGCAAAGGTCTGAACGGGTGTCAGGTTGCTGAGATGATATTGCATTTGCAATGGTGTCAAATGAGTGTCAGTTTGCTAAGACGACTTTGTATGGCTGCAAAGGTCTGAACGGGCATTAGGTTGCTGAGATGAGATTGTGTGGTTGCAAAGGTCTAGACGAGTGTGAGGTAGCTGAGATGATATTATATTTTGCAAGGGTCTCAAATGAGTGTCAAGTTGCTGAGACAATATTCCCCCCTTTTTTTTTTTTTTATAAAAACGACTGTAAATGAAACGCTGGTAAACATGAGTTACCACATGTGGCTGTGTTTACAAGCATCGGCGTTTCGCATGCCTTTGAACATCCGTCTGAACCCATTTTCTTTTTTTTTTTTTTTAGAAGGTTTCTGAACTCAACTGCCTAGAAATTACTATAAATGATCCTGTGTACATGTACTGATAATATAACATAGAGGAGTGATTGGGGATCCTGTGTAGACGTACTGGTAAGATAACATAGAGGAGAGATCAGGGGCGGCTGAAAAACACCAATTTTTCTGGCTGCAAGGGTCTCAATGAATGCCATGTTGCTGGGGCGAGACTGCGTGGTCACAAAGGTCTTTGATGAGTGGGAGGTTGCTCGAGACGGTATTGCGTGGTTGCAAGGCTCTCGATGAGTGTGGGGCTGCTGAGACGGTATTGCGTTTGCAAGGGTCTCAACAATGGTGTGAGGCTGCCGAGACGGTATTGCGTGGTTGCAAGGGCCTTGATGAATGTGGGGCTGCTGAGACGGTATTGCGTTTGCAAGGGTCTCATCAATGATGTGAGGCTGCCGAGACGGTATTGCATGGTTGCAAGGGCCTTGATGAATGTGGGGCTGCTGAGATGGTATTGCGTTTGCAAGGATCTCAACAAGGGTGTCAAGCTGCTGAGACGGTTTTGCGTGGTTGCAAGGGCCTTGATGAATGTAGGGCTGCTGAGACGATTTTGCGTGGTTGCAATGGTCTCAACAGGTGTCAGGTTGCTGGGCCGAGATTGCGTGGTGGCAACGTTTCTTTTTCTTTTTTTTTTTGCGTTTTTTTTTGCGTTTTTTTTATATATATTTTTTTCTTTGCGTTTTTGTAAGGGCCTTGTGTTGCAAGGGTCTTAACAAGGGTGTCAGGCTGCTGAGATGATTTTGTGTGGTTTCAAGGGTCTCGATGAGTGTGGGTCTGCTGAGACGGTATTGCGTTTGCCAGGGTCTCAACAAGTGTGTCAGGCTGCTGAGACGATTTTGCGTGGTTGCAATGGTCTAAACAGGTGTCAGGTTGCCAAGGGGCTGAGATTGCGTGGTGGCAAAGGTTTATTTTTTATTTTTATTTTTTTTGCGTTTTTATATTTATTTATTTTTTATTTTATTTTGCGTTTTGTAAAGGTCTTGTGTTGCAAGGGTCTTAACAAGGGTGTCAGGCTGCTGAGATGATTTTGCGTGGTTGCAAGGATCTCAATGAGTGTGAGGGCTGCTGGGACGATATTGCGTTTGCAAGGGTCTCAACAAGGGTGTCAGGCTGCTGAGACGATTTTGCGTAGTTGCAACAGTCTCAACAGGTGTCAGGTTGCCAAGGGGCTAAGATTGCGTGGTGGCAAAGGTTTTTTTTTTTAATTGTTTTTTATTTTTGCGTTTTTTTTTTGCGTTTTTTTTTTGTTTTTTTGCATTTTTATATTTATTTATTTTTTTATTTTGCGTTTTGTAAAGGTCATGTGTTGCAAGGGTCTTAACAAGGGTGTCAGGCTGCTGAGATGATTTGCAAGGTCTCAATCAATAAGAATTGGGTTACTGAGAAAGGATAGAAACACCTGGTTTGTTTGTACCTTAAGAAAGCAGTATAAGGTAGAAGGACAACGCCTGTTTGACTCGTGGTTCCATAGGGGCCACTAACGAATGATATGGGAGACAACGAATGGTAGCAAATTGATAGGACATAAAGAATGTAATAACAAATCTTACTTGCGACAGTGGGCCATGCAAGTGAGTTTGCGGCGGACTGTGGCTGGAGTGAAACATGTCGGGAAGGTGTAGCGTGATGCCGTGCATGGGGCAAAACAATGAGGTTTGGTGTAGAAAATAGAACACGAGAAGTGCGTATCAATGCTTTGTAAGCTCCACTGCGGGAACCAAACATATGGTACGGGTGACACCATGAGTGGCCACGAATTTGACATGACAAACAAGCTAACGAATCCTACCTGGGACAGTGAACGTGCGACTGGGTTTGCTTTGGACTGGAGTGGATGTGCAACACATCCGAAGAGTGTGGTGTGGCGCCATGCATGACGCACAGGCAATAACTTTGGTAAATAAATGAGAGAGAAGAACCGTGAACAAACAATTCGTAAGTTCCGCTGCGGGAACTAAAAACACACGGCATGGGGGAACAATGAATGACAACGGTAGAAAGCATGCAATGTATCTGATACAAAACGGTTGTAAAAATGCATGAAACAAATTCAATACGAATCGGTAGTAGGGAGTATTGAACGAATCTGATACGATTTGGTTGTAGAGTGTATGCTACCCCTTGCTTTGAAACCGAACACCTACCAACCACCCATCCCCCCAGGCTAATCAAGTGCAGACAAGGCACCATGTGAGTCCAATTACCACCTCAATCTGCCAAAGAACCCATACAAACACATGCTAATCTCCAAATGGATTTACAAATGAATCGTATGTTTGGCAGAAGGAAGTTACAAATGTACTACGCCTGAGCCAATTGATGTTGGAACATGAGCAACAATAACTCAGAGGCAGATTTTTTTTCCAAAAGGGGTGCAGGATAGAAAGCATAACGAATTGCAAGATTGCACAAGATACGAAAAGGTTTGAATCCTACCTGCGACAGTAAGCGGGAACCGCCGGCGAAGACCATGAAGGGAGAAGCCACAAATCGATTGCGATGTCGAATGCGATTGAATGCGCAGACTCACGGACATGAGGTGAGCTGGGAAGAGTCGGCCCAGTGACGTGTAGTACTGCACACTGAACCGACAAAGAGCATGTGTGAGTGGGCTGCTTAAATACCCTCCGGGCTCCTCCCATAAACTCAGGCCACCATACTGGCCTTCTTATTTACCAAAAAATGATTGTTTAATGCCACAGGTGCTTTTTTCACCACTATTTTTCCTTTAGGCTAAATTCACATTCTGCATAGCAGCTTCTAGGGGTGGCCTCCAGGAATAATCTGCAGATTGTTGTTGGCGGTCCTAAACACTTGCCTGCCTGTGTGCGAACAGCTGCAGCTGTCAGTGGCGGCTGTCAGATTTGTACCCCATACAGATCAATGGCCATCACTGTTGACATCTGAGGGATTACATATGAAAAGCTCCGACTGGCCCTGGACGCAGCCAGTGTAGATCTGGAGTCAATGATTATGCAGAGATTTGGCCGTGCACAAACTGCAGCTAAATAGTCAGATTGTATGCATTGCATGCAGCCATAGCACAAAGTGTTCCTACATCCAGAGGTGAAGTTTAGCTCCATCTAAATGCAGCACACTGTCTGCACTCGTGGCTGTGTGAATATAGCCACCTTTCAAAATATGACAAAATAATTCAAAGGTTGGCTGAAAAGTTTGATGCAGTAAAACACTAATTGGTAGTTAAATTATATATATTTTTTTAACATAAATGTACATTAGACCAAAGAGAGGGACTTTTGATGTGGAATGAAGGACAGAGGGATTTGCTTCTAAAGATGGACAGTGGGGGATACTTGGGAACCACGATGGTCCACTGTTGTCACCAACAATGAACCTGCCCTGGGAAATGCCATGCAGCCATTTCTGTGGTGCATGTAGATAGAAAGTGGCTGCGCAAGATCAGCAGCACACAAAAAAAGCAATTGTTATAAAATAAAGTGCTTTAGTAAACTTAATCAGTTAGGGTTGCAGCAAAATTCGAGGAATGCAACAACTTTGCAAAAAGTGTAGGCATTGAAGGCATTGTAGGATTGAGTCCAATTGGGTGCATGTCACCTCCAGGACTTATCTCTATTACTTATATGTTACAGGTTTTTTGCACTCCTGGAGGACACTCTTTGGCTGTGAGAGGAGAGAAGCACACAGAGCAGCTATGCCTGTTCCACCCCTCTGATGCCCATTCATAGAAGCCTTTGTATTTTTTTAATGAGTTCACATAATACAAAGGCTTCTGTGAATGAGCAGAATGAGGGAGGGGTGCATAGCAGTTCCAGCAACTCTGCTTTTGAAGGAACTGATCAGGTCAGTGATATAGAAAGTATTTAGCCCAGAGACAGCCAGGCAATTATCAGTTTTCAGAAGGAGGTTGGCAGTGGTATCCCACAGATTCTACTAGGTATAGGTTTCCTTTAATTGTCTTTATTTCCAGTTTTTTTATGTTCTTCTGGACACTTTTTCAAAGTTTTCTGGTTGCCATGTGTGATTGACAGAAAAAAGCAGTATCTGGATCACCAGGGTTTATTTTAATGACTGCTTAGGATTTAAAATACTTAGAGATGCCTTTTGAAATGGCATAAACATGTAAAAGCTTCTATGAAATTTTAATAATTGGGCTCAAATCTACTTCATTTATATGAAATGTATGTAAATACTGTACGTCTCAAACCCTGTATGTAAAAAATTGCCAACAACAATAAATAATACATTGTTCAATAAATAATAACAATTTTAAATGTACATAATATCGCCTATCGGCCTGAGAGGTGACCAAAATATTGTTATCGTATAGGCACCGAAAAAAAGATTTTGGTCGTTTCCTAAAACATTGTGTGTAAAAAATTGGCAACAACAATAATACATTGTACAATAAATATATGACTGCTGTGTGAAGATAATACATAGTAGGGTAAATATATAACAAGCATCCTATATGACACAGACCACCCCAGAAACAGTATAAGGCTCCATGAACACTGAAGCTGATAAAAGCTAAAAGAAAACGCCAGTAGCTTTGCAGGGAGCCTTTCAATGTTTTTTAGCTGTTTTGCAATAGCTTTAACTGCTTGCCGACCTGCCGCCGTCATTTTACTGCGGCAGTTTGGCTCTCCTGGGCGAGAGCCCGTAGCTCTACGTCGGCTCTTTAAAGGCCACTAGGGGGCGCCGGGCACGCGCGATCGCTCGGTACAGAGCGAGGACCGGGAGCTATGTGTGTAAACACAAAGCTCTCGGTCCTGTCAGCGGGGAAACGCTGATCTTCTGTTCATACAATGTATGAACAGAAGATCAGTGATTTCCCCTAGTGAGGCCACCCCCCCATACAGTTAGAACACACCCAGGAACATACTTAACCCCTTCCCCGCCCCCTAGTGTTAACCCCTTCACTGCCAATGGCATTTTTATAGTAATCCATTGCATTTTTATAGCACTGATCGCTATAAAAATGCCAATGGTCCCAAAAATGTATCAAAAGTGTCCGAAGTGTCCGCCGTAATATCGCAGTACCAAAAAAAAACGCTGATCGCTGCCATTACTAGTAAAAAAAAATATTAATAAAAATGCCATAAAACGACCCCCTATTTTGTAAACGCTATAACTTTTGCGCAAACTAATCAATAAACGCTAATTGTGATTTTTTTTATGAAAAATAGGTAGAAGAATACATATCGGCCTAAACTGAGGAAAAAAAATGTTTTTTTATATATTTTTTGAGGATATTTATTATAGCAAAATGTAAAAAATATTGCATTTTTTTCAAAATTGTCGATCTATTTTTGTTTATAGCGCAAAAAATAAAAACCGCAGAGATAATCAAATACTACCAAAAGAAAGCTCTATTTGTGGTAAAAAAAGGATGCTAATTTTGTTTGGGAGCCACGTTGCACGACCACGCAATTGTCAGTTAAAACAACGCAGTGCCGTATCACAAAAAGTGCTCTGGTCATTGGGCAGCAATAAGGTCCTGGGGTTAAGTGGTTAATCAGCGTTTTTCAGTGTAGCTTTTATCAGCTTTTTTTTTCCTTTACTTTTTTTAAAAAAAATTCTTTTTAAATGGATACAAAAACGCAAAAAAATGCTCGCCCCGGCGTTTTTCAGCGTTTTTCAGCGTTTCACGTTTTTTCCCGCCGAAAATGCAAATTTCAGGTGTTCAGAAAAAAGCCAATAAACTCCAAAGCTCATTAACACTGAAAAACACCCAGGTGTGCATGGGCACATAGGCTAACATATAGTTCAGTTTATGGGCTTTAAAAAAAAAAGCCAAAAAGGCAATAAACTGCAGTTTATCAGATTCAGTGTGCATGGAGCCTAAAGATAAAATCTGTATATTTGAAACTTGTTAAACCATCCAATGAAAATTAGACGAATTGAATAATCCCTACGCGTTTCGTGGATTTAGTCCACTCTTCAGGGGAAAAAATATATATATAATGTTCACAGATATATAGAGAAAGGACAGGAGAGGACAGGAGAGGCTCTTTTAAGGCGCTTTGCAGGCGCTATTTTTAGTGGAATAACCCAGGTACAATCCCTTGAAGTGATATCGGTAATATCGGTAAGTTTTGTGATCGATACCGATGCTTAAAACTAGTCCCGATTAGTATCGGTATCGGGACCGATACTGAGCATTTGCGGGAGTACTTGTACTCCCGCAAATGCTCCTGATGCCAGATCCGATACACCCCCCCCGGCGCCGCCGCCACCACTGCCGCAACAACCACAACGCCGCAAAACGCCGCCGCCGAATCAATTGCATACCGCAACGCCGCCGCCTAGTTAATCAGCTCGGGGAACATCACAGCTTTCATTTGAATAGCTGTGTGTTTCCTGCCGCGCTGCGTATAGACACTCCCCCTTGCTCGGGCACCTTGATAGACAGATCACCGTCCCCAGGATTGGACGGGTTATCTGTCTATCAAAGTGCCCGAGCAAGGGGGAGTGTCTATACGCGGCGCGGCGGGGAACACAGCTATTGAAATGAAAGCTGTGATGTTCCCCGCGCTGATTAACTAGGCGGCGGCGGCGGCTGCGGCTGCATATACGGTATGGGGGAGACATGGCTGCATATGTGGGGGACATGGCTGCATCTATGGGGGGACATGGCTGCATATGTGGGGGACATGGCTGCATCTATGGGGGGACATGGCTGCATCTGTGGGGGGACATGGCTGCATCTGTGGGGGGACATGGCTGCATCTGTGGGGGGACATGGCTGCATCTGTGGGGGGACATGGATGCATCTGTGGGGGACATGGCTGCATCTGTGGGGGACATGGCTGCATCTGTGGGGGACATGGCTGCATTTATGGGAGGACATGGCTGCATCTGTGGGGGACATGGCTGCATCTGTGGGGGACATGGCTGCATCTGTGGGGGACGTGGCTGCATTTATGGGGGGACATGGCTGCATCTGTGGGGGACATGGCTGCATTTGTGGGGGACATGGCTGCATTTATGGGAGGACATGGCTGCATCTGTGGGGGACATGGCTGCATCTGTGGGGGACATGGCTGCATTTATGGGGGGACATGGCTGCATCTGTGGGGGACATGGCTGCATTTGTGGGGGGACATGGCTGCATTTGGGGACACATTTAAAAAAAAGTATCGGTATTCGGTATCTGCAAGTACATGAAAAAATTATCGGTACTTGTACTCGGTCCTAAAAAAGTGGTATCGGGACAACCCTACTTAAAACAAAAGTGAATATCTGCCGCATCGATAATCGGTCGATCCCAACAATGTTTGTTACATGTTGTCATTATGGACACAAACCTATGAATGGATTTTTCTAATATGTTATGTAATTATTTAGCAATAAACATTGTGATTTTATATTGACTGCATTTCTGTTGCTGCACATACCTCATATAAAGTCCCATTTTTTGTCCCCTTTTTGTTTCTACTTTAAGGTTTAGATCTATTTTAAAGAGCTAGCTTGTAAAATGAGAAAGCCATAGCAGAAATGGTCTAAGGTAAACACTGCAATAATAAAATATACTCTCACTATACTTTCCATATAAGGAAGGAATACACTAACAATAAATATATACACAACAGAGTGAGATAATCCCCTGTGTGAAGCACAATAGTCACATCTACCACAGCTGTCTCCAGGAATATGATACGGCAGGTTAATGTCAGAACACTGAGTAGTACATGAAGAGGCACCTGCATAATAGGCAATCCTCTAACTGGTATTTCTTAAAGCTGAACCCCAGGCAAACAGCTAAATACATATAAGAAAGGATTTGTATGTGTGTCCATCCAGTCCCGAGATTTACACAGCTCTGCCAGGAAGCACATGCCTGTCTGAGAGGACAGTCGACTTGTTTTTGTTTTTGCAAGTCTTGTCCCGCCCCTGGTCTGTGACTGGACAGTGAAAGGAGATGCAAGAGAGTCATGTCTGCTTTCGTCTCCCATTACCATGTCCATTCTTAGCACATGAGCACTGCAGCAAAATGTATTTATTTCTTGTGCTGCTTATTTCTTTGTTTATACAGTAGTTACAATACGCAAACTAGCTTTTTTCTGCAATCTACAGCTTTTAAGCCAGAGATTTCCCCTGCAGTGCTCTTTTTCTCACTTTTTATCACTAGATGTCATCAGCCTGATAGCCAACATCGTTCAAGCCACTTCCTCTGAGCCCTGGATCCACCCTCAGTCTGTGACTGAACAGTGAAAGGCTGTGTTGGGCCCAGGACAACTGGAGTTCAGAGGAAGTGAGTTGAATGATGGTGAGGACATTTAGCGGCAGAAAAAAGTACCGCCGGGAAAATCTCTGGAGCAGAGATGTAACTAGAACCTTCAGGGCCTTGGTGCTAGAAACCATGAGGGGTACTCAGGGCCGCCATCAGGGGGGTACAGGCATTACACCTGTAAGGGGCCCGGGGGTCCCCAGGGGCCCGGATGGGAACCACACTAAAAAAAAAAAAAAAAAAAAAAAAATTTTTTTTTTTTTTTTTTTTTTTTTTTTTAGGGGTCCGAAAGTCCCCAGGGGCCCGGAGGCCACCAAGGGCCCCAGATGGCAAGCCCTTTTTTTTTATAAAAAAAATATTTTTTTTTAATATATTTTTTTTAATTTTTATTAAAGGGCCAATTTTTTTTTTCTTTTTAGAGGTCCGGAGGTCCCCAGGGGCCCGGAGGCCACCAGGGCTCCAGATGGCAAGCCCTTTTTTTCTTTTTTTTTAATAAAAAAATATATTTTTATATAAAAAAATATATTTTTTTAATATATTTGTATTTTCTTTTTTATTAAAGGGCCAATTTTTTTCTTTTATTTTTTTTTTAGAGGTTCGGAGGTCCACAGGGGCCCGGAGGCCCCCAGGGCACTGGATGGCAACCCCCCTTTTTTTATTGATTTTCTATAAAAAAAAATTTTTTTATATATTTTTATTTTATTTTTTTATTAAAGGGCCATTTTTTTAGGGGTCTAGGGGCCCGTAGGCCACCAGGGCCCCAGATGGCAACCCCCTCTTTTTTATTTTATTTTTTACAAAAAAATATATTTTTTTAATATATTTTTCTTTTATTTTTTATTAACCACTTCATTACCGAGCCTGTTTTTCAGATTCGGTGCTTACGAGACTAAAACAGTTTTTTTTGCTAGAAAATTATTTAAAACCCCCAAACATTATATATATTTTTTTTTCTAACACCCTAGAGAATAAAATGGCGGTCATTGCAATACTTTTTCTCACACCGTATTTGCGCAGCGGTCTTACAAGCGCACTTTTTTTGGAAAAAATTCACTTTCTTGAATTAAAAAATAAGACAACAATAAATTTGGCCCAATTTTTTTATATATTGTGAAAGATGATGTTACGCCGAGTAAAATGATACCCAACATGTCACGCATAAAAATTGTGCCCGCTCGTGGCATGGCGTCAAACTTTTACCCTTAAAAATCTCGATAGGCGACGTTTAAAAAATTCTACAGGTTGCATTTTTTGAGATACAGAGGAGGTCTAGGGCTAGAATTATTGCTCTCGCTCTAACGATCGCGGCGATACCTCACTTGTGTGGTTTGAACACCGTTTTCATATGCGGGCGCTACTCGCGTATGCGTTTGCTTCTGCGCGCGAGCTCGTCGGGACGGGGCACTTTAAAAAAATTTTTTTTTGGTTTTCGTTTTTATTTTTATTTATTTTATAATTTTTAACACTGAAAAAAAAAAAAAAAATTATCACTTTTATTCCTATTACAAGGAATGTAAACATCCCTTGTAATAGAAAAAAGCATGACAGGTCCTCTTATATATGAGATCTGGGGTCAAAAAGACCTCAGATCTCATATTCAGGCTTAAATGCAAAAAAGAAAAAAAAAAAAAAAAAAAAAAAAAAGGCAAAATGTAAACAAATTAAATGTCTCTTTAAGAGGCTGGGCGGAAATGACGTTTTGACGTCACTTCCGCCCAGCAGAGAGAGGGGGACGGCTGAGGGACATTTTTTCCCTCAGTCACATCCCCGGACAGGCAACGAGCGGACCCGATCGCCTCCGCCGCTACCGACGGCTACGGTAAGCGGCGGAGAGCGCGGGAGAGCGGCGGGAGGGGGGGGGCACCCTCTCCCGCCGCCGGTAACGGCGATCTCGCGGCGAATCCGCCGCGATGACCGCCGTTATCGTTAACAGGACCGCCCCACGAAGAGATGGATATCTCGGTTGTGGCAGCAGCTGCTGCCGTTACCGAGATATCCATCTTCAAAAACGTGACGTCTTTGGACGTGGGGCCGGTCACAAGTGGTTAAAGGGCCAATTTTTTTTCTTTTTTTTTTTAGAGGTCCGGAGGTCCACAGGGACCTGGAGATCCCCAGGGCCCCAGATGACAACCCCCCTTTTTTATAAAAAAAAATGTATAATTATTATAAATTTTTTTATTTCTTTTATTGTTATATTTATATATATATATATATATATATATATATATATATATATATATATATATATATATATATATATATATATATATATATATATATATTATGATTATTAAAGGGCCCAGAGGTCCTTTTTTATAATTTATGTTTACTTTTTTATATTATTTTATTTCTTTTTTTTAATATATAGATGTATTTTTATTAAAGGGCTCAGAGGTCCCCAGGGCCCCATGTGTCAAACCCCCTTTTTTTATAATTGTATTTTTTATTTTTGTTTATATATTTTTTTTATATTTTTATTTTTTATTAAAGGGCCCAGAGGTCCCCAGGGCCCTGGAAGGCAACCCCCTTGTTTTTTTTTTTTTTATATAAATGTTTATTTCTTTGTTATACTGTATATATATATTTTTATTTCTTTCTTTTTTTTTTAAAGGGCCCAGAGGTTTTTTTTTTTATTAAAGGGCCCAGAGGACCCGAATGGAAAGCCCCCTTTTTTTGTAATTTCCTTTTATAAAAAAAAAAAAAAATAAGGTCCCCGGGGCCCCAGTTGGCAACCACCCTTTAAAAAAAAAATATATATATATATATATATTCTCTCTTTTTATTAAAGGGCATAGAGGTCCCCAGGGCCCCGGGTGGCTACCCCCCTTTTTTATATTTATTCTTTATTTCTTCAGGGCCCCCCCGCTTCTCAATTCGCGCCAGCAGCCCCCCCCCCCCCGCTTCTCAATTTCATGCGGCAGCACCCCCCCCCCCCCCGGTTCTCTGCTCCAGGGGGCCCATCCCTGAAGCTGTGTAAGGGGCCCCAAAATTCCTGATGGCGGCCCTGGGGGTACTACTGGCCCCCGATCTGGGCCCTTCCCACTTAATCCCATCATAAGACCCTTTATTACGGTCCCGTAGTGGGCCACCTTCCTGCTGTCTTAAGGTCCCTCAACGGTGGCGAAAAGCTAGAGACCAGTTGCAAGTGGGACCTTTGTGACCCTTGTAGTTCTGCCACTGGTGTGTTTTTTTTTTTTTTTTTTATAATTTTTTTTTTTTTACCATTTTCTTTTATTATACATATATACAATTTTTTTTATATATATATATTTTTTATGACCCCCTTTGGGGTGCTTTGGTGGATTATCTGGGGTCTAAACAGAACCCTGATGTCTCGCTTTTGAGACAGAGAAAGTGACTTAGGACAGATGCATCAGTCCCTTTCTCTGCAGCCTCAGCTGCACAGAATGAATGAACATTAAACGATCTGTACTTATCACTAGCTCTATTCATTAAGACAAGGTAGGGGACAGTAAATAACACATTTAATGGCCCTTCCCCACCCACTCTCAAATCTGACAGATCCCCCGCAGCACCAGCGGGAGGTGGGAGGAGGAAACCCAGCCATGCTGCAGGGGGGGGGGGGGTAGGGTGACCACGTGTCCTGGATTGCCCAGGACAGTCCCGCATATTGCAGGTCTGTCCCGGGCATCTTCATTCCAGGACAATACAGTGTCCCGGAATGAAACTGACAGCCACACCCCAAGCCAAACTGATGCCCCCAAAAAAGGGCGCCACATCACCGCTTTACTCACTGACAGTACTTGTGCTGGCCGGGAATGCCTGGAGGTGTACAGTCCCCGCCCCCTGCTTGTGATTGGAGAAATCATAAATCCTGCCTTTTGTGTCCAATCCCTTTGCTGTGATCAGGGGCAGACTGACAACTCATGGGGCCCCAGGGCAATAGAAGATTATGGGGCCCCTGGGCTTACAGATGGTCACCACGCTAGGAGGCAGTGCAGAGGCGGGGCAGCTAAAATCTCAGGATTTTCACATCAAAAGCATTTCGGTTTTAGACATATCAGGAACAGATGTAAAAAAAACACCGATTTTTACATACTGTCCCTGGTTTTACTGAGCCTGGCAACCCTGATGGGGCCCCCTAGGGGCATGGGGCCCTCGGGCAGTGCCTGAGTGCCTCAATGGTCAGTCCACCCCTGGCTGTGATTCGTTACAATCTGATTTTTGGAAAGGGGGTGGTAGTTTGAAAATGTGGTCACCCTGGGGGGGGGGGGGGGCGTTGCAGGGAAGCACACATGGGCCCTGGGGCAGCAGGACAGGTTTAGGGGTCAGAGGGACCGGCATGTAAAGGAACCAATGCCCTCAATTTTCCTCCTACAGCCGCTGATTGTCTCCAGGGGGGGGAGAGGAGGAGAAGCGAGCATTCAGCGACTACATGGAGGGATCAATTCCTCTACATGCCAACGCCACCCTCCTAACTAGTAGTACAGGGGGCCGCACAGGCCCCCTGGAGCATGGAGCTGGGTCACAATGGCTGCTGCTCTGGAGTAGCGCTAAACATTGCAGCAAAAGCTGGTTTTGTTATTTTATGTCTTAATAGGTTGTTCATTTTATTGTAGTATTGTTGGCTGGAGTTTTGCTTTAACTCTCAACACGCCATCCAAAAAAAAAGCAAACACAATGGATAAAGTTCGGCTTCAATTAGTATTTCTGGGAATGTAGCCCGTCATTTCAGCAGGAACAGATGACACGGTGGAGGTATGAGGCACAGAACGCCTGATCTCTGTCATTGCATCCTAGTGGACTGACAGACCGGCACATACAGTGGCTCAGCCCCTAAAATTGCTATTTTACAAACTGGAATGTTCGATCTTTTTCTTTTTCTTTTTGTCACCTACAGGGCTTGAATTATCCATTCATTTAAACCTCCTCCAAACTGACAAGCCCTGTGTACATCTGCGCTGTCAGCTCACGCTCCGCAGCACAGGGTGCATTAGCAGAAGTGTACATTTCGCTCCATTGATTCTGAAATGAAAGTTATCGAGTGGGTATTGCATCGAGAGGCGCTGCCAATAGCCGACACGCTCTCTCCTCCCGCTTCCCAGGCTGCTTTGGGAGATGTCCAGTCGGTACATCCAGAGAGGGCGGAGAGGGACGGAGATGGTTCAGATGACTCGGAAATCCATTTCCTGCGGAGCGCCATCCAGCTTGGACAATGCTGCAGCTTTCTCAGTGGGAACTGGAACTTACTGAGCTTACCAGATAGAATTATGATATTGACTTTGGGCAAGGAAGAGGCAGCCCAGGGATTGATTACCTCAACCACTCACTGTCAGCCATCGTACATGCCAAGGCATCTGATACACCTTGGCTTCTCCTATACTGAAGAAAAAGTAAAACAATATTTTTTTTGTAACAGGTTAATTAATACTACTTGGGATTTTTTTTTATAAATGAGGCAGCATCCTTTTTGTACTCTTTGCAATTCTATACATAAGGCCAAAATGTTCTTACCTGATCCTGATCGTTGCAGCGATGAGGATGATGAGGATGATCACAGCAGCTCCAGCCGCTGTCTCAGGTCCTCTTTGGATATATTAATACAAATCCCCCAAGGGAGGGGCTTTAATGGCAACAGTAATAAGCGTAGTAATACAAAATGCAAAAAATAGATTTTGTATTTTGTATTACTACGCTTATTACTGTTGCCATTAAAGCCCCTCCCTTGGGGGATTTGTATTATTCTTATTCATCCGGGGTGTCGGCAACCTCTTTGTAGGTCACTAACTTAGGATGTTACACTTTTTTTTTTTCATTGGATATATTGATAGCAGCAGGAGCCATTGGCTCCCACTGTTGTCAATTAAATCCAGTAACACGGGAGTCCGGGGGGGGGGGGCTTTGGCAGGGCCGAGTCATGCTGTCTGTGTCAGTGAACCCAACAACAGGACTCGGGAGCACACTCGCCCGTTTACCCCCATGGAAATTGGCTCTTCGTGGGGGAACACCGGGGGGGACCTTAGAAAAGGAGGATCAGGGCCACTCTGTGTAAAACCCTTGCACAGAGCATGTACGTATTAATTGTCGCTCTATTTTTGTTTATAGCGCAAAAAAATTAAACCGCAGAGGTGATCAAATACCAGCAAAAGAAAGCTCTATTTGTGTGAAAAAAAGGACGTAAATTTTGTTTGGGAGCCACGTTGCACGACCGCGCAATTGTCAGTTAAATCAACTCAGTGCCGAATCGCAAAAAGGGGCCTGGTCCTTTAGCAACAAAATGGTCCAGGGCTTAAGTGGTTAAAGACTGAACACTAAAATATAATTGCTCCAATGCAAAGTTAGGTTTGTCCTGAACACCAGTGTGGATTATTGTGTTCACTGAATAAGTACTGTCACTGAACACCAATGCAAAATGTTGGGTCTATCTGTGAAGGATTAGCTGTTCCATTCGCATAGCCAATATTTTCCGGACATTTGTCTGTTTTGTATTTTACCGCACTTGGCTATCATATTCAAAGAGGCTGATAGGCAAATCTTGTTTGATTTTAAATGGGAGTTGTGTATCAAAGTACATTTTCGTCATTCAAAGCAGTTAAAGGATCACTAAAGGATTTTTTTTTTTAGCTAAATAGTTTCCTTTACCTTACTGCAGTCCTGGTTTCATGTCCTCATTGTTCGTTTTTGCTTTGAAGTTGCTGTAATTCTGCTCTGATCTCCACACTTCCTGCTTGTCTGGCTCCTTATGAAAAATCTCATGGCAGCTTTTCACTGTGGTCCAAGCTGTGTGTCTAAAACTCCTCAGAACCAATCAGATTAATTTTAAAAGCAAAACACTGCCCTGTATTTGTTTGTTTTTGTTCTGTGTGTCTCTTTACTTCACAGAAACATGAAACCAGTTTAAAAATGAAACTAAACTGCAGGCACATTATATGATTGATTTTTATCTATTTTTAATCATTTTTAAAAGGAATCAGTTAACTTTTATGTCTCTATACCCTGTAAACAGTCATTTCAGCAAAAACATTTTTTTCCTTTAGTGACCCTTTAACTTTAGAATTTAAACACTTGACCTCTGGAAGGATTTAGCCCCTTTGTGACCAGGCCATTTTTTTTTATTATTCTGCATTCAAAGCTCACGTTCCACTTGTGTATTACCGATACATCGTTCACTTTATTTTCTTTAAAAAACAATAAAATAAGATTAAATATAAAATATTGATTTTTCTGTGCTTTACCTGCAATTTGTTCAGTTGGTGAAAAGGTCACTTTAAAAAAGAAGATAAGGCATATGAAAATTCTGTGGGATTAATATCACCTGCCAGTTCTTGTAGATGAAATAGAGATCTAGGGAGTGAACTCAATCAGCATTGATGGTGATAAGACAGGAATTAGCGAGGAGAAATTGGAGAAGGGCGCAAACTCCCTAATTTCCCCTGCTGTGCTGCTTCTAAATGCCCACTCTGTATTGGCTTTTGTACGGTGCCAGCTGCAATGCAATTTGCAGCATCTCAACAAAAAAAATGCTGACTATGCTCAAGTGAAGTTGGAATGCTGGAGAGGTCTGCTTTGCACTTTCTATATAACAAGCTATTACTCTGTTCCCTGACCCTGCTACAGCTAGTCCTGCTACAGCTTTAACCACTTAAGGACCGCCGCACGACTATATACGTCGACAGAATGGCATGGCTGGGCATATGGACGTATATATGCATCCTCTTTAAGAGCCCAGCTGTGGGTTGCGAGCGTCCCGGTCCGAAGCTCCGTGACCGCACTAGCGGGACCCGATCACCGCCGGTGTCACGCGAACGGTCACAGGAGCTGAAGAACGGGGGAGCTGAGTGTAAACACACCTTCCCGGTTCTTCTCTGTGTCAGTGTCAGTGATCGTCTGTTCCCTGATATAGGGAATGACGATCAGTGACGTCACACATCCAGACATGCCCCCTGTAACGGTCACCACCATTTACGACCTTCCTTCCACCCACGACAAGCTTATCCGACACACTGCGACAATCCTGCATACATGATCCATTCCATTTCCCATAATCAAGACGAGACTGCGCTCTGTACTTTTTTCCAAATAAATAAACACTTTATTGGCTTCTTAGCTTGTTTATATCTAGTACAGCATGTTACAGTTAATCACAGGACAATGCAATCTCCATCCCCCTATTCACACACTATGGCTAATTCTCTAGCAGACATTTCGGCACCGATACTGACGAGATCTATCAAATTCCAAAATACAATTACACAATGCCTTGACCTCAATCCACATATCTAGACAGACGTACTGTCTCTAAAGGGTCTTGACACCTGGGCATCAATAGGCTTTAAACCGTGTTATCAGACAATTGAAAAGTCTAACAGCAGACCTGAATTAACACCTTTATACACTGGACAATGTAATGTCTAGTTGTAGACGCAATTAACACCTTTCAAAAGCATGTGTGCCCACATTGAATAGCCAACAACTTGTGATATCTCAAGACATCCTGCAAACATGAATTATTATTAATGTCCCATCTCATGTAATACATGAATTATGATTTTTATTAGCCACCCTACGCCTACAAGGGCACAGGGTGGACTTAGACCCAGGAGTTATTAGAGTATCTGGCACAGGAGTATCTCTCATCCTTCCAAAGTCTCTGGTTGTCACGGTTCATTCCGTTACACCCCCCTACAGTAAGAAAACACACATGAGGTCACACCTAACCCCTACAGCGCCCCCTAGTGGTTAACCCCTTCACTGCCATTGTCATTTTCACAGTAATCAGTGCATTTTTATAGCATTTTTCGCTGTGAATTGACAATGGTCCCAAAAATGTGTCAAAAGTGTCCGATGTGTCCACCATAATGTCGCAGTCACGAAAAAAATCGCTGATCACTGCCATTGGTAGTAAAAAAAAAAGTATTAATAAAAAAATGCCATAAAACTATCCCCTATTTTGTAAACGCTATAAATTTTGCGCAAACCAATCGATAAACGTTTATTACAATTTTTTTTACCAAAAATAGGTAGAAGAATACGTATCGGCCTAAACTGAGGAAAAAAATATTTTTTATATATTTTTTGGGAATATTTATTATAGGAAAAAGTTAAAAATATAGATTTTTTTCTAAATTGTCGCTCTATTTTTGTTTATAGCGCAAAAAATAAAAACTGCAGAGGTGATCAAATACCACCAAAATAAATCTCTATTTGTGGGGAAAAAAAGATGCCAATTTGGTTTGGGAGCCACGTCACACGACCGCGCAATTGTCAGTTAAAGCGACGCAGTGCCAAATCGCAAAAAGGGGCAAGGTCCTTAACCTGCATAATGGTCTGGGTCTTAACCGGTTAAAGGAAAATTAGGCTAAAGCCTTCCAGGAAAGTAACATTATGTTAGTCCATGGGACTGGCTTATCAAGCAAAAACATGTGATATATTGTGCTAAATGTGGTATATTGATATGATCATATGTGATAACATATCTTGGGTCAGCAAAGCGAGAAAAGTTTAGTATCTAATAAATGTACAAATTGTAAGGTGTATTTTCTAATATGCAAAACTGCATACAGTATTTATGAGCAAATTATTATTTTTTGCTCTAAAACATTTGTAGGTTTCTTACCTGCTTATACCTATGCATATCAGAACTTCTTGTTGCAGGTTGACAACACCAAGCCATTGCCTCACAATCAGCGTCATTGTTGTCAGGCTGCAGTGTGAGCAGGGCCGTCTTTAATGTTGATTGGACCCTGGGCAAACATTTTCTTGGGGCCCCCTTGCAATTTTGCTTATCACCTGCTCTGAGACATACAAAAAATTCCAGCTGGACTTAAAATCAGTTAACTGTATCAGGCAAAGATTGCGATTGGTTACCAGAGGTTACAGCATATCATTACCAATTACTGACTGGCTGCTAGAGGTTTCAGCACACATTACGGCTCACTGATTAGTTGCTAGAGGTTACAGCACATGATTTCTTATTGTTAATTGGTTACTAAAAATCTGTGTACAGTAATACTGCTCACTGATTGGTTGCTAGAGGTTACAGCACATCATCTCTTCACTGAAGAATGTGAATGCTGTCTTTATTTACATATGAATGCCGCCAGCTTCAGCTATTTACATATGAATGTGCCCATTATTTACATATGAATCGTATCTCTGTTTCTGGCCCTGGGTATCTATGCGACTGATTCTTAGAATCAGTTATGCATAGATTTTGCTTAGATCCGACATGCGTAAGTCACTTACACCATCGGATCTAAGTTGTAATGTTACGCTGGCCGCTAGGTGGCGTTCCCGTCGATTTCTGCATCAAATATGCAAATGAGCGTGATACGCCGATTTCCGCGCCGTCGACGTAGTTTACGTATAGGCCTGTACGTTAATTACGGTGCCGTCTAAATCAATGTATTTGCGGCATACTATGGAGCATGCGCAGAGGGCTACGTTTAGGGCCGGCGCATGCGCAGTTCGTTCGGCCCGCGGGGGCGCGCTTAATTTAAATACAGCATGCCCTCCCTCCTTCCCTATTTGAATTACGCGGCCTTACGCCATCCCATTTACGCTACGCCGCCGCACATTACGGAGCAAGTGCTTTGAGAATACAGCACTTGCCCGTAAAAAATGGGTTACGCAACGCTACGCCGTTACGACGGTATTGTACGAGAATCTAGCTCAAGGTCTGCAGGTGGGTCATCTGTACACAACAATAGGGCAGAGCTGGGCAGCATTAGTAGCAGCACTTCACACTGAGATATCGGGACATAGCACAGGACTAACATTTCACACAAGGTAATTTCAACTGGGATAGTTGGCAAGTATGAGGCAGCTGCTTTGGGACCAAAAACAATGGCAGGGCCCAGGGCAGCTGTCCCTTTTGCCCTGCCTTAAAGATGGCCCTGTGTGTGAGCTCCTTCACGTGGCCTTCCAGCTGCCCATCTGATAGATCTAATAGGATGCTAAAGCTTAATGCACACTGCCACAACCTAAAAGTCGGACGACTTTGCCAGACGACTTTGGTGCAACCTCAGCGCAAATTTGGCATGATAAAACAAAAAAGGACCAACATTTTTGAAAAAAAAAAAACTGTTTCATAGTTTGTTAGAACATTTTGAAAACAGATAATTTTTGCGCTGATGAGGCTAAACTGATGGGCACTGATAGGCTGCACTAATGGACACTAATAGGCGGCACTGATAAGCACTGATAAGGCGGCACTAATGGTTACTGATAGGTGGCACTGATAAGCACTGATAGATGGAACTGAGAGATGGCACTAATGGGTGGCACTGATGGTTGGCACTGATGGGCACTGATGGTTGGCACTGATAATCAGCAATGATAGGTGGCACTGATGGGCACTGATCACTGATGGGTGGAACTGATGGGCACTGGTAGGGGACACTGATAGGCAGCACGGATCTGTGGCATTGATTTATGAGATACTGATGGGCATTGATTGGCAGCACTGGTGGGCACTGGTGGGCATTGATGGGTAGCACTGTGGGCACTGGTAGGTGGCACTGATGGGTACTAATAGGTGGCACAGTGGGCACTGGCAGCTGACACTGGAGGGCAAAAAAATGCAGCCATGGCTTTCTGTGCGAGGGACCGATGACCCTCTGACAGAAGCTGGTGATCTGCTTGTTTTTTCCCCTCACGCTGGCATTGTAAGAAAAAAAATACAGTTTACCGAGCTTCTGTTTACATCACGTGATCAGCCGTCATTGGCTGATCATGTGGTAAGGGGCTGGGATCAACCCCTTACTCTGATCTGTGATCACCCAAGTCTCTTATTGGGTGTTTTTAACCCCTCTTGTGGGGATAAAAGCACCCCGCTAGCGGCGACAAAGCGCCGCTTAAACAGCAGTAAAGCACCGCTAAAAACTGGGGGCACTTTACCACTGTTTTCCCACTGCGCCAGTGTGGAATTAGCCTTAAAGTATAAGTAAATGCAAATCTTTTTTACTCATTAAGGAGATTCACCCTCTCCATTTGTCCTGTTTACTGTTATCATTGAAAGTGAAAGTAAAAGAAAATCCCACATTTTGAGTTGTCCGCAGAAAAGTAATAGCGGGGAAATCTTCAAATGGGGAACTCAAACCTCCCAACCGTCCCAGATTTTGCGGTAAATCCTGCGATCACGCCAAAAGTCCCGCGGCACCCCCCCGTGACTCACGATAAAACCCGCGAATCGCGGTAAACACCGCGGTCCCGTGAAAACCGCCCCCGCTCAACAACTTTGATCAGCAGAACCCCCCCCGCTCAACAACTCCGAACCGTGGAACTTCACCCCGCTCAACAATTTTGATACGCGGAACCCCCCCCCCCCCCCCCGCTCATTTGTCCCTCATTATAAAGTTGAAAAGTTGGGAGGTATGGAACTAACTCTGGTGACCTGGGTGTCCCCAAAGAAAGGAAATCTCGGCAATAGGACACATGGGGAAAATTTTGACAGGGGTTATAACCCTCCCTAACTCTATACAAAATTAAAAAGTTTTACCTGTAGTTCTGCTTTAGCAATCTGTCAAATGCATGGTCCCCCTTTGTCGCTCTTGTGTCCTTTAGTGACATATGAGCTGGTTGAAGAAACCACAACACACGGTAGGGGGGGCAGGACGGTGACGGTGCAGAAGATTTATCAGGCTACATGAGCTACATAGCTCTAAAATGTCTGTTGTCTTTAGGGTTCATTCTGACTGGCAAAGAGACCCGGCCTCTGTGCTGACCTTCTTTTTGCTGCATGTGCATCCATATTTACTGAAGGCAAATCCACTTTGGGCTACAAGTGCAAACTACAAGTGCAAAGTGCTACTTGAAATTGCACTGAAAATGCACTTAGAAGTGCAGTCGCTGTATATCTGGGGGGGACATGCAAGGAAAATAAAAAACAGCATTTTAGCTTGCACATGATTTGATGATAAAATCAGCAGAACTTCCCCTCATTTCAGATCTACCCCTCAGATTTAAAGTAACTGAATGAATGAATGAATGACTTGTATAGCGCAACGCTTGCGAACTGAATCGCCTCTGGGCGCTTTTTTCCAGCCAGTGTCTGCTTGGCTGGTGCGGTCATTTTTACCCCATAGGATCTTGACACACTATGGACACACAGTCATACACACATATATACATATATACTGGGTCAATTTTTTGGACGATCCAATTTACCTACCAGCATGTCTTTGGAGTGTGGGAGGAAACCGGAGTACCCGGAGGAAACCCACACAGACACAGGGAGAACATGCAAACTCCAGGCAGATGGTGTCGTGGTCGGGATTCAAACCAGCGACCCTTTTGCTGCTAGGCGAAAGTGCGACTCACTGGACCACTGTGCTGCCCTTAGCAAGTGCACTTTTAATGCAATTTCAAGTGCATTTTGCACTTGTAGTTTGCACTTGTAGTGCAAAGTGGATTTGCCTTTCATAAATAATCCCCTATCTGTTGTAAAACATGTTGCCTTTAACACACATTACCACATGTGTGAATGTTATAATAGCAACTTTGTAGCAGATTTTTGTTACAGCTGCAATTCTCTTTTCTTGCTTTTCTTCTTGTGATTTGTAGCAGGGTTCAATGTAACTGATGTAGCTGATTACAAGGCTTATCTAGGCAGCGACACATCACCAGTGTTCCATGATCATCAGCAGCTGCATTGAATATAATGAGTAGATACTGAAGCTGACAATTCTGTAGCACCAAATGTTGTAAAAATTCAGAAGCGCTATGATGGAGTTACAAATTGCTTGTAATTTTTTTTGCAGCACAGACCTCTTACTTGACTGGAATGTATTTATTCCTAGGAACAAAAATACTAAGAAGTGATTCTGTAGCTGCCTGTAGCAGCCATGATGCCCTGTGCTGCCGGTGTCGTGATTTATACACCATACACTGCAATACACAGCCCTAGAGTGAGTATTCATCATAATGCTTGCAATGGTAATCAATCATTGTCAACGCGACCATGTGAATGGTAAAGTAGGCAGACTGCTACTCCGGCAGCATGCGGCATCGTGGCTGCTATGTGCCGCAGGGTCTGGAGGGGTGGCCAGGATATTTTGAGTTAGTTCACCTTTTCGTTTTTCATTAAAATGTGAATTTACCCTTAAAAGTGGGTTAATTTATGCATTAACATGCGTTTTGTTAAGGTGACCCATTTAAAATAAATTGACTGCCAACACACCCTTACATGCTAAAAAAACACACAAAACGTTGTTTTCTAATGCTTTTTTTCAAATGCCTTACTGTTTCGGGATGCCAATAACAATACAAGTGTACTACGGGGTGTAGGCCACCTTTAGGTCTAGGGCCTGTCCAGGTAAGTTAGGACTCTATCTGCCCATCATTTTTGAAATACTTAGCATCCATTGAGAGGGCGGAGATGATTGGGAAGTAAGAAAGAGTATAGAAGTCTGGAGTTTATCACCTGGTATGGGGAATTTAAGTGCTTAAAGCGGGGGTTCTGCGGGAAATCGTTTTTTTTTAAGCTGTGCATCTACTGCTATTAACATTATTAACAGTGTACTCACATCTCTGAATGTGCTAGGCATCCGCATGCAAATTTGTCTGTAAATAAGTATTTATAAAAATTTGTCCTGTGAGGTTCCATCTTGCTTATGGGCACTGTGAAGTCCACAAGCAAATACTTCCTGGATTCTGTGAATGCTCTATCCCATGCATAGGTAGTGCTGACAGCGAGCGACACCTCCAACACTATGCGATTGCCATCATAACGGCCCGCGCGCAAAATCTTGCAATATCTCGGCAATCTGTTAGGAATCGTCTCCTGGGAAGCGTGACATTGTGCTCCCAGGAGACATTGCAATCCTGTCCCAGCAAACACTGGGGCGCTGAGAAACAAAGAGCCACGCCCACTCCCGCGGGAGGGATACCAGGAAGTGGCTGCTATTGTCTACTGAATACAGGCAGGCCCGGACTGGGACAAAAAATAGGCCCGGGCATTTTAGACTGACCAGCCCAGGGGGGGGGGGGGGGGGTTAATGAGGGGATGTGGGGTGAGATAAAGAAAGATAGATTGAAAGATTAAGATAGAAAGAAAGGAAGGAAGATGGATTTATAGATAGATAGATAGATAGATAGAGTAAAAAGATAAATTACAGATAGAAAGAAGGGAAGGAAGGAAGATAAAGAAAGATAAAAGATAGAAAGAAATAAGGGGAGGAAGGAAGATAGATAGATATAGATAGATAAAAAGGAAGGAAGGAAGGAAGGAAGGAAGGAAGGAAGGAAGGAAGGAAGGAAGGAAGGAAGGACGATAAAGAAAGAAAGATAGATAAAGATAGAAAGAAAAAAGGGAAGGAAGGAAGATAGATAAATAGATATAGATAGATAGATAGAAAGGAAGGAAGATGGATAAAGAAAGAATGAATAATATAGCAAGAAAGAAGGGAAGGAAGATAGATAGAGAAAGAAAGATATATAAAGATAGAAAGCAAGAAGGGAAGTAGATAAAGATAGATAGAAAGAAAGAAGGGAAGGAAGATTGATAAAGAAATAAAGATAGATAAATATAGAAAGAAGGGAAGGAAGGAAGATAGATAGATATAGATAGATAGAAAGGAAGGAAGATGGATAAAAAAAGAATAAATAATATAGAAAGAAAGAAGGGAAGGAAGATAGATAGATAGATAGATAGATAGATAGATAGATAGATAGATAGATAGATAGATAGATAGATAGAAAGATAAAGATAGAAAGAAAGAAGAGAAGGAAGGGAGATAGATACAGAAAGAAAGGTAGATAAAGAAAGAAAGGAAGATATATAGATAGATAAAGATAGAAGATAGCAAGGAAGGAAGATAGATAAAGATAGAAAAAAAGAAGAGAAGGAAGGAAGATAGGTAGATAGATCTAGATAGATAGATAAAAATAGATAGATAGATAAATATAAATTTGATGGCACAGTGGCTGTGTTTGTTGGCATGGCACAGTGGTGACAATTGATTGCACTGTGGCTGTGTTTGATGGCATGGCACAGTGGCTGCGTTTGATGGCATGGCACAGTGGCTGCGTTTGATGGCATGGCACAGTGGTGACAATTGATGGCACAGTGGCTGTGTTTGATGGCATGGCACAGTGGTGACAATTGATGGCACAGTGGCTGCGTTTGATAGCATGGTACAGTGGCTGCGTTTGATGGCATGGCACAGTGATGACAATTGATGGCCCAGTAGCAGCATTTTATGGGCCCAGTGGCTGCATTTGATGGGCCCAGTGAGGCTTAATAGCCGCCGGGGCCGTTCGTGGGCCGCGAGGGCCGTTCGCGGGCCACAACCGGCCCGCGGGCCGCCGCGGCCCACCGGGCATTTGCCCGGTATGCCCTATGGCCACTCCGGGCCTGAATACAGGTGTTGGAACCATTTTAAAAATTATGGATACCGGAATGTCATGTGTATGTAAATACGGAGCTGGTGTGAATAAGCTGAAGTTGTTATTGAGGGTGAACCTCCACTTTAAGACAATCAAGGTATAGTAAATGTAACCTGATGTGGGTACCACAGCCGCCTCCTCCTTCTCCTGTTCCACTAAGGTAGTGCATATTAAAAAATGACTTAAAAGATATAGCAAACATACCCTGCCATGGGATACTCAATGTCTGTACTGTTTAAGGGACAAGTTATTGTTCTGAAAAAATACCTTTTATTGTTGCCATGAAAAGCACTATATACGGTAGTGGAAACATGGTGTTTAATGATCATGGAAGTGTACTTGTAAGTAAGCAATTTGCTTATACCTGAAGAGTTTTAGCAGTATGTTGCAGGATTTGTGGGAATGGGAGTGGTGGAGCTGCACAAAGGGGACATTGAGAAGCAACTACAAAATAGGTATCCCATTATCTTAAATAGACCAACTGCTCTGGGCTGCAGCTTTCTAATGGTCAAGGAGAGCATCGGTCCCTTGTGCAGTGTCTGGACCTACCAGAGTAGAGAGGCCCCATAAGTACATATGTTCTCCTGACATTATATTACAGTGGAAAGTGAGCCATTACACTTGGAAGTTCCCATGTGTGGAAAAATCTAGAAAGTCCTTTCAGGATTCCAAAGCTTAAGCCTCGTACACACAATCGGACTTCCAACCAACTTTTCCATGGATTTTGGTTCCGAAGGGCGTTGGCCGTGAACTTGTCCTGCATACACACGGCACAACATTTTCAGCCAACATTCATCAAACCACATGTTTTTTCAGCTCTTTACAGCCACCCTTTGGGCAACTTCTACTAATGTTTTACATTGATTCTGAGCATGCGTGTTTGTACATCGGATTTTAGTTAGGACCAACACGATCAGATAATCCGACGTAACAGATTTATTGCCCAACAATTGGTGAGCATGAAGAGCCAACTTTTGTTGTCGTTACTTCAGCAAATAATTGTCTGATGGAGCATACACATGGTCGGATAATCCGACCCAACGCGTCCATCAGACAATTATGGCCTTAAAGTTGAATCGTGTGTACGAGTATTTAGAAGAACATACGTAATGGGTGGACTCGAGCCATGCTATGTAAACAGATCCTAAAAGCAAATTAAGTGGATTTTCTGACCTGGGTATTTCCCTGGTATCTTTAGTTTCACTGAATAGTTTCACTTTCTACCTGGTGCAGTTCATCAATAGAGATGATTAGGTAACTAGATGAAATGTTTTATAATAATGCCACAAAAGCAGTACTCATGGAAGATACATGATATCCATTACAGTCTGGGCTGGGTGATCCCTCTGTATTTGCGTTAGTAGCAGAAACTAAATCTTAATTGTCACAGTTTAGCAAGCAAGGAAAGAGAATGGCTAATGTCTGAGGTTAAACTCTGGGTGAGATGAAAATTACATTATCTCTTTTATAAATAAATTGTTGAATCAATTAGAGCAGACAACTTTAGAAACCATCTATTCTTTCAGAAGCATGCCAAATGCATACATTATCTTGAGCCCATCTTCCAAACTTTTTAAATATAGGTTAGAATAGAGTGAGGAAAGGTTAGGAACGTGTTTTTTAAATACTGTATTTATTGGCGTATAACACTCACTTTTTTACCCTGAAAATAGAGGGTAAACTGTGCCTGCGTGTTATACGCAGGGGGCCGTGGAAAGATTTTTTCCTGAAACTTCTCTCTCAAAGTTAAGGTGTGTGTTATATGCCTGTGCATGTTATACGCTGATAAATACGTTAGTATTGGTGATCCAGCAAGAGATATCCCCAATTTCTTGTCCCAGCAATACCAGAACAATAATGTAAAATGATGGGGATAAATGGGACTGGAAGACCCATACCGCAAAATAGTTTTTTTTTCCAATACTTTATTTTTGCATGAAAAAATATGGTTAATACAGAGACCATACTCAAGTGAAGGATTCCAAAAAACTTGAAGAACAACAAGGAATGGTCCAGTTCACAGAAATTGCTATCCTCGTAATCTCATCAATTAACTAAAGTGCAGACTGCAAACGGCCAGATCTAAGGAGTCTCTGTATCCCGTATGACAAATTGTGTTGAGAACTTCAGAGAGTTAGAGTAAACCCATAGGGTCCTTACAAAAAAGAGAGAAGAAAACAAAGTAAAAAAATAAGGGGAGGGAGATATAAAAAGGAGAGGAGGAGGGAAAGAGAAGATATTGAAGATAAAGGGGGCAGGTGAGGAAGGGGGTGGGGCAAAGACAAGAGTAAAGTTTCATCTGCCCGAACCTCATCCAGACCAGAGGGTTCGACTTGTACACTGGTATTTAGCCAGGGTTCATGAGACTAGTCCCGCATATTCCTCAGAGTAGACGAACAGTTGCCAATAAAACCATCTTTTAGAAAATTTCTCAAGGAGACCCTTCTCTGTGGCTACCAAATCTTCCATTGCATGAATGTCAACAACCTTTTTGAGCCAGGTGGCAATGAACGGAGGTTGCGTTTGTTTCCACTACGGCAGAATGCATCCCACGGCTGTGATCAGCAGGGACAGAATGGACTTCCTGTATGCTTTACTTGGTATATCGCGATGTGCAAGAGGAAAAAAGGCTCTTTTGGTAGGGTTCTGTCAGGGAATTTTTTGACAGTACGATGTACTTCAATCCAACAGGGCTGCAGAAGCCAACAGGACCAAAAGATGTGGAGCATAGAGCCTCTCTCCTCCCCACATCTCCAGCATAAGTTCCAGCATTGGGGAAACATTCTATGGACGCAAAATAGGTTTTAACATTTCTCCACTCTCCTATAATTGTCTCTGTTTTAATTAGAGAGATTTTCCCATACCTTTCCTCACTCTATCCAAAACCAAAATAATGAAGAAAAAAAAAGTTTGGGCTAAAAATAATATTCAGATGAATGGCCCAATTTGACCACCCTTAAAACTCCAGTAAACTCTCAAAAATAAAAAAAGCTGACAGGTAGAAGAGACCTTTCTGCAGTGCTGGGACAAGGCTTTGGTGGCCAGGGCAAAGATGGCAAACTGCGTCCACCCCCCCCCCCCCCGTTTTTGAGAAAGAATCAATGTTGTTTCAAAACAAGAATATACGTAAAGCAATAGAAAAAAGGACTGTTCCCTGATGGGCACAGTGGCTGCGTTTGATGGGCACAGTGGCTGCGTGTGATGGGCACAGTGGCTGCGTGTGATGGGCACAGTGGCTGCATGTGATGGGCACAGTGGCTGCATTGATTGCAATTAATGGACACACTGGTGGCAATTGATAGGCACACTAGCGGCAATTGATGGGCACACTGGCAGCACACTGGTGGCAATTGATGGGGAAAACTGGCAGCACACTGGCGGCAATTGATGGGGCAAACTGGCAGCACACTGGCGGCAATTGATGGGCACACTGGCAGCACACTGGCGGCAATTGATGGGGCAAACTGGCAACAATTGATTAAATTACACACAGATGTACTCTGTTTACTAATTAAATGGGTGACTTCTGAGAGCCGGTTCATACAGGGGCGACCTGGGATCCGACTTCAGGTCGCCCCAGGTTGCCCCTAGTCACCTCAAGTCACGCTGCATGAAGAAATTAATGTAAGTGAATGGAGCCGTCTTAATGTACACTACTGCGGTCGCTTCGACTTGAAAAAAAGGTTCCTGTACTACTTCAATCCGACTTGTACCCATTGATTTCAATGGAAGTCGCCTCCAAGTCGGATCCCCGTTCACAGTGAGTCAACTTTACAGGAAGTCGCCCCAGTGTGAACCTGTTCTAAGGTAAGTCCCTCCTACAGGGGAACTCCATGCCAAATTTTAAATAAAAAGCCTGCATGGGTTCCCCTCCAGGAGCATACCAGGCCCTTAGGTCTAGTATGGATTTCAAGGGGAGCCCCCTACGCCGAAAAAATGGCGTGGGGGTCCCCCGTTTTCCGACCGCCTTCTGTACATATACGTTGGCAGAATAGCATGGCTGGACAAAGCAATGTACAGGTACATTGCTTTGAATTTGCTGACGTGCGGGTGCGTGCGTGCAGCCCCTCCCACGAGCTCCGTGACCATGCCTGCGGGACCTACGGAGCTGCAGAACAGGGAGATGCCTGTGTAAACAAGGCATTTGCCTGTTCTGCCTTGTGACAGGACACTGATCTACTGCTCCCTGTCATGTCACTGGTAGCCCAGCCCCCACACAGTTAGAATCACTCCCTAGGACATAGTTAATCGCTGTATAAATGTGAATGGTTCCAAAATAGCATCAAAAGTGTCCGATGTGTCCACTATAATGTTGTAGTCATGATAAAAATCGCAGATCGCCACCATTACTAGTAAAAAAAAAATATTAAAGGTGTTGTAAAGGATTTTTTTTTTCATAATAAGCATCCTTTACCAGCAGACATTCCTCTTTTCACTTCCTCATTGTTTGTTTTTGCTCAGAAGTTGCTCTATTTTTTCTCTATTCTGTTCACTTCCTGCTTGTCTGATTGTTACTCACCACCATGAAGGGAGGCTTTACTGTGGTGGTCAGTGACATGCTCGCCCCCTCCTGGTAACTACATCTGTGCGGCAGGACGCTCTCTACGTGTTAGAGCAGGGATCCTCAAACTACGGCCCTCCAGCTGTTGTGGAACTACACATCCCATGAGGCATTGCAAAACTCTGACATTCACAGACATGACTAAGCATGATGGGAATTGTAGTTCCTGAACAGCTGGAGGGCCGTAGTTTGAGGACCCCTGTGTTAGAGACTTCAAGGAGGTGTGAATTACTGGGCATGCCACAATTCATACTGGGAAATGTAGTTCTTACATAAACGAGCGCCGCAAACCAGGAAGTGAATGAGAGAACAGAAACTAGAACGCCGGAGGTGATATAGATGAAGGAATTTAATAGGTATTTACTAGTTTTTTTAACAGAATCTTTACACTATTCTGTCTGTCTACCTTGCAGACATTAATTTTAGGCCAAAAAATGTTGTCCTTTACAACTTCTTTAATAATAATGCCATAAATCTATCCCCTATTTTGTAGTCGCTATAACTTTTGCACAAACCAATCAATAAACGCTTATTGCGATTTTATTTACCAAAAATATGTAGCAGAATACATATCGGCCTAAACTGAGAAAGAAATTCTTTTTTTTTTAATATATATATATATATATTTTGGGGATATTTAGTATAGCAAAAAGTAAAAAACATTGCTTTTTTTTCAGAATTTACACTCTTTTTTTGTTTATAGTGGGAAAAAAAGGAAATACATTTTGTTTGGGAGCCACTTCGCACGACCACGCAATTGTCAGTTAAAGCAACGCAGTGCCAAATCGCAAAAAATGGCCCGGTCATTGGGCAGCCAAATCCTGCGGGGCTGAAGTGGTTAATAAATGGGAATATAAATGATAAATCATTTCCAGAACACAGGCATTTTGCTATAAATTTTATGCAAAATGGTATAGCGTCCCCGATAAGTTGGCTAACATTTTCCCATCTGTAGCTGAGAACTGCTGGAGGGGGTGTGGCTTTTGCCTATATGGTGGGACTGCCAATAATAAATTCATTCTGGATGGAGATCTGTAGCGAAATAGCTAAAATTACACAATATTCCATACAGATATTGTTTCATGCTTACCATTTCTCAGTGGGAAAATATAAACGATCTTTATTGCCTTTTTTCAATGCATGAAAGTGTTTGATACCCTTGATTTGGAAATGACCTATTCAGTGAAGGATTTGAAAGTAAAAGTACAGGAAATTAGAGAGGCAGAGGAATTGAGATATAGATGCAACAATGAATTTTAAAAATGTCATGGTCATTGGGCACATGGTTCAAGCCCATATCCCCGATACGTTTAAGAATTTTGGAATTGCAGTTGGTTTTGCTTACAAACTGGCTATAATTTTAACCACAGAAAGCAGGTGTTGTTAGTTACTGATGTGATGTTGAGTTTGTTGTTTCTGGCAATTGTTTTTCTTTTGCAAATCCTCTTGTGCCCTTCTTCCCCCCCCCCCTTTTTTTTGTTCTGTTTTCATATACGCTGGTAAAATACATTATTTCTGTGAAATTAGGATTGTATCTGAGTTATTCTATTTTTTTTTAAATATGTATAGAAAAAATGAAATGAAGATTACAAAAAACACAGGGAGATGGTACAGTTATAACACAATTCAGGCCAAGTGGTGTAGGAGGACCCTGCTCAGACACATGAGCTTACAGTCTAAAAGGGAGGGGAAAGGGACTCAAAGGGTAAAACATGTGTGGGAATGCGCTTGTGGAGAAAGTACATATTTTGTTGTTAAGTAGAGGCAGGATAGGCTTTCCTGAAGAAATAGGTTTTTAGGGATCTCCTAAAGGTGGGCAGAGTAGGGGGTTATCAGGGGGTTATAGCCCATTCAGATGTAAGGGTCCTGGGAGTCCTGAGGGGCCCAAGTTTCAAGAGGGGCCGAGCCCCTTACAAGTTGGCACCTCCCTTTTGTTCTTTTCTGCCCCCTACTCTAGTCCCAACTCCCACTGTGGTTGCCCACTGCACTGGCTCCTGACTCCCAGCCAGTGGTGTAGCGTGCAGTGGTAGCTAGTAACACCCCCCTCCCTGCCCCTCAGACTGCTGTCTAAAGGTGTCTCTGTTGCTCCTTCATCCTGAGTAAGGGCACTCTAATACAAGAGGTGTGTAACTGACCAGATCATCAGGGGAAATCGGAAAATAAAAAGCCTAAAAAAACAAACAAATGCACAGCGGATTCGATGGGTTGGCCAATAGGTGGACCCTGGGGAATGTTGGAGGCCGGGGCCTGGGGGTCCAGTCATAAAGCTGTGTAAGGGGCTCCAAAATTCCTAATGGCTGCCCTGTAGGATCTAGCTAAACAGATTGGGGTAGTGAGTTTCAGAGCATAAGAGAAACTCTGGAGAAGTCCTGTGGGCAAGCATGGGATTTGGATGGACTGATTTTTTTAACTGGCCAATCCTCTGGATGATGTTTATGGTGTTCTTAAAATCTTTTCTTGTACAATAATCATCACACCTTTTTTGAGCGAAAGATTCCTAAATCCACCTTTAAGCCTCTACATGTTACAGTTTGAGAAATTGTAATTAGATCTGATCCGTTTCAGGTGGTCGGATTACATAAGTGGAATTAAATGTGATTGGATTGTGCATGGAAGTGGGCTGCAGATTGCAATCATAATTCACAACACAGATGCATTTGTGTCACTGGATATTTATGGTGGTGACTGTGAAGCATGAAAAATGTGACAGTAACTCTAAGATCCCATCTCTCTTTCCATACAAAGTGCATGATAAATCTGGATTGCTGTATGATTTCTGATACACCTAAAGCAATTAGTTTATTGTTATCAGGTTGTTGTTTTTTTTGCAGTCTTTTCCAGCAAGAGGCTTGCAGTATTTGATGTGTTGTTTCTTTTTATAAATCTACGGTTGTCTCTTTATATAAACAAATGATGCATATGGCACTCTTTTTGGCGCTTTTCTTGCTATGCCAACAGTGGCTAACATTGTCACTGTAAGAATGATTGGATTGTGACAAGCAAGGGGGCGTGACGGCGCTGTCTACAAGAGTAGGCTGGGGGTATTTGGAGAAGTTCATGTTGGCTTAGAACAGAGGTCTCCAAACTGTTTCCTTACATCTCAAAAAACTGAACTTAATGATGATCATCCGCTAACATCCGCTAGCCCATAGACATACAGTACATGTACATGTATGTCTGCTTTTCATCCGCCAATGGAGGAAAAACGCACATACGGAACGTCCGTGTGAAAGGGCGTTTGTCTGCCTGCCAAATGTTGACTGTTTTATGTTAAAGACCCACTATATTTTAAAACATATTATTTTGGTAACAATGTGGTTAAATTTGACCAAACAGCTTATATGTAACATTTCCAGGTATGTATTACCATTCACAAAAATAATAGTACTACCATTGACAATGATTTCTTTAAATGTTCTTGCAAGAAGGATGATGCCATATCTGTTCAACCAGCATCCAAGATCACTATGTACTTTCTGGACTGAGATGCCAACTCCGATATCACACAACCATGCAAAGCCTATTACATGTTCTGGTTGTGTTAAAAAAAAATATTCAACACAGATCAGCCCCTGCTACAGCCTGTGATTGCTAAAAGATCACAATGTTACAGTCTGGAGACTAAATGAGAGGAGACTAAGAAAATGCTTCCTCCTGCCTGCAGCAGACTGATGACATCATCAGAGCCTAGGTAAAGTCATTGGACTGGAGCTCTAGGATAGCTTTTTAATGATAACATGTGTAGCTGCTGCTGCAAATTGTGACATTAACCACTTAAGACCCGGACCATTTGACTGGCCAAAGACCAGGCCACTTTTTGCGATTCGACACTGTGTCGTTTTAACTGACAATTACGCGGTCATGCGACATGGCTCCCAAACAAAACTGACGTCCTTTTTTTTCCCACAAATAGAACTTTCTTTTGGTAGTATTTGATCACCTCTGCGGTTTTTATTTTTTGCCCTATAAACAAAAATAGAGCGGCAATTTCGAAAAAAAATGCAATATTATTTACTTTTTGCTATAATAAATATGCCCAAAAAATATACATAAGAAAAAGATTTTTTTCCTCAGTTTAGGCCGATACATATTCTTCTACATATTTTTGGTTAAAAAAATCACAATAAGCATTTATTGATTGGTTTGCGCAAAAGTTATAGCGTCTACAAAATAGGGGATAGTTTTATGGCTTTTTTATTTATAATTTTTTTGTCACTAGTAATGGCGGCGATCAACGATTTTTATTGTGACTGCGACATTATGGCGGACACATCGGACACTTTTGACACCATTTTAGGACCATTGTCATTTTTACAGCGATCAGTGCTATAAAAATGCACTGATTACTGTAAAAATTACACTGGCAGTAACGGGGTTAACCTGTAGGGGGCGCTGAAGGGGTTAAGTGTGTCCTAGGGAGTGATTCTAACTGTTAGGGGGTGTGGCTATGAGTGACACATCACTGATCGCTGCTCCCCAAGAGAGGGAGCGTTTGATTAGTGACATGTCACTAGGAAGAACTGGGAGATGTTGTGTTTATACTGACATCTCCCCATTCTTGAGCTCTGTGACACGATCATTGGACACCGGTGGACAACGAGTCTAAGGCCCCTTTCACATTGAGGCGTTTTTCATGCGGTACAGCGCTAAAAATAGCGCTGCTATACCGCATGAAAAATCATGCCCTGTAGTGTTCAATGTGAAAGCCCGAAGGCTTTCACACTGAAGCGGTGCGCTAGCAGGAACGCTCCAAAGTCCTGCTAGCCGCATCTTTACCGCGGTATAGGAGCGGTGTGTTCACCGCTCCTATAGCGCGCCTTCCCATTGGAATCAATGGGAAACCGCGGTAATAGCGCGGTAATTGCGGGCGGTATTAACCCTTTTTCGGCCGCTAGCGGGGGTTAAAACCTCACCGCTAGCGCCCGAATATCGCGGTAAACACGACGGTATAGCGGCGCTACAAATAGCGCGGCTATACCGTCACCGCGGCTCCACGCCTCAATGTGAAAGGGGCCTTAGGGTCCCAGGGGAAGCTCGAGACAGGGCCACAAATTAAAGGGGACATACCTGTACGCCCATTTGCCCAGTCATGTCATTCTGTCAACATAAATGATCGTGCGACAGTCCTTAAGCGGTTAAGGGAATGCATTCATGTAGTCTTGTAAAGCTGCTAGACAGGTCCACTTTAATACCTATATTGCTAGTATTTAGGTTATGAATTTCTTGTTTTATTTCAGATAAACACCACTGGGAGCTCGTACAATGAAAATCTTTTATTCGTGTGGTTCAAGCCATTAAAAAAAAAAAGCCAGAGTAATGCCGCATACATATGGCCGGAATTTCCGATGAAAAAAGTCAGACGGAATTTTTTCATCAGATATTCCGCCGTGTGTATGCCCCATCTGACTTTTTCCGTCGGACTTAGAAAGAGAACATGTTCTTTTTTTTCAGACGGAACACATTTGAGGCATGCTCGGAAGCATTGAACTTCATTATTCTAGGCTTGTTGCTTCGACGGTCGGAATTTGGTGTGTCCGTGTGTATGCAAGACAGCTTGAGCGGAATTCCGTCTGAAAAACCCATCTCAGTTTTTATTCCGACGGGAAATCCAATCGTGTGTACGGGGCAATAGGCTTCAATTGGTTTGTCTGTTACTAAAAGTCCACCTAAAAATAAATGAACACCTAAAACTATCCTAACCACAGGGTAACAATGCCGCTGTGTGATATACCGGACAGTGTTGCCACCTTGTTAAAGAAAGTGAAAAATCAGCAAATTTCTTGGTGGGATGCTACGTTGACATTAGTAACATAGTGGAAAAAAAATCCTTTTTTTATTTTATCCAGAGCTGAACTTTAGGTATAAGTTTTATTAATTTCACTTTAATGCCTGATATGTATAAAGCAACTCATTATTTTAGTCCAACTGTCCCTATAATGTCCATTTACCTTGTAAATGGTGACGTGAATGAAGACAGACATTTTTTAAGGGAAAGAGAAAGTACTTACTGTCCCTTTATTCTCTGAGGCATGTCTGACCTAAATTCCGTTAAGAAACACGTTCTCTGTAAATGTCAACTTTCAGACAAAATGGGCTAATTTTAGCGTCTAATTTTTCATTGTGGACCCGAAACCTGAAAGCCCCCCTTGCCGCGATCTGTCTGAGGTGTACTGCCTGTACTGGAGTCTGCGTTGCGTAGGTCTCTGCAGACTGCAGTGTGGTGGTGTATCGGAATGTCATGTAGCATGTGGCTGTATCAGCAAGGATAATTTAGATGATATTGTATAGAACCTGTAGAAAAGTTTAAAAGCAGAACACATATTATACAAATCTTTCACACCACCAATATATATACTTTTTTAAAGCCCCATTCACACTTGCAAACAGGGCTGTTGTTGATTACATGTGGGATACCAAGTCAGGGTTCCAGGCGATTAGCTATGGGCAGCAACCCCATTGAATGTAGACTGTCTGCATCCAGGGTGGATAATTTACATGTGAGTATGTATGATTAGCTGCGGGAGATGTCAGCCTCCCATTGCTTTCAGTGGGGTTGCCGTCCGCATCTAATCACTGGGAACCACTGCTGTATCTCTTGCATATAATTAGTAACAGCCTTATTTGAATGTGTAAATGGGGCCTAAGAGCTACAGTGGCCAAAGAATACTCTCCATCTGATACACGTCTGGGAGGTGTGTTGGGTTCTTTTTCCCCCGCTGTACATCACTCTAGGGTACATAGGTAAGGTGAGGGGAAATCTTCCAGGTGACAACTGTCTAAGTCAGATAAGTGTAGCTTTGTAGAGATTTCCTTTAGCTTCATGTTGTGTCTCAGGACAGGAAGTAAAGGAAAATCTCCCCCAACAGAAAGGAGACGGCAAAAAAAAAAATACAGACAGGGGTTGACCCAGTCCCACTCTATCCAAAGCTATATATAACCTAAATGTCAACGCTAGGGTTTTAGCCCCCCGCTATCCCAGAGTCTACCCCCTCGTGCATCTAGTTTTAAAGGATACGTTTAGCTTTTGTTACACTTGTATTCAGGTTCCTGTTGCAGCAGTCCCCGAACCGTCCCAATCCCCCGTTGTAACAGCAGGGCAAGGTTCCTTTCCCCACACCCACTGTTACAATTATAATAAAAGCACAGCCAAGCAGGCCTCCGCTCCCACCCAGCCACGTCATTTATTCACAGAGTTCCGTCAGTGTTAGAACTACAAGTACCAACAGCCTTTGCAGCTGAAGGCATTTAGTTCTCAATGAACTACTAGGTTGCTGTTGAGTGCTCTAGGTAATTCATTGATGCTTCCTGTCATTGTGTAACTGCCTGCCAGTACCAGACATCTTACATTGACAGTCGGCTGGAGCCCGAGATTGCATCTTCAATCTGCTGATGGCGGGTGCAATGTTTTGCAGGCTCCTAGATAAATCCTGCAATTTTTTTTGTTTTTTATAAAGGTGAACTTTATTCTTTCAATTTTCTAAATACATACCTTGAAAAACTCAAGCCAAAAATAACAAAATAAAATAAGTATCCCAAGGTAGTATGCACCCAGGGACAAATGCTTGGAATGCAGACATTTTGCGTTCTTGGAATTCATTCATGGGTGCATATTGCCCTAAACATTAGTACTGCTAGGTGCGCCGCTCAGCCCTGTCCAGCTGCAGCAGCTTTGAGCCTCTCATAGAGTTTGACAGGTTTTCTACAGCATGGCTGGATGTTGCATCTGTGCCCTCTGCTTAAATGCCTTATGCATCAGGTCTAAAAGCTCAGTGTGCATGGGCCTAAATGATACAAAAACAATACTACTTTTAGCCAATATTCAACTTTGAGACAGAGATTTCCTCAGTAAGTTAGGCAGTCATAAGTCTTCATTTAACCTGTTTTCTTTGAGCCCAGGTTGTCCTGGACCCACCCCCAGCCTGTGATTGGACAGTGAAAGGAGAAGCAACACAGTGATGAGCTCATGTTTCTGTCAAGCCCTGTACACATGACCATGATTCCCGGCGGTATAAAGTCTGCCGGGAATCCCAAAGGGAAACCTGCTCGATAAGTTTCCCTGTGTACACACGAGAGGTTTTCCTGTCGGGAAAACTGCGGGGAGAGCTTTGGCCGGGAATCCCGGCCGTGTCTATGCTCCCTCGCAGTGTTTCCCCCATAGGAAAACTGCCGGGTTTAAAACCACCAGGAATCCTGGCGGCAAAATAGAGAGCATGTTCTCTATTTTTCCGCAGGGATTCCCGTCAGTTTTCCTGTCGGGAAAACTGCGATGAAGCATACACACAACCGTTTTTTCTGGCCAAAAGCTCCCCCCGCAGTTTTCCTGGCAGGAAAACTGGTCGTGTGTATGAGGCTTTACTCTGAGCCAGAGGTGTATTTAGGTTTTGTGCTGCCCTAGGCCTGACTAAACTCGTGCACCCCCTAATTTAAATATGACCCACCCCTTCCTGTCATGGCCACACCCTGTGTTGTTTAAGACCCTGCCCTGAAATTTTCGAGTGAGGACACTAGTTCTGAGGGCCTGGGGGGGGGGGCATTGGATTCCCTTAATTTACTTAGATTTCCTCTCACTTCCTGGTTGCCCATAGAGCAGGAAATGAAGGCAAATCTTCGCAATGGGACAGGGATGGTAAAAAAACTCTATCCAGAATGGAAAAAAAAAGTGTTGCCTATGGTAGATGGTTCAGCAGAAACATATAGCACAGTGAGGAAGGTTTGTGGTCCAGGGTGATAAACAGTCAAAATGTTCTTAACAGTGTAGCATCCCCCCTGCAAAGTGCTGCCCTAGGCCTGGGCCTTGTTGGCCTAGGCCAGGATACAGCTCTGCTCTGAGCTCTTCTGCTATCAGCATGCTTCTTGTCAGCACCTGAACTGCTTACTTACCCTGCTTAATTGAAAAAAATATATATACATTTAACCATGTATTCATGATTACAGAACTACATTATTTGATGTCCTTGTTTTGTGTCTGGAGTTCAGATTTAAATCCTGCAGTCTTCTGGCCAGTCATGTGATGTGGGTCCTTCCTCTATGCTACAGCGATGTTTTTAATACGTTGGTTGAAATGTTGTTTGTATGTGGTACTATTAGAGCCAGGTGTGTTTTTGGGCAATTTGGGCAGACTCCTTAAAAAAGCCTGTTTGTTTAGTGTCACATTTTTTGTGAACAAGCAAGCTATCGCTTGCAAAACGCGTCTACCATTGCCTGTATCTGAGGCGGCGTACACACGGCCGAGGTTCTCGCTGGAAACCAGCGAGAACCTCGCTGGAAGCCGCATTCCAGCGAGGACCTCGGCCGTGTGTACGCTTTTGGCTCGCCCCGCCCGTCGGGAATCCCGTCGAGCGAAAAGAGAGCACGCTCTCTTTTTGCTCGACGGCCCGCCTGGATGAATGGCTGGTTGCCATTCCCGACGGGCGGGTCGCCGATTTCGACCGCCGGCAGAGAACCTCGACGGGCGGAACGATGTGTTCTGCCCGTTGAGGTTCTCTGCCGTGTGTATGCAGCCTCACCCTTTTGACAATAAAGATGACATCAAGATAAGTTGCAGCGTGCGACCAATTTCTTGTTTTATTCGTCTTCCACGGTGGTGAGCCGAGGTCTGCACCTGTGATCTACCTTGCACCTGATTCTGCCTGGAGCTGTGTGCTTCTCCTTGTACTTTGCTATGCTACAGCGATGATGACAGCAGGGCAAACACATTTTTATGGCACAGCCTGATGCGGGTAGTTCCAAAGACTGCAGAACTTGTTGGAATATTTTGTTGTCATAAAAATGCAGGAAATAATAAAATAATTTAGATAGCTCAGCTGCAAAGTGCTGATGTGAATTCTCGCTCTATGTACAACAACAGACATATGTGTTTACCAGCGAAAGAATAGTGTGGACTTAAAAGATTGTAGCCAAACAGCTGGCAGACAGCGAGAAGCATCAAACACTTCTTCTTTCTTCACTTGAAGAATATTTCAACTACTGCTAAAATTCACAATATGCTTCTAAGCCAATAAAAGGGACAAGATCTGAGAAAGTCACTGAGGCAGTTGGAACATTTCTGTTTGAGTGGGAAATCGTTGAGCTAAACTTCCATTCACAAAAGGGATGGAGGTTGAACACTGCTGCGTTGAGTGCATGTTTAATCAGTTGGATCTTCCGTGTTAGTAGGTTGGAGGTATGCCCCTCTTTGGAATAGAAATTCCTGTTTTTATTAAACGTTTTTATTATTAACTTCATAAATAATTTTAAGCAAACCAAATATTCGGATTTATTTTGTTCAGCTAAACATGAAATATTTCATGAGACATTTTAATGTTTATCTCTTGCAGCCAGCAGGTGTATAGCTTTAATGTGATTGTAAAGTCTAGATTATTATTTCTTTTTTTATGAAAATAACATACAATGGTTTTGCACAGAGTAGCCCTGAACCTCGTGTAGGCTCGCTCCTTGGCGATGTGTGTCTATGGAACCACACACCATAGACACACACACAGTGAGGCTTGACCTTCCCCTCGGTCCCCCCTCACAACATTTAATTGACAGCAGACAAGTGCTATAACACTCACTTTTTTACCCTGAAAATAGAGAGTAAACTGTGCCTGCGTGTTATACGCAGGGGGCTGTGGAAAGTTTTTTTTACCTGAAACGTCCCTCTTTAAGTTAGGGTGCGTGTTATATGCCTGTGCGTGTTATACGCCAATAAATACGGTAATTACATTTTAGTCTCATCTGACCATAACATCTTTTTCCATGTGGCCTCAGAATCTTCAAAGGTGCGTTTTGGCAAAGATCAGTCATGACTTCATGTGGCTTTTTTTTTTGAGGTGTAGTTTTTTTCTAGAAACCATCCTATACATGCCGCATTTGTTGCTTTAAACCTCTTGGCAGCCTCTCTGACCACTTTCCTGCTGGCTCATTCATCCAGTTTGGAGCAATGTCCTCCTGATCCAGGGAGGCTCTGTGTTGTTTCAAATACCTCTCACTTCTTAATAATAGACTTCACTGTGCTTCAAGGCATTAATAAAGCCTTTGAATTTTTTTCGTATCCATCTCCTGACTTTTGTCTGTTCACAACTTTATCCCAGAGATCTTTTGACAGAGCCTTGCCACCCATAGTTAGATTAGATTGTTTGCTTCAGTTACACTACCAGGGACTGAAATGCTTCAGGAAAACTCTTTTCATGCTGAGCTAATCAAAATCACCACAGCTGAAAGTCTAATGGCTTTGCGTGCCATTGAAAAGGTGATTAGCTACACCTGATTGAGTTTACAAGTCATTTTTCGAGGAGGGGGTCCAACTCAGTGATTCTGTTTTTTAATTTTTCAAAAAATATTTCTGACATGTTGCTGTTATATCTTTAAATTGGATGTTATAAGTAACACTGAGTAAATACAACTATGAAAAAAATAAATAAATACTGGGCCAGATTCTCATAGAATTTCGCTTGCGTATCGTAAGCCATTTACACTACGCCGCCGCATCGTACTAGAGCAAGTGCCGTATTCTCTAACCATTTGCTCCGTAGTTTGCATTGGTGTAGCGAAAATTGCCCAGTGTAAGCCCGCGTAATTCAAATGGGGCGGCTTGTATTTAAATTAAGCGCGCCCCCGCGTCGAACGAACTGCGCATGCGCCGGCCGGGGAAAAAGCCCAGTGCGCATGCTCCAGCTCACGTCGGAAAGCGTCATTGAAACCGACGTCAAAACGACGTGATCGTCACTTACGCAATGCCCTATTCGCGAACGAGTTAGTAAAACTACGTAAGCGACGGAAAAAGCCGACGCTGACCCGACGCCATACTTAACATGGCATCCGACGGCACCCGACGGCTTTCGACGGAACTTCGTAAGGTTACTCCTCATAGAAGCAGGGGTAACCTTACGCGGATGAAAACGACTTACGCGACGACGGGGCGGCGTAAAAGCGATCGGGAATCGGCGTACTAGCCTCATTTGCATATGCAAATGAAAAAACAACGTAAAGGCCACCTAGTGGCCGGAGTTGTCATTACAACTACGATCCGCAAGTGTAATGGTATTACTTGTCGGATGTTGAAGCGTATCTATGCCAAAGTGATGCTAAGGTTATTGCCCTTAGTTGCACTTTAAGAAATGGCTCCTTCTACCCTCCTAGTAGAAATTAGATCATTTGGCTTAGTCAGTTTCACACAGGCTGCCAAAAGTCATGCCAGGCTTTCTTACTAACCTGGACTGGTTTGCAAAATCAGTGTCAGAGACAACACCTGTCATGTTCATTAAAGTTTTTTTCTGTTTCAATGGTTTTTATTGGTATTTTTAACAAAATGCAGATTAATTGACATTAAAGTTTTTTTTATAATAATATTATTTTATAAAGTGTAGAATACAATTGAGTGAAAGCCATTATACAGTACATTTTCTTTGATGAGTAAACAAAAAAATAAATACTGTATTTTCCGGCGTATAAGACGACTTTTTTAACCCATGAAATTCTTCTTAAAAGTCGGGGGTCGTCTTATACGCCAGTAACCTAACATACAGACTCAGTCAGACCACGGCCGTCCCTTTTTCAAAAGTCACGCCTCCTCCTTCTGCTGTTCCGTGATAGGCGGAACACTCAGCTTCCCAGCAGAGCCTTTGTTCAGTGTTCCGCCTATGACGGATGCCCTCTCGTCCTCGGTCTCGGACGAGAGGGCATCCGTGATAGGCGGAACACTGAACACAGTGTCTGCTGGGAAGCTGAGTGTTCCGCCTATCACTGAACAGTAGAAGGAGGAGGCGCGGCTTTTGAAAAAGGGACGGCCGCGGTCTGACAGATTTTGCATGTCAGGAATAAGGTAAGGGATCGTCGATATATGCAATGGCACAGTGAGGTATGCAGTGATAGTAAGGCATGTAATGGTGGCACAGTGAGGCATGTAATTGTGGCACAGCGAGGCATGTAATGGTGGCACAGTGAGGCTGTCAGGGATAAGGTAAGGGATCATCGATATATGCAATGGCACAGTGAGGTATGCAGTGACAGTGAGGCATGTAATGGTGGCACAGTGAGACAAGTAATGGTGGCACAGTGAGGCATGTAATGGTGGCACAGTCCCGCATGTAATGATGGCACAGTCTGGCATGTAATGGTGGCACAGTCTGGCATGTAATGGCACAGTGAGGCATGTAATAGTGGTACAGTGATGCATGTAATGGTGGCACAGTCTGGCATGTAATGGTGGCACAGTCTGGCATGTAATGGTGGCACAGTCTGGCATGTAATAGTGGCACAGTCTGGCATGTAATAGTGGCACAGTCTGGCATGTAATGGCACAGTGAGGTGGGGCAAGGCATGACTAGTAGGAAGGGGGTCATCTTATAAATGTATATTAATGGACTCAATGTGACAAATTTTTTTTCCTCCTTTTAATCATGTTTTACATTTTCTATGTTTTTTGTGTACCTATATGTCTGAACTATGTTGATTTTGTTTCTGATGGCCTCGCAACGAAACCATTAAATTTGTTGTAAAGCGAGTAATTAAGAAATAAAAACAAACAAACAAACAAACAAACAACAAACAGTGAGTATATCCCAAAACCAAAATTTTAACTGGAAAATTAGGGGGTCGTCTTATACGCCGGCAAATATGGTAATAATAAAGCTGACTAACACTTATTATCTTTTAAATGAGTTATGTAATGATGTCATTGTATGTAGGGTATGTGAGTCTCATTTAAAACATTTAGTGGTCTTTGTCTCAAGAACTGCAAAAGACTCGTTCTTATAACAATCTCTTCAAAACATTTCAAGGTTGAAAGCTTGAATAAACTGATCTGTTTATTCTTTAATTCAGACACAATGTCTGGGGTAGACCACAACTGTACTCAGAACAAGTTGTCAGCGAGAAGAAACATGAAAAGGAAGCCTTGATTCAGTTGCATAAAGAGGGAGAACGAGCAAGAGAGTTTGATGCCCGTACACACGATCACTTTTTGTGATGAAAAAAATTAAATTTTTCTTCATGAAAAAAAAACGAAATTTTTCCAACTTCCAAATTATGTTGCCCACACACTATCATTTTAGGAAAATGATGAACAAAACGACGGCACTCTAAAGGGGAAGTTCTATTTGCCTTGAGGCTGCTTTTAGCTGGTTACTTGTTAGTAAAAGACAATTCCTGCTTTTTTGTCTGTTACAGCGTGATGAACAGTGTTGTAAGTAACGGCGTTTAAATAAACGCCGTTACGTAACGATTGCCCGGCAAGGGGTAACTAGTAATCTACCTGATTACTTTTACCCCAGCGAGAGCGCCGTTGCCGTTACATTTGCTCCGTTACCTCGTTACTTACACCTCAGGGCCGGCGGGATGGCATTGACGGACCGGTTGTGATTGGGTGGGTGAGTGTCGTGACTCAGTGACTGACTGTGTCATCATCAATCATCATCACATGCAAAAAATTATGATTGGTCGCCGGTGGGCATGTGACTCTCAGTGTGGTGTGGCGCTGGCCTGGCACTGCCAGCGCCACCCACACTGAGAGAGTCACATGCCTGCCGGCGACCAATCATTAATTTTTTTGACATCGATGCATGTGATGATGATGATGAGTTGACAGACAGTCACCCACCCAATCACAGTGGGCAGAAGTGCTTCACTTGGCGCATGCGACGCGCCCCCTGGAGTCTCCCGGGTCCCGCCCGCGGCCGTCTGCAGTCTGAGACGGTCAGACCCGCGTGAGGTGTGACACTCGCGTCGTGACTTCACTCGGCAACTGACTGAGCACAGTGAGCAGCAGAGCGTGTGAGCCCGCCGACGATCACACCCGACCCGAGTGACCCATCCCCCGCGGAGGCTCCGCTCCACCACGGACCTGAGTCCGGACCAAGGCCTCAGGCCTGAGGCCTAGCCAGAGTGGAACCGAACCAGGCAGCAAGTGAAGCACTGTGGCCCTGCCAGCAGACAGGAGGAGGTGAGGTGCACCGGGCAGCACCGTAATGCGCTCAGGTGGTCAGCACTCAGCAGTTGGTCACACGGTGTCGGTGTGACACACACACATACACTGGTCCTTTTTATACTTCATGAGCAGTTGTTCAAGTTGAAAAGACTGGGGAACTGTCTGTTGCTTAGACTCCAATTTTAACTGTAGTTAAATATAGGCTTAGTGACACTGACAGTCAGATAATAATTGGAGTAATTAGAGTACTAAGCTTACTTTACTTTACAATTAAAATCAGTAGCAGTAGCCACTAGCCAGCCAGCAAGGCATTGTCAGACAGTCACTCTCAGCTCAGGCAGTAGCACAGTGTTCATATTTTGCCACGCCTTAGGCGGTGTGGCAAAATATGAACTTTGTGCTAGCCTACTGGCTGACACTGTGACTGCTGCTGCTGCTTGATTGTAATTGTAAAGCTTAAGGACTCCAATTATCTGTAAGCCTGCTATATATTTATAGACAGATAATTGGAGTATTTTAAGCTTTACAATTAGGCAATGTAATTTTTTTTGAGGTAATATAATTCACACCAATATTAACCTGTGTATCTTTCATGGATTATAGAGTTCCAGGCACAGGCAGTCACCTCACCACTCACCAGGCAACACTGTGGCCCTGCCCCTGCCCTGCGCAAGCCAGCAGACAGCAGCACGGACCGACCGACCGACTGTGGCCCCTGCGCAGCCAGCCACCAGCCAGGTCCCAGGTGAGGACGGAGCCGATTGGAACTGGGGGGGGCGGCCTAGTCTAAGGCCGCCTTAGGCCTGGTGTGGCAAAATATGAACTTTGTGCTAGCCTACTGGCTGAGCTGACACTGTGGCTGCAGTGCTGCTTGATTGTAATTGTAAAGCTCAAGGACTCCAATTATCTGTCCATAAGCCTGTTATATATTTATAGACAGATAATTGGAGTATTTTAAGCTTTACAATTAGACAATGTAATTTTTTGAGGTGATATCATTCACCAATATTAACCTGTGTGTCTTTCATGAATTATAGGGTTCCAGGCAGTCACCTCACCAGACAACACTGTGGCCCTGCCCCTGCCCTGCGCAAGCCAGCAGACAGCAGCACCGACCGACCGACTGTGGTCCCTGCCCCCTGCGCAGCCACCAGCCACTCAGCCAGGTCCCAGGTGAGGAGCCGATTGAACGGGGGGCGGCCCTAGTCTAAGGCCGCATTAGGCCTGGCTTGTGGCGAAATATGAACTTTGTGCTACTGGCTGAGTCTGACTGATACTATACCAATAATATCATACAAACCAAACCTGGAAATCTAGAAAGGATTTTAAGGTGGACCAGTGGAGGACCAGTGGACCACATACAAAAAATAAAAAAATAAAAAAAAAGATATTGAGTACAGTGCTATGAGGCTCATGCCTTTCTTTCTAATGTTTGCTGCTAATTTTAATGCAAGCCTTGTTAGAAGTTGCAGAATACTTCCATCGATAGGAAAAAATAGGATCCCAGCTGTAAAACAATGCTTAGAATATTGCGGTTTTGTCTTGTATTATATACTGCAACTTCTACCAAAGGCTTGCATTTAAATTAGCAGCAAACATTATTTAAAACAAGAGAGGCATGAGCCTCATAGTAGCACTAGCACTGTACTCAATATTTATTTTTTATTTTTTGAATGTGGTCCACCTTTAAAATCCTTTCTAAATTTCTAGGTTTAAAAAAAAACATGCCCTGCAGTAGAAAAGTCACCCAAAGAAAAAAAGGCATATGAATGATAAACCTTAAATTCTATATCATAGTTGCCATGTATTTTAAAGAAGACACGCCCATTTTTTTTTTGCTTTTATTTAGGTGCACCCCAACCCCCCCAAAAAAAAAAAATACAAGAGAGAATCAAGGAGTCAGACTCAGATCACGGTCAGGTACCACCGTACCACACTGCCAGTACCCCCACCAGTGGAGTGCCACACCACCAGCCGTCAGCAACAATGGCGACGAGCTGGGGAAGATCAAAGTTAGCATTCTCAAACTGGAAGTACCGTGACTACTTCTCCTTGATTGAAATTAAAGGCAAGAATGTTTATGTAACATGCACGCTATGCTCAGAAAAAAGACTTTGTCCACATCTTCTTCAAGCAACTCCAATCTTTTGAAGCACCTCACATCAACACATGCTAACGTGACACTTGTTGCTGCTGCTGCTAACCCAACCCCGAATTCAGCTAGCGGAGTAGCCGGACCGTCTCTCCTAAAACAAGCAACGCTCGATTTTTTCTGGTCAACATCAGGTGACCAAGCCCGAGCTGAATACATTGATTGCAAGGTATGTTGTTGAAAACATGCTCCCCTGTCCACTGTGGTGTCTGAGTCATTCAGAGCTATCCTTTCTAAATACCACTACGAGGAGGAGAAAGGGGGTTGCCCCCATGCCGAAACACTTTTGCTAAATTCTTGGACAGTGAATACGAAAAAATGATGATTGAGCTCAAAAAAACATTTGAGGAATTACAGTACATTGCAACTACAGCAGACATCTGGACTTGCCACAATAAAAGTTACCTGGGTGTGACAGCACATTGGATCAATCCACATAACCTGGAAAAGAGAAAAGCAGCTCTTGCCTGCAGACGGTTTAAGGGGCATCATAGTCATGACGCCATAGCAGTTGAGCTTGACAATATACACTCAACATATGGGATAACACACAAAATCACAGCAACAGTGACTGATAATGGCTCAAATTTTGTAAAAGCATTTAAAAGGTACCAGCCACTTGAGGAAAGTGATTCTGAGGAAGACGAAGATGAGGTGACCTTTACAGACATTAATGATGCTCTACATGCAAGAGGTTGATATATTGATGGTGATGTGATCACTTTGCCCCCCCACAAGAGATGTGCATCACACACACTGAACCTGATTTCATGCACAGATGTAGACAAGTGGCTGCTGTCAAAATCTGCAACAAAGGCTGTTTATAGAAGTGCTACTGCCAAATGTACTGCCCTATGGAACAAGACTAGTCGATCAGCTTTGGCTACTGAAACAGTTGATGAGTTGGTGTCAAAAAAGCTGCTTGTACCTTGTACAACACGATGGAATTCCTTCTATGATGCCCTGGCTCGAATCTGTGAAATATCCATGGTAACCCTAACACCATTTCCTCCAAATTAGGACTGCCAGCAATAACGGAAAGGGAACAACAGTTTTTAAAGGAGTACTGTATTGCGATGAAGCCCCTTACAGTTGCCTTGGATATACTTCAGGGAGAAGAGAATTGTTTTCATGGTACACTCCTACCAACAATTGAGACATTAATGTTAAAGACAGAAGCCCTTCAAAGTGGCCTGCAAATACTGAGGGACCTTCCTGACGCCATAGTCACAGTAAGAACTTAAATTTCATATTTTATTGTTTATTAAGTGAACATTGCTGTAGTACTCATAATACTAAATACAACTGCTACTAATTATGATTATTATTTCAGTCTATCAAAACCAGATTTGCTGATGTCCTGGGAAATGAAGAGGCTATACTTGCTGCGCCGTAACTCTTCCAAAATTCAAGCTTCGCTGGCTGCGGTCACAGGAGTTAAAGGATAAGGCTAAGGCAAGTTTGCTGGCAGAGTGCCGAAGAATTGTCCTTGAAGAACCACAACAAGGTAACAGCACATCTACACAACAACATCACACAGATTCAGCCAAAGAGAACGATTTCTTTTCCTTTGAAGAGGATGAGGAGGAAACAACCTCTTTAGCAGAAAAACCAGTGGCAGACTATATAAGATCTTCAGCACAAAATGTTGACTCTGTGTTGGATTTTCTCTTATCAAGAAAATTTCGCTACGTTACAATGCTGCTACTCCATCTAGCGCACCTGTTGAGAGACTGTTCAGCCTGGGCAAGCTTGTCTTCTCTCCAAAGGAACAGACTGTCAGACCAAAATTTGAAAAGCTTCTCCTATTACGTTACAACCACTGGTTTAGTTAGATGATGAGAGGAGTTCAGAGTTGGATAGTGTTCTGTTTATTGTGCACTGCAGTATTATACAGTTAAATTGCACTAATTAAAAAGGCGAGAGTTTCTTTGTCTCCTATAGTCCTATTAGTATAAGAAACTAAGGAAAATCTGGCCTTTAATTAATGCAATGATTTATCTATATCTGTATAATTGTTTGAAAAGAAACAAAGGAAAATCTGGCCATTAGTACAAATCTCTGTATCTCTGTAGCTGTATATTCAGCCTACTAGTGCACAATAAACAGAAGTTTTGTTAATGTACTGATTGAATAGTTAAGATTTGGATAGTGTTCTCCAACTCTTAACTATTCAGAATCAGTACAGTAACAAAACTTCCGTTTATTGTGCACTAGTAGGCTGAATATACAGCTACAGAGATTTGCACTAATGGCCAGGTTTTTCCTTTGTTTCTTTTAAACACTATTATACAGATAATCGCACTAATTAAAGGCCAGATTTTTGTTTCTTTTTACCCTTGTTTACATTTGTGTGTCTTAATTTTGCACTTGAATTCTAGTTTAAATATTTTTTTATTTTTTATGTTCTGTGCATACCATTCATATGATCTATGGCAGGCTGCGCCTCTGCAATCTATTGAATTGGGTTCAAATAAATACGAAATGTTCTGAAATACTGTATATAGTGTTTTTTAATCTTCAATCAGTTAATATAAACATCTTTGATATTAAAGATGTTATAGAACGTAATTGTATTGTAGAATATAAAAAAAAAAATAATCAGTTACTTTTCCGAGTAACTAGTTACTTTGCCAATAAAGTAACTGAGTCACTAACTCACTTACTTTTTCGGGCAAGTAACTTGTAATTGTAACTAGTTACTTTTTTAAAGGAAGATGAACAACACTGGTGATGAATGTGCTTACTCCATTATGAATGGTAGTATTTTCCATCATTCCATTCCTTTAACAACACATTGTATATTGTAAGAGATTGACACTCACTTATTTTTTATATATAACATTTTTTAAATCTTCTATTCTAATTTAAAAATGTTCCTTTGTGTTTTGATTACTTTGTCCTCATCCAAAAAAGCTGGGCATTTGTGTAATGCTGTTGAAAATACAGTTACTTTTTTTTAAGTCAGCAGCTACAAATATTGTAACTGCTGATTTTTAATATAAGGATATTTACCTGTCCAGGGATCTGACAATTTTTCAATCAGCTTAGAGTCCAGGCATCTTTACTAAGGGAAACCGGCAATTAACCACTTTAGCCCCGGACCATATTGCTGTCCAAAGACCAGAGCACTTTTTGTGATTCGGCACTGCGTCGCTTTAACTGACGTGGCTCCCAAACAAAATTGGCGTCCTTTTTTTCCCACAAATAGAGCTTTCTTTTGGTGGTATTTGATCATCTCTGCGGTTTTTATTTTTTGCGCTATAAACAAAAATAGAGCGACTATTTTGAAAAAAAAAACAATATTTTTTACATTTTGCTATTATAAATATCACCAAAAAAGATATAAAACATTTTTTTTTCCCCCCAGTTTAGGCCGATACGTATTCTTCTACATATTTTTCGTAAAAAAAAATCGCAATTAGCGTTTATTGATTGGTTTGCGCAAAAATTATAGCGTTTACAAAAAAGGGGGTAGTTTTATGGCATTTTTATTAATATTTTTTTTTTACTAGCAGCGTTTTTTTTCGGTACTGCGATATTATGGCGGACACATCGGACACTTTTGACACATTTTTGGGACCATTGGCATTTTTATAGCGATCAATGCTATAAAAATGCATTGGATTACTATAAAAATGCCATTGGCAGTGAAGGGGTTAACACTAGGGGGCGGGGAAGGGGTTAAGTGAATGAATGAATGAATGAATGAATGAAGAACTTGTATAGCGCAGCACATGCGAAATAAATCGCCTCTGGGCGCTTGTTGTTCCTATCTCCTTTGAGATCAAAAGAGATGAGTCTTAATCTTTCTCCTGAAGACCAAGTAGTTCTCCTCCAGTCGAATGCTGACAGGTAAGGCGTTCCACAGTCTGGGACCTTGGACAGCGAATCTCCTGTCTCCTTTGGACTTGTATCTGGCTTTCGGTATCTGAAGCCGATTTTGATTGTTGGATCGTAGAATACGATTGGGATTGTAAATTTTTAATTTTTCGCATAGATAATGGGGAGCATTCCCATGGATACATCTATGCGTTAGACAGAGTGCTTTAAAGGTGATTCTGTCTTTGACTGGTAGCCAGTGAAGGGATCTCAGTGAGGGTGAGATTAATTCCCAGGGTTTTTTCCCAGTCACAAGTCTGGCGGCCGTATTTTGAACGGCTTGAAGACGAGCGATTTGGTACTTGGGAAGTCCGAGGTAAAGGGCATTTGCATAGTCCAATCTGGAGTTTACAATCGCTCCCACCACGACCGCTATGTCTTTCTTGGGAATAAAAGGCGTGAGTCTGCGTAGTAGGCGCAGCAGATAGTGAGATCCGCTGACTACTGCCCCTATTTGTGCGTTCATTGTCATGTCGGAGTCAAAGATGACCCCAAGACTTTTGACTTTGGCGCTAGGGGTGATGACTTTGCCCAGAATGGGCGGGGGGATCCAGGTTGTTATCGATTGATTGCTATGCTTGGCGTGAAACAGAAGAAGTTCTGTTTTCGCTCCGTTGAGTTTGAGATAACTCTTTGTCATCCAGTCCTCAATCAAAGAGAGGCATGTCTCTAGATTGAGGTGGTGATCCATTTTATTGCAAATGCGGAAAGTACAGTTGCGTGTCGTCTGCGTAAGAGTGATATAGCAGTTTTTGGCTGCTGATGATTTCAAAAAGAGGACGCAGATAGATGTTAAATAACATCGGCGACAGGGGAGATCCCTGAGGGACCCCGCACGATAATGTGCGTTGTTCCGAAGTGAATGGTCCTAGCTTAACTATTTGCGATCGGTTTTCCACAAAAGATTAGAACCAGGATAGATCGCTTTCTGCGACTTTGGCTATTTTAGCCAGCCGAGTCAATAATAGCTTGTGATCAACTGTATCAAAGGCTGCGCTTAGGTCAAGCAGAACCAGAAGAGAAGATTCTCCTTCGTCTGCGGCCTCAAGAACGTCGTCCCATATCTTAAGCAATGCTGTTTCCGTCCCGTGTCCGGGACGGAATCCCGATTGCAATAGGTCGAGTAAGTTGTGGGTATCTAGATGCTGTTGCAGCTGCTGTACCACTGCCTTCTCCATTACCTTGGAGAGAACATTTAGGCCTGTTATGGGGCGCCAGTTAAGTGGATCCTTAGGATCCAGGGTGGCTTTCTTCAAGATGGGTTGAATGAAGCCCTCCTTCAGCTGGGAGAGCATTTTGCCCTCCCTGAAGGATTGGTTAATAAGCTGCGTGACAGGAGGTGCCAGGATGTCGGCGCATTCCTTCAGCAGTTTGGTGGGGATAATATCATTTGGCGCAGTGCTGTTGCGCAGAGTGCCGATGATATTTTTAGTGGTCTGAATGGAGATGGGTTCCAGCGTGAACTCACCACACTGTGGTGAATTGCTGCTGGTACTGTGTAAATGACTACGGGGGGGGCTGGGAGAGCAATTGTTCTGCTGAATGCTTTGCCGGATTGCCTCAATTTTGTTAATGAAGCAATCCGATAACTCATCGCAAAAATCTTGTGTATCCAAGTTGGGGGCTTCAAGGCATCCTGGATTCATGGTCTGAGTGACCAGCTTGAAGAGTTCGCGGGGGCGATTTAGGGCACCGTTGATAGCCTCAGAAAAATAGTTTTTCTTGGCTTCGAAAATTTGCTTGTAGTATTTTCTGGTTATTGCCTTGTAAATCGCGAGGTTCTCATCTGAAGAGCTTCTTTTCCAGGCGGCTTCTGCCCTTCTACGCTCTTGCTTCAGTAACGCCAGCTGGTTGTTGAACCAGCCGGAGTTGTTTTTCCTGATCTGCGTCTTTCGTTTCGGCGCTATCAAGTCAGCTGACTGCAATAGTGCTGTGTTTATGGCCTCTAGTATTTCTTCCGCTGTTTGATGCGGCTGAATTGTGTTTATTTTTCCCCCTAACGTGGCTTTGAAGAGTTCCGAATGGAGCTTCTTCTGACATCTGGTCCAGTGTGTTGTCACTGGATTTGATGTTTTTGTTAAGGGGGGAATTCGGAAATAATGAATTTAATTGCATGGTGATCTGTCCATGGCAACGGTTCATTTTCCAAGATTTTTATTTCCAGATCTTGTCTGAAAATAAGATCGAGCGTATGACCTGAAGCATGTGTGGGCCCACATACTAGTTGCTGAAGCCCTAATCCTTCCAGGTGGTCGATGCAGGCGTCGGCAATGGGGTCTTGCGGGGAGTTGGCCCAAAGGTTGAAATCCCCGAGCAGCAAAAGGTGTTTGCTATTATCATGGTATAAGTGGAGACAAAGTCCGTCAAAGATGGGAGCAGCTGCGACTTTGGGCCAGGTGGCCTATAGCAGAGTAGAATCCGGACGGTCTCCTGGCCGTTTACTTGCAGTTGAAGAGTAAGGGTTTCCATGAATGGAAGAGGGTTTTGGAGGCTTGGTTTTGTGATCGCAAGACGCGTCTTATGGATCACCGCCAGTCCTCCTCCTCTTTGCCCTATTCTGTTTTCCGTTATAATACGGTAGTTTTCTGGCACCAATTCTCCTAGAATGGTGTTACAGTCGGCTGTGAGCCAGCTCTCTGTAATGAAGAGGCAGTCTAGGTCGTGTTGTAGAATGAAATCATGGATTTCAAGTCGGTGTTTTACTGCCGATCTTGTGTTGATCAGAGCACATGAAATGCGCTTAGGTTGGGGTAAACGGCTCAAATTTTTGACGGTCGATCGACGATCGATCCTCAAAAGGTGCTCAATTCTTAGGGTCTTTTTGGTGATGGCTGGCAGTATTGCGGCGAAACGCCTCAAATTCCAAATGGTTTCTGCGGAGTACCGCCGATCAGCCATGGTCGCCATTCACTGGTGAAAAAGTTGTTCCTTTTGGTGGCGATGAAAGAGAGGATTCAGTGAATCCTCCCGGCTTGGTCCAGAGGAAGGCAAAAAACCCCTAACCATGCTATGCCAATTTGCCTTTGGTAGGGGAAAAAATTCCTTCCTGATCCCTGAAAGGCGATCGGGCAAGCCCCTGGATCAAGTGCTATTAAGTTGTGACAGGGGGGGGTGGGGGGGGAAGCTGACACTGCTAACACTGCTGGGTGTACCAAGATGGCCGCCGACCAGGAGCAGGGCGTGGGACCCAGGCTGGTATGTAGCCAGCTGGGTGGATTGGTGAGCCAGGGGGGGGGGTGGTTGTTGAGGCCAGGGGTGGATGAGTGCCTACAGTGGTTGGGGGTGAACTCCTGGGGGCTACAACCAAAGATTTGGCCGAAAATGCGGCGCGCCGCTAGGCCGCGGATGAAGCCGCGGCCTTTCCTAAGCTGCGGCGGCCGCGAATCAGTGACGGCCGGCGCGGTTCAGGGGAGCAAACGAGGAATCGCGGGGAGGCTCCGAGGGGAAGGTTACACTGATAGGTGGGTGGTAATGTGGGGTAAGGAGAGGGAGGGAAACCCCAGTGTTCCGCCGATTCGGCGGCTTATCCTGATAAGGACGGCCGCCAATCGGTTCCAGGGAAGGTGATGGAAGGTAGGGCCTACCTGGGGAGGATGTCCGGATGTCTGGCGAAGAAGTGGAGGAGAGAGCTGTGACAAGATCCTGCCTGCCTAATGCTAACCCTGGGGAGAGCCGACTCGTTTGAGAGCGTCCTGCTCTCCCAGTCCCTAAGGTGAGCAGACTAAGGTGAGAGTGTCTGCTGCACGTCTGCTGCACACCTCACTGACACACCCACTGACTGAGCTGACTGTGAGACTGTGTTAGAAAAAGTGTGTTCCTATTTGTGTTCTAACTGTATGTATAGGGGGGGTGGACTCACTAGGGGGAATCACTGATCTTCCGTTCATACATTGTATGAACGGAAGATCAGCGTTTCCCCCCGCTGACAGGAATGAGCGCTGTGTGTTTACACTCACAGCTCTCGTTCCCCGCTCTGTAACGAACGAGCGCGCGTGCCCGGCGGCGATCGCGCCCGCCGGGCACGCGTGCGGGACTCGGGGGCGAGCGGGGGGCTCGCGCGCGGGCCGCCGGCGGCGCGCACGCTCCTCCTAGCGGCCGCGAAAGTCCCGACGTAGAGCTACGGGCTCTCGCCCAGGAGAGCCGACCTGCCGCCGTAGAACCACGGCGGCTGGTCGGCTAGTGGTTAAGCCTTTATGCCGCGTACACACGGTCGTTTTTTTGTCTTGTAAAAACCATTGTTTTATCTCATAAACAAAAGAAAACTACGTTTTTCAAACTTCATTTTAAAAAACGACGTTGCCTACACACCGTCGTTTTCTGAAAATGCTCTTGCAAAGCGCGGTTACGTAAGACACTTTCGACGGCACTCTGTTCCATTGAAGCTCCCGTCTCATAACTTGCTTCTGAGCATGCGTGGGTTTAAAAACATCGTTTTAAACATTGTTTTGCCCACACGCAATCATTTTTTATGACACAAAAAAAGACATAAAAATTTCAAGCATGTTCGAATTTTTTTTTGGTCGTTTTTTTGAAGACATAAAATGACGTTTTGCCCACACACGAGCATTTTAAATGACGTTTTTTAAAACGTTGTTTTTTTTTCATCACAAAAAACGACCATGTGTACGCGGCATAAGACTTCACAGCGGGTTTCCTACGGTGCATACATGAGTCGCACTGAACTTTCTGATTGGTCCCACCATTTTCTGGCACCTGTGTGTGTGTCCCAGAAGGCAGTGGTGGGAATGAGGAGGGGCCGGTCATATTTGGAGATCACTGTGGCAATCTTACCCAGAAGTGGGAGCAGGTACCTGCCCAAACCAGTTTTTTTGACAGGTACCCTTCCTCGCCAAAAATTGGTAATGTGGAAGTGGAGGGGGGTGCAAACAAGCAGAGCTTCCCCTTTTGAGTGGAGCTTCTCTTTAAATTATTTGTCATTTATTATGTTTAGGACTAAAAAAAATTATATTATATTTTTTTAGTTAGCTACATAATAGGTATCTTATTTTATATCTATGAATATTTAACACTTAGCCAGGACGTGGTATGCTTTAGATACTTCTTTTGAGTCATTTTACTGCTATGCTGTGAATAGCTTGGTATAAAATGATCTCTTATGCCCCATACACATGCTTGGGATTTCCGACGGGAAAAAGTCAGCCGGGAATCCCGAAGGGAAAAAAGAGAGCTGGTTCTCTTTTTTTTTGCCGGTGGGTTTGGCAGGTTTCCGTCTGAAAAACTGCGAGGGAGCATACACACGGCCGGGATTCCTGGCTAAAAGCTCTCATCGCAGTTTTCGTGTCAGAAAATCCGGTCGTGTGTACGAGGCATTACTGTTCAGATCTACTCAAAACACACAGATGAATGAGACTTGGAAGGGGGGGAGGCCTTCCTACATCTCATTTATCTGTGTTATGAGTACATCTGAACAGCAAGAGATCAGTCTACAGCTCATAATGCCCTGTATGGATTTTCTGTTAGAAAAACAGGCAAAACTTCAGGAGGTATGGCTATCTATTAAGAACACTCCATGTGCTCTGCAAACATAATGTCATATTTTGTGAATTGTGATTTTTTTTTTATATAAAAAACCTTATTAATTAGGTATTGGCAAATCGGACTAGTTTTGATTAGCCAAGAACTTGGCTTATTTTGCTTAAAATCCAGCAAACCCCAAAAAAGCAGGAAATTCCTTTGAAGTCTATTGGGGGGGAAGGTTGAGATAAATCAGGTTGTTAAATTCTGTGAGTTTTTAGGACTTATAAACAAACTACTGTAGAGAAAAAACATGGGAAACTGGGAACTGCTATAAAGGTGCTATGATGTACCAATGGGAAACAGCGCCCAGAGGCGATTCAGTTCGCATGTGTTGCGCTTTATATGTTTTTCACTCACTCACTCAATGCATTAAAAAAAAAAAAAATGTACAGCGGGTAGAGGGTCTTTTCATGCAACTTCGAGGTAAACATTAGTGATGAGCGGAATACGCCATATTCGATTTCGCGATATTTCACAGATATATAGAAGAATATTAGCGAAATATTCGTTAATATCGAATATTCGTGATATTTTATCAAAAAAAAAATGTGCGAAATTTCGCTAATGCGAATGCGAAATTGATTGCGAAATTCTCGTCAACACGCGAAAACGGAGATCATTTCCTGGATTACTAAACTAATATGCACTAAACACTAACTCTACTTACACAAACTTATATGACTAAACTAAAGCAAATTTTTTTTTGTTTTTGTTTTTTTATACACAAAACACAGAAGGGCAGAGAAAGTATTCGCGAATATTCGCAATATCGAATATTCACCGCGATATTCGATTTATTCGCGAATACTCGAATATGCAATATTCGTTACGAATATTCGCAATGCGAATATTCGTGAGCAACACTAGTAAACATTCATAATATACAAATTCTTTAAATAACATGCTTGGGGATGCCTTAAAGTTGTACTTGTTGTTACAGAATAGAAGAACATTTTGTGGATTGTCTCAATGTCAGCGTATATTTGGCTATGTAATTGATTTTTCTCTTTTACAATTAGCTTGGCTTACATAGCACCGCAACAGGTAGTTTTAGCAGCAACAGGTAGTTTTAGCAGCAACAAATGCTTATTCATCAAACAGTATACAGTATTTATGCCTACTTTAACTGCCAGATAGAAATTATCCAGTAGTTCAGTAAGTAGTCAGTCACTGACTCCGCTGATGCAAAACTGTCCTGCGACTGGCCAATTTCGATCAAATTCTTATTAAAATTAGAAGACCGCAGATGATACAGCAGTGTAAAATAAGCTAGCAGTAGCTGGACATTTTTGATGAAGGAAAATTGGCCGAAATGTACTGCAAAAAAAAAGAGTATTGGCCAGCAGCAGGACCAATAATAAATAGTATGGCTAGGCCTGAATATACTAAAGACAAAGAGCACAGGCTGGGGCTTTACTACAAGAATTAAAGCAGAATTAAACCCAAAAACAAAAATGTATTATTGCGGAACTAAACACCCTAATCTGTTACAGTCAAGTAAGCTGCCATCTTAGCTTGTGTTTGATCTGTATTTGCCATGGTTCTGCACATGTGATCAGTTATGACACCTACCACTGTGTTTACTCTTTTTAAATCATAATGGCAACAGAAACTTCCCAAAATACCCTGATCAAAACTTTAAATACTCCAGTTCTTAATACCGTGTATTGCTCCTTTTAACATCAATGACAGCTTGAAGTCTTTTGTGGTATTTGTGGATGAGGCTCTTTATCTTATGAGATGGTAAAGCTGCCCATTCCTCTTGGAAAAAAAGTCTCCAGTTCCTGTAAATTCTTGGTCTGTCTTGCATGAACTGCACGTTTGAGATCTCCCCAGAGTGGCTCAATGATATTGAGGTCAGAAGACTGAGATGGCCAATCCCGAACCTTCAGTTTATTCTGCTGTAGCCAATGACAGGTCGACTTGGCCTTGTGTTTTGGATCATTGTCATGTTGGAATGTCCAAGTACGTCCCATGCGCAGCTCCTGGCTGACGAATGAAAATATTCCTCCAGTATTTTTTGATAACATTCTACATTCATCTTGCCAACAATTTTGACCAAATTTTGTGTAACTATGTAACTATGTAGCTCACACATCCCAAAACATCAGCGACCCACCTCTGTGTTTCACAGTAGGAATGGTGTACCTTTCATCATAAGCCTTGTTAAATCCTCTCCAAATGTAGTGTTTATGGTTGTGGCCAAAAAGCTACATTTTGGTCTCATCGCTCCAAATGACTTTTTGCCAGAAGGTGTGAGGCTTGTCTCTGTGCTGTTTGGCGTATTGTAAGTGGGATACTTTGTGGCATTTGCATAGTAATGGCTTTCTTCCGGTCGACTCGACCATCCATGCACACAGTTGATTGCTGATAAATGGCTTCAGCCAAACACTAACCATGAGTGAAATATTTTTGTGTTATCATTCATATTATCTGAAAAATAAGCCAAGAAATCATAAATTCTGCCAGGGTATGTAAACTCATGAGCACAGCTGTAAATAAAAACCCACAAACGCCCATTTTTTTTAAGGGAAACTTTGTTGAAAAAAAAACATTGATCCAAAATAAAGGCTCCGTTAACATAAACTAATAAATAATATACCCCTTAAAAAATTGAATAAACAAATTAGTATGCCTCTGAAACAAAAGCCCACCTTAAAAATTAAGACTAATGCCGCGTACACACATTCGGACATTCCGACAACAAAACCGTGGATTTTTTTCTGACGGATGTTGGCTCAAACTTATCTTGCATACACACGGTCGCACAAATGTTGTCGGAATTCCGATCGCCAAGAACGCGATCACATACAACACGTACGATGGCACTATTAAAGGGAAGTTTAATACCAGTCGTGTTAGTAAAAGTGTGGTGAGACGATTCACGCTTTTCAGCCTCATGCTTTTTAGTCCGTTACAGTGTGACGAATGTGATATCTCCATTCAAACGCTAGTTTTACCAGACCGAGCACTTCTGTCTCGTACTTGATTCAGGGCATGTGTGGAATTTTGTGCATCGGAATTGTCCACATATGATCAGAATTTACGAGAACGGATTTTGTTGTCGGAAAATTTGAGAACTAGCTCTCAAATTTTTGTTGTCGGAAATTCAGACAGCAAATGTCTGATGGAGCCTACACACAGTCGGAATTTCCGACAACAAGCTCCTGTCAAACATTTGTTGTCATAAATTCTGAGAGTGTGTCGGCGGCATTACAGCAAAAAAATAAAAAGTTTGCTATTGTTGGAACAGGTGCAAAAAGTAACCACTAACCTAAAAAACTCAAAATAAAATAAAAGACAAAACACTGCATTAATGTTGAACAAAATGCAGCAAAGGGGTTGATTTCCCAAAGATCTAGCAATCAGAATTTAAGTACAGTTTCCCAATTAACCTAATACCACCCTATGTAGTTTGTTGGCTTCTCTATTATTTCCTTTCAACAGCTCTTAATACACTGGTAATATGGGTGAACCGTGCACTCCTTTTTCTAAGAAGGGGTCTAACTTATCCAAAAGGGGTCAAACTTACTCATCAAGCTGTCCAGACAAAATAGTAGCAGTAAACCCCAACCACATCCCTAATAATAATTATAACAAAAAAATTATACAATAAACCAGTTTGTAAACTTTGTCAAATTCAAGACAAAATGATTAGGTTAGCATTATGTCCTAAAGCCCCAGGACGAAGTCTACCGAAGACGAAACGGCGTAGGGTAGTGGCGTGCTGACGTCTTCACCGCATACTGAAAGTCCCGGAGTGAACGGGCTGTGCTAGCCGGCCGGCTACATTTATTCACTAAGCAAATTTTTATCCATACATTGTAAGTGTGAGTTTAACCTTTTCTTAAACGTTTTTTTATGGGTTCACACTATGTCAGTTTTCTTCTTCCAATTCGGTTTTAATTCATATTGATTATCGGTGAACGGTGGGAGACCTACTGGACATTGGACCATTTGCCATACAGACCCCCTGGCTGGGTATTAAACCATATGCTATAGAAGTTCTCGGGCTGGTAAGAGGCTGCTTATTCAAAGGGTGGAGGCTTTTTCTTTTCTATTCATGCACTTTTCTGAGGTTTTTCGTTTGATGTCACCGCTCATTTTAAGAATACGAGTTTAATACATCATTCAACTATTAGGTGCCGCATCCGATTATTGGAACTAGAGACTTATATGTGTGTTTTTTCCATATTTGGACATCACTATATATATCATTCCAAGTATCTCATTCATGTTATTCCATATTAATTTATGGTCAATTGTGTAGACTTGTCACGGTTTTGCGCAGCTTGTTTTCGTTATATGTCCTAGATGTCCCCTGTGGTTCTGCTCCACATGACACATTGGGGGTTATTTCTTAAAGGCAAATCCATTTTGCACTACAAGTGCAAACTACACTTGAAAGTGCACTTGGAAGTGCAGTCACTGTAGACCCGAGGGGGACATGCAAGGGAAAAAAAATATAAAAAATGTTAGCTTGCACATGATTGGATGATAAAATCAGCAGAGCTTCTCCTCATTTCAGATCTTCCCCGCAGATTTACAGTGACTGCACTTCCAAGTGCAATTTCAAGTGCACTTTGCACTTGTAGTTTGCACTTGTAGCGCAAAGTGGATTTGCCTTTCATAAATAACCCCCATTGTCACATGACCAGAGGCACTATGTGGGGATAGAAGACTTCCTAACTGAGAAACGGGCACTTAGTGGGTCTACAGTGTAAATCCGTGACTAATTTTCATGATTCAGCAGGAAGGTTCTAGTACTGGTCACTCCAGACCTAAAGTATTACTAAACCCACAACAGTAAAATCAGTCTGTATATGTAGTAAAGCATGTTTGTTATAGTCACTGTGGAACCTAAGGGGTTGTGAGAGACCAGATATCGTGAATGTAGGGTCTTGGGTTTAGTAACACTTTAAGATCTGGTTCTGAAAATTTACTGACCCTTAATGGACTGGTACTATACTTGTACTGGAAGCAGCCTGGATAGCCATTGTATAAGTCCAGTTAGTAAAGTATAAGCCAGGTGATAACCCTAAACCTGCCTCTTCCCAGAATATTGCTCTTTACAAAGTACCCATTTTTGGATAAGGTTTGGATAGGTCAGAGCTGTCCTCTTGTTTTGCCCCCCATGGATTGTATCATTTCATAGGCTGTCACATATTGTTATGCTATAGTGTTGATTTTTTTTTATAAAGTAGGATGCTTCGGTGTGAAGCAGATATGATATACTACTGCTGGATTATATAAAATGCTAAATAATTATACAATATATTGTTTACATAATGAAAGTTGCTAGCTTAATGTGAAGCTGTCATCCTCTGCCTGAATATCTAAAATGAAAACTGTCTGTCTAAAAGCAGGCACTGCAACAGCCTCTGCAGTCCATTGACTGAGATGGCTTTCATTAAGCTAGATAAATACTTGGGCCTAAGCCCTGTTCAACATGGACACTAAGCCCTGCTCATCTGATGGCCCCTGGCAGTGAAAGTGTCATTATTACACAGCAAATCACTCTCAATTGACAGCTATGAATGGGTGGGACCTGAAGCTTTGGGAGATGGGGCTTATACATTAGGTCAAGCCCTCATTAGTAAATGCAATGATGATCTCATTGGTAGCTCCTAATACAGCAATGAACTCCAATAATCATAGATGTGCAAACATACAATATATTAAAATATATAAGCTAGAACCAATAACATTAATTCCTCTTACCCATGGATCGATATATTACATTTTTGGTTTTAGTTTTAATACCATTTTAAAACAAAACATCTTTAACCAGTATCATTAATTCTTCTTACACATGTATCAATGTCTGTATCAGATTTCTCATCTGGCTCACTGGTCTCAGCCTTTTTAGTCTTGGGCACATTTTATTAGGAACCCTGTAGACTAAATGTTCCTCCGGTATCCATTTCCTCTTGCAGAGTTGGAAAGGTCAGTGTCAAAGTCGGCATCCAGAGAATTGTCAAAAGCAGTGAAGACGCAGCTATGAGCGCTGTTACCATCCTTGATTGTAGAGGCGGTTCTGGAGTCAGCCTTGGCTGAAGCAAGGGTGTTGATGACAAAGATGATTTGGAAGCAGTGAACTGTGAGCTATGTACCACATTGCTGCCCTCGATGCTTGGGGTGATGCTGCTTCAGCTGAGGCAAGGTTATTGGTGAAGAGATAGCTTCTAGATAGGTGCTGGAAGTAATGGAGGGGAGCTATGGGCTTTACAATTATCCTTTTAGTTAGAGGTGGCATTGGCCCCAAAACAACCCATGGCCACAGGCTCTGAGAATGATGCGCCTAGCAGGGTCTGCTTCCTCTGGAGTATTGGATGCTATGTTTGACACAAGCCCCTCTAGCATCCCTTATGTTATGGGTGGTGCTAGTGCCCAGTGATGTCAAAGAGATTAGTTGTATTGTTACATTGATGAAAATGTTGAGGAATATATTCTGTATCCCTTATAACCCTACCTTTTATCTGAAGAGGAACTTCAGCCAAAACATGTTTTAGAGTAGATCTTGATAGAGTGGGGAAGGGTAGACCTTTAGTTTTTTTTCCCCTGCTGGCACAATAGGAAAATGAGAGTGAATTACCGTATACACTCGAGTATAAGCCGAGTTTTTCAGCACAATTTTTGTGCAGAAAATGCCCCCCTCAGCTTATACTCGAGTCACCTTTTTGTGCCTCATCTCTCAGAATTTGGGGACCCGGTACTGGCCGGCTGTAGATCCCCTGGACCCCAAACTTGGCACACATGTAACTCTTCTCCTACATGTGTGCAAAGCTTGTTGTCCGGGGGACCTACGGCTGGGGAGCACCGATTTTTCAAAGCCGGGCACCCCTTCCATAGACTACCATGTTAAGCGGTAATTTCTCTGGTAAGTTTGGGAACGATGTACCGGGTCCTCCAGAACTTGGCACACATGTAGCCTCTTTTCTCCTCTACAAGTGTGCAAAGTTTGTTGTCTGGCGGATCTACGGCTGGGGAGCATCGATTTTTCAAACCCGGTCACCCCTTCCATAGACTCCAATAATAAACGTCAGTGTAGTCATGGGCACAGTGAGGCATGGGCACAGGGAGGCACAGTGAGGCATGCAGATGAACACCCTAGGTTTATACTCGAGTCAATACGTTTTCCCATATTTTTTGTGGTAAAGTTATGTGCCTCGGCTTATATTCGGGTCGGCTTATACTCGAGTATATTTCAGACTCGGCTTAAGTTCTACTTCAAGGCTAAGCTAAAGTCTGTTTTTAGAGCACAGCGCATCCCACTGCGCAGAATAGTCAAGCACATGCTTGTTTAGTTGTGTTAATTGAATACAGCCCTATACAGCTGGTTCTCAAACTACCTCCTTAAATGAACCCGTGTTTTGCCCATTGAGGGTAAAACAACAGATTTACTTTAATAATAGCTACAGACAATCGCGTTTCAAGGCCAGTGTCAGGCCCATGGGCACATGATCTCTCCCAGAACCTTCTCATAGGATAAGACACACAAAGGCTTGAATTGAGCAATGAGTGGAATATACTGTATGTTTCCATCCTGCTTTAGTAAAAGGTGATAACACAAGCTGATAGATTAGTTGCAGGGAACAGGGAGAAAGTGATAAATGGCAGCGCTTACTGAGAAGACAGAGAGGATAAGGAGGTGGAGAAGATAACAGGCCTCAATGATGGTGGACAGATAAGGCTTAACAAAAAGCTGAAAGGGGCAGATAATTGTCTTGATATGGGTGTTGTAGAAGGTAGACAGTGAAGATGAAGAGGAGACTGACAATAATTAGGAAATCGGGATTAAATGCTTGCTGGGTAACTGAATGGTTGCGCACTCAAGATGGATGCCAGAAACAAGATGGATGAGTGCATGTCAAACTCCTGCTTATACAGTTTCTAAGAGATCTTGCTGCTTACTTGGAAACAGTAAATATAGATATTATTTGCACCTCTGTTTGACTATAACATCCTAGACTGTTAGCAATGCCATCCGATAAATAGGTAGGGTAAGAATCATATTGTTGTCCCTATATTCATAGAAAATGTTCACTTTTTTCACTGGGTATGTATGGGTTTATAACCACTTTAATAGAATAAGCTGAAGTTAGAAGCTGATTGGCTACCATGCACAACTGCAGCAGATGTTGCACTCTCCAGTTCTAGTACATAACAGCACAGAACTTTAGAAGCATGGTCCAAAGTTTCACTCACTGGTGCAGTTCTGTTTGAGGTGACTAGAGCCAGAAAGGCCTTGAATAACCATCTCTTGAATAAAGCTAAGTATATTATGAAAGAGTGTAGGTGATTATTTTTTGAGCAGGGCAATAAATGCGACACAGTGCTTGCTACGTTTTTGTAACAGTTCTTGTACGTTTTTTTTTTCATTGCAGGAATTATTGTAAAACTTACTTACTTTGTTAATACTTTTAATTCCTTGTCCAATACAAACTAATTATGTAATTTTTCATATTAATCACTTGGGGCATAGGTAGGTAGATAGTATATAGGCAGGAATCCTTTAGATTGCACCATAAGTTAATGCCCTATTTGCCTGCTGATTAATAGATTTTCAAATATTTTTAGTTTAGTTAGATTCACTGGACATTTTCCAAACCTTAAACCATTTTGTCCATTTTTGTCAAGTGGGGCTTTTCCATTCACCAAAAGCAAAGAGCAACACCAGGAGGACAGTTGAGATCATCCATTAAATTGGTTCTCAGTATTATTTTGAAATCCAAATGCTTGAATAATAGCGACACAGATATAATGTCAGATAATTATCCCTTATATATATTTAGACAAGGAAGAATCAAGATATTATGACTACAAATATACATAGGGACTAGGTCCCATAATTTAACCCCTTATTCCAATAACTCGTTATTTTGGCAATCATGCTAATTTAATAAAGGAATTAACAAGTATGGGAGCTTATCATATTTTAAAATACATTTTTGCAAATTAGAAGTGCTTAATATATATCTTCCAGGTACAAGGGTTTTCTTGTTGATCCCTTCAATCCCATTGAAATGCTCACGGGGAATCATTCATCTAGGCTAGGGATGAGCTTCGTATTCAAATCGAACGTATGTTCGACTCGAACAACGTATGTTCGATCGTTCGTCGAAATACGAACAAAACGAGTAGTTTGCGGCAAATTCGAGTGACGTGCCACGGCCCATAATTCACTGCGGCATTGCGTGCTGATGATTGGCCAAGCATGCACTATGACCCGCATGCTTGGCCAATCACAGCGCCGTCCAATTATGGCTCGGGGCTTTAGTACACGCCCCACACTATAAAAGGCCGCCTGCAGGGCGGCCTCGTGTAGTGTGTTGCGGCGCTAGTTAGATATCAGCCACAGAGAGAGAGCGTGTGTCTTTTTTTCTAGCTAGATAGAGCAGGCAGGCTAGTAGGTTAAATTTACAGCGTGTAGAGGATATATATGCATCCCAGGTGTTGTACATATATTTATACACTGTATAGTTTAGCTAGATCAGTTCTTCCTAATTTACTGGCAGGTAGTTGATTGTGCTAGCTGCAGTATTCTCACGTAGTGTATTGCCTGTGGCCTCTGCAGTGTGCACCATAAAGCTACACAGGCGTACAATAGACACCCAGATGGTACAATATTTAAAGGAATTTTTCATGATGCTTAAATAAATAAAAAATAATAACAAAAAATTCCTTTAAATATTGTACCTGCTTGGTGTCTATAGTATGCCTGTGAAAACGTCTTTGAGAACCCGGGTCATTTTTATTAAAAATGGTCGTTTTTTCTGGAGCAGTGATTTTAATGATGCTGCATCATTAAAATTACAGCTCCAGAAAAAAACTACAGTTTTTAAAACTTTTTTACATTGATACATGTTCCCTGGGGCAAGACCAGGGTTCTCAAAGACGTTTTCCGACAATAACTTGCATATGGGGCTTTAAAATGAGCACTTTTGAATTTGAACGTTCGAGTCCCATTGACATCAATGGGGTTCTAAATGGTCACGCGAACGTTCGGTCCATTCGAAGTCCTGGTGCGAACTGAACGCGGGGGTGTTCGGCTCATCCCTAATCTAGGCATAAAAATCTCTGCAGACACCAATCAACTGTTATGCCTCGTACACATGTACTGTTTAGTGTTGCTCAAGAATATTCGCATTGCGAATATTCGTTACGAATATTGCATATACGAGTATTCGCGAATAACTCGAATATCGCGGTGAATATTCGCTATTGCAAATATTCGTATTTTTTCAAATTTATTTTTAAAACAGATCACATCCTAGTGATCTCCATCGACGTCTAAAAGCATTGCTGGTATGATTAGAGACCCTGGGCCGAGTAGCTGAGGCGATCCTTTTATGTTGCCGAATATTCGCAATGCGAATATTCGTATTACGAATATTCGCGAATACTTTCTCTGCCCTTCTTTTGCATCAGAGCCAATCAGAGTTCTCCTACCACAGTTGTCAGAGGTTAGCAACCTCCATAGCAACCAATAGGAACCTGCCTGCACGACCATTATATAAGATCACTCCCAGCAGTATTTCAGTGCAGATTCACAAGGTGGCTAGAGAGAGTGGAGTGTTTCTGTGCGTTTTTCCTGTGTATTACGATCTTAGAGCTTAGCATTGTGCTTCCTATAGTGCTTTCAGTTCTGAGTTTCCTGATTCTAAAACCAAATGCTTTTTTCAAAGCAAAAGACCCAACAGCTTTTCTAAAAGCTCAGATTTGTGTTGTTTTGTCCAGGTTAGTGTAGCTTAGTGTTAGATAGATTTCTGTGTAGTTAGTGTAAGTGTACATTTCTTTAAGGTAGCTTAGTTTAGTGTGTGTTTAGTCTCTGTGTTTTGTGTATAAAAATAAATAAAAATTAGCTTTAGTTTAGTCATATAAGTTTGTGTAAGTAGAGTTAGTGTTTAGTGCATATTAGTTTATTATTTGTAGTCCTCGTCTTTGTCCTTGTCAGTCAGTGTAAAAAAAAACAAAAAAAAAACCCAAAAAAATGTAGCTTTAGTTTAGTCATATAAGTTTGTGTAAGTAGAGTTAGTGTTTAGTGCATATTAGTTTAGTAATCCAGGAAAAGATCTCCGTTTTCGCGTGTTGCTCGCGCCCATGCGCAGGCGAGAATTTCGCAATCGATTTCGCATTCGCATTAGGGAAATTTCGCAAAATATTTTTTGCAAAATGTGGACACAGACAAGCACACAGGGATTTCTTCAGAATAACAAAAGTTTAAGAGGTGTTCCGTCCCGTTCAAAGGGGAGGGCTTTCATAGCGCGGTCTTTTTTGCTTTTCCTGGAGTTATATAGCAGAGTGTAAATAACCCATTTTTATTAAGGGTCTTACATTCTGGTGAAAAACCGGGTGGAGGAGAAGCCAAGTGGATTAAAATTTGCGTGTGGAAACAATATTGGACTGTACTAAATTTGACAATAATAAACCACATGTTGCTGGTTATTTTGCTGACATTTTGCCATTGCACTTTGGTATGCTATTTTTTGCAATGCTTTTTCATCAAATATTTCAATGGGGACACTAGTTACGGTCACCTGGATTGTCTGAAGGGATTTCCTTAATTTGCAGGGTTTCTTCTCACTTCCCATTTTGGATATGGGACAGGAAGTGAAGGTAAATCTCCCCAATGAGACTTATATAAAAAAAAAAAAGACTGGATTTATAACTCTCCCTAAAGCCTCATACATACAATTGTATTTCCCGCAGACAAAGCGTAGAAATTTTGTCCGAAGGGCTATGGCCAGGAATTTGTGTTGCATACAAATGGCACACAATTGTCAGCCAACAAACACAAAACTTTGTGTTTTTTCAGCTCTTTAGCGTCACCCTTTGTGGACCTTCTGCTACTGTTGTGTTTGGTGAGCATTACTTCAAACAATGTGTGTTTGTACTTTGGACTTTTGTCCGATGGACTTGTGTACTTGTGTACACACGATCGTAAAATCCGACAACAGACCGGTGTTTGCAGAACATTTTAAAGCCTGCCATCCAACATTTGTCTGCGGAAAAACCGATAACAATTGTCCGATGGAGCATACAAACGGTAAGACTTTCCGCCAACAGCCTGTCATCACACAATTCCCGTCGGAAAATCTGATCATGTGTACGAGGCTTTACTCTATCCAAAATGAAGAAAAAAAAGTTTTGCCTATAGTTCTACATTAAGAACTATTTTGCACAGTTGAAATGGATGTACATAATATAAAGAGGGGGCCAGAAAATGTACACACACTTCAACATGAAAAATATATGCATAAAAATGTTATTACTAGATTTATGTAAACATCAAAGGGTAGCTCTAAGTTAGGTTTGATTTATGCGATCACGTTAGGTGCTCAAAGTAGTCACCATTATCAACCAGACACTTCTGATTCTGGTGAACTGCTGCATTAAGAACATTGACTAGAGTGTCCAGAGGACATATTCTTCCTTTAGTGCAGTCAGTGTAGGTGGTTTTCTTTGGTACACCACATACTTTAGTGTTCCTCACAGATAGAAATTGAGGGGTGTTAAAGGGGTTGTAAAGGATTTTTTTTTTCTCTAAATAGCTTCCTTTACCGTAGTGCAGTCCTCCTTCACTTACCTCATCCTTCGATTTTGCTTTTAAATGTCCTTATTTCTTCTGAGAAATCCTCACTTCCTTTTCTAATGTCTTTAACACCGTAATGCAAGGCTTTCTCCCTGGTGTGGAGAAAGCCTCTTGAGGGGGGAGGGGGCAAGCAGGAGTGTCAGGACGCCCACTAACACACAGCTTATTTCTCTATGTGCAAAGTAGAGAGCATCCTGACTTGCCTGCTCGCCCCCTCAAGAGGCTTTCTCCACACCAGGGAGAAAGCCTCGTATTACGATGTGTAGTTACAGATAGAAGAACAGGAAGTAAGGATTTCTCAGAAGAAATAAGGACATTTAAAAGCAAAATTGAAGGATGAGGTAAGTGAAGGAGGACAGCACTAACGCAAAGAAAGCTATTTAGGGAAAACATCTTTTTCTTTTACAACTCCTTTAAGTCCAGGGATCATAGAGGAAATTCAACATCACCTCTCTATAGTATATAGAAGTTTGTTACATAAGACTTGGCTTTAATTTAGCATGCATAAAAAATATATATATTACATTGAATATCAGAGGATATTTACAGTAAGTACAGCTGCTGGGTTTAATTAAATACTAACTGGTGCAGACATTATATTATATAATTATATACAGGCACTTCTACTTTTGTTCACAAAGACTACATTTCTGTCTGAGTTTCAAAATAGAAACCCTTCAATAGTTTTAATCAGCCATTATATACACAAATTACAAACTTTTTTGCTAGTATTTCTAATAGGTTAAATCTGCTCTGTTCCTTACTCCTTTTGAAGATTTGTGTACAAAAGGTAAACTGGTAACAAGGTATATTTACCTTTACTTTGAACCACTGAGGAACAGTCCAGTCCTTTTTTTCTTGAATCAAGTAAGACACTTCTGACGTTGTCTCTGGTTGAGTGGCTTGACACAAGGAGTATGACAGTTGTAGCCTATGCCCTGGATATGTCTTGAATGGCCTTTACCTCACAATCCTCTCAATGCTGCAGTCATCCCTATTGCTTGTGCACCTTTTTCTGCCACACTTTTTTCTTCCACTCAACTTTCCATTAATATGCTTGGATACAGTACTCTTTGAACAGCCAGCTTCCTTAGCAATGACCTTTTGTGTCAATGACTGTCTTCCTGGCAACTGTCAAGTTAGCATTCTTCCCCATGATTGTGTAACCTACTGAACCAGACTAAGACAATTTAAAGGCTCAGGAAACCTTTACTGGTGTTTTGAGTTACCGTATTTTTCGCGGTTTAAGACGCACTTTTTCTTCACCAAAACTGGGGGGGGGAAAGTTGGTGCGTCTTATACGACGGATACAAATTCTTGCCTGACCAATCTGCGATCCGAACAGAATGCGATTCGTGGAGCGCACCGCCGCCACAGCCTTAGGAAAGGCCGTGGCTTTGGCCTAGTTCCGGAGCGGTCGGCCATCTTGGTACACCCGGCGGCGGTGCGCGCTGACGTCATCACCCCTCTGCTCGTGGATCTTCTATTCCTACCAGAGCGCGCGCCGCAATCTATTCTGCAATGCATCTGCAACAACAGTGAGTTGGAGGTTTGTTGGACTGGCTATTAGGGGGCAGGGGCCATGCTAAACTAGGTACTGGCTATTAGACTGGAATATTTCATTTTGTTTTTTCGTTTTCGTCTGGAAAATAAATGTATTTAGTTACTCCCGAAAATCGTTTTAATTTATTTTGTTTTTCGTTGGGGAATAGCTTTCGTCCGAAAATCCAATAATACTTGGTTTCTGTCGAATGGTCAAAAGAATATTCGACGGAACTTCGAAACTTTACGCCGAATCGTACATTTCCGGTCGAAAATTCCGCCTACAAGAATTCTAATGTTGTATGACTAGTAATAATGTCAAATTTATTCTCTATAATGTCAAATCTATTTTCTCATAAATCGAAATCTATTCTCTGTAATGTCGAATCTATTATTTCTATAGTGTCGAATCTTTTCTCTATGATGTCGAATCTTTTCTCTATAATGTCGAAAAGTACCGTATGTGTGTGTATATCAGGTTCGATAGACACATTGCTATTCATTCACTGTATTCATCCAGCATCAGGTCGAATCACTCTATATCAAATTTTTACTGCAACGAAAATGAAAATAAAGCATTTTTTATGTTGGATCTTTCGGTTTTCGTTTTGTTAAAACGATAACGAAAAAAACAGATTTTTGGACAAAAATGCATTCTAACGAAAACAAAATGCACATGTCTACTGGCTAATATTTCTAATGTGGGGGCAATGTTACTGGCTATTATTACTATGTGGGGGCAATGTTACTGGCTATTATTACTAATGTGGGGGCAATGTTACTGGCTATTATTACTATGTGGGGGCAATGTTACTGGCTATTACTAATGTGGGGGCAATGTTACTGGCTATTACTAATGTGGGGGTGGTGTGATGGTGATGACGAGTGGGGGCAATGGTGGACATTACAGTGATGAGTGGGGGCAATGGTGGACATAAAATATTTTACTACAGTATTTGGTTCAGAATATTTTTTTTCTAGATTTTCCTCCTTTAAAATTGGGTGCGTCTTATATTCCGGAGCATCTTATATGGCAAAAAATACGGTAATTTGCTGATTAGAGTGTGACATGAGTCTACAACATTGAACTTTTTCACAATATCCTAATTTTCTGAGATACAGAATTTGGGGTTTTCACTAGCTTTAAGTCATAATCATTAAAATTAAAAGAAAGAAATGCTTAAAATATTTCACCCTGTGTGTAATGAATCTATATAATATGAGTTTCACTTTTTGAATTGAATTACTGAAATTAACTTTTTGTTGATATTCACATTTTTTGAGATGCACCTGTATATGGTGGTTAAGTGAGCTCTGATGGAACTTCGAATTCACAAAACTGGAGTATCCAGCTATAGAATCCTGTTGCAGTGGTATTATACCTCACAGAGATTGCAGACCATGGCCCAGATTTACAGAGCAATTACGCCTGTCTAACTGGTGTTAGACAGGAGTAATTTAAAATTTCGCGCGCCGTATCACTAGTTTGAATCCTCAAACCATGATACGGCAGCTTCGGGCTTCGATCCGAGAGGCTTACGTCCTCGTAAGCCTTCGGATCTACACTGCGATATTTTTGCGGCCGCTGGGAGGAGTTTGCGTCGTTTTCATGCGTCGGGATATGCGAATGACTTTTTACGGCGATCCACGAAGGTACGAGTGTCCCTCGCAATCGCCTACGTCATTTTTTGGCTACGTAATGTTAGAGGAGCTTTTTGCTGGTCTAACAGTGCGTAACCCATGTAAAGTATGGCCGTCGTTCCCGCGTCGATTTGAAAATATTTTTTTTCTTTTTAACGTAACTCGTTCGGGAATAGGAATGTACGTAAACGACGCTACTACGACGTGACAACGTGTTTTCGCGCAATGCACGGCGGGAAATTTGCGAACGGAGCATGCGCAGTTCGATCACCGCGGGAACGCGCCTATTTTAAATGCTTCACGCCCCCTACTCGCGCAGATGGATTGCGACGGGAGAAATACACTACGCCGCCGTCGTTTACTGGACAAAATCTACCTGGATTCCACGTAGAGCCAGGTAAAAAACGTCAGCGTAGTGTATTTCTGATACTCTACGAGAATCTAATTCTCTGTGAATCTGCCCCCATGTTTGTAAATTCATGTTCACAGTGCTGGAGATGCAAAAAAAAAAAAAGTGTGTTACTTTTTACACATACAGTACATTGGGTTTGCTCTTAATTAAATTGCTACTGGATTGTCTTGATTAAATTGATGTCAGACATGAGCGGAAAATCAGTTCCTCTTGATCCAGCATTGCTTCTTTTGCATTTAAATGACTTGAATTGAAAAATAGATAGAGTAGGTTTTCTGTTATTGCTCATATGATATGATTATGCCTAAATACTGGAACTAGAGCACTGAACCCATGGTTCAAAATTGGATACATGAAATGAATTACCTATGTGAAACAGAGGATCTAACAATGGCTCAGCAGGATAGAAAGGATAAGTTTAGAGAGAGAGATGTGATTACGCCTTTTGCATTAGGGTGTGCACCTGAAAGCTCAAACACATATGCGTGTGTGTGCATGTGTACAGTTGTGCTCATAAGTTACTCTGGGAGAATTTATGATTTCTTGGCCATTTTTCAGAGAAAATTTGAATATGACGTCACAGTCCCCGAACATGCTGGACGTCATAAAAGGCCAATATAAGTCATTGTGCACCGCACACCTGGCATTACAGCGGGAGGGAGCGTCGAGTCAACATTGAAGAAGAGAAGAAGGCGACGCAGAAGACCGGGCCCCCACTGGTGAAAAGCTGAAAGAAGACATCAATGGTGCCCGGCAGAAGGGAAAAAGAACCGGAGAGCGGGAGAAGAGATCGGAGAAGTCGGAAGACCGACCGAAGTCGGAAGAAGACCCCCCGAAGTCGGAAGAAGGGAGAAGACCGGGCCCCCGCTGGTAAAAGGGCTGAAATAAGACAGCGGTGGTGCCCGCAGGAAGGGAGAAGTCGGAAGACCCCCGAAGTCAGAAGAAGACCCCCGGAGCTGCCTAATAAACTAATTTAAAAACCGGTGTAGTGTTTTTTTATTGTCATTTTTCTTCCACCAGGTGAATGGGTAGGGGTACGATGTACCCCATATTGATTCACGTAGGGTGGGGGGCCGGGATCTGGGGGCCCCCTTATTAAAGGGGGCTCTCAGATTTCGATAAGCCCCCCACCCGCAGACCCCAAAACCAACAGCCAGGGGCAACATAGGGGCAAGGTGCTTTAGGGTGGGGGGGCCGCAGGGCGCCCCCCCTGCCGCAAAGCACCTACCCCCCTGTGTTGAGGGCATCCCGCCTGGTAAGGCTTGCTCGTCCCCACCCCCTTTCCTGACCGGCCGGTCTGCGTGCTCGGATAAAGGTCTGGTATGGATTTGGGGGACCCCCACGCCGTTTTTTCGGTGTACAGGGGTTCCCCTTGAAATCCATACTAGATCTAAGGGCCTGGTATGCTCTTGGAGGGGGAACCCATGCCGGTTTTTCATTTAAATTTGGCGTTGAGTTCTCCCTCCTGGAGGCGACTTCAAGTCATGTTGTAAGTCGCGTTGTGATTCATACTCAAGTCGTGTTCAAGTTGCCGCCCATAGTCACGCTGAAAGTCGTATTGCCCCTGTGTGAACTGGCTCTAAGTATACAGTGTTTGTTATTTTGAAAAAATGTGAATATTTACTTTCACTTTAACTTTTAATTCACAATAACTAACATATCAGTTGGATAGAGCTTCGAAGTAGGAGGGAAGAAGCCAAGATGCCAGACAAGTCAGAATTGACATCAGACAACTGCTGCTTCCTTCTCAATGAAAATAAAACTGTCAGCTGCAAACATCTCCCGGATTCTGAAGTAAGACAGTCTAATTCAGAGAGCTTGAGTATAAAAACACAGTAACTTAATCTAATAATCATCTGACTAACAGGCCTGCTTTGGGAATTTAGTGTGTTTGTACTAATGCAGGGTTTGCAGCAAAATCCTCATCTTCCACCTTCCCGTCTTGCGTTATCTTGAAAATTGCATATCCCTGCTCCAATAGACAGCCACATTTGCAGACCGCAGATAACCATTTTCTGTCTGTTTTTTTCCCTTTTGTGTCCGGGGGACGTGACGCTGTCGCCTATTTGACGAGTCTGCATTTCAATGAAACACAAAACTAATTACACAATAAAATAGATTGTCTACAGATCCCAGTAAATCCCCTGCCAACAGGAGAAATCAGATGACTGCGATATAATGACTTGTACATTATTAATAATGACAACAGCTTAAAGGAAAATTATATTTTCAGTATTTTCAGTGACGATGACTGCTAATATTACATTCGGATTTAACATGAAAAAATTAATGGTGTTTTAATGTTTTTCATTTGCCTTTTACTTGCGTTTAATGCAGTACTTTTACCATCATCATTTTTTTGTGATGGGGAGGTGGGATCTGTGTAATAACATCAACATAGAAATCTTCCTGTTTTCCAGCATTTTGGAGGCAGGTCGGAGCGACAACTGCAGAAAATGTAACCTATGTAAATAATATGGGGTTTAGATATCCAGCTTACAATTGGGCCCATGTCACACAAGTGATTCAGTTGCTGATGTCAAGATAACAGACCACTTACCTTTGGGGGTGCTCCCTGGCAGTGTTCCAGGCCAGTGAGGAAGCATCACCATTAGGGTAAGTAAAGGCCTCCTCTGCCCTTAGAAATTAGTGAAATTGAGAGTTATCTTTTATCTGAACTGTAAATAAAAATTTCCAGAAAATGTTGCCATTTTTGTAAAATTACCTGCAATCAACAAGTTACTGTCTTGAGCATGTTCTTTTGCCAAAAATCTACCCTTCATTAGCCTTTATTTTATGTTTTTCATAGAAAAAAAAGTCAAACAAAAAATGTAAAGTAAAAGCACATAGATAAGGATCAAATACACAATAAATTATAATAAAACAAAGAACAAGTGTAATATTTTATACCCCCCCCCCCCCCCACAAAAAAACGATGTCCTGTAAAAAATGTATAGTCTAGCTTTTTAGTAACTCATTGGGGGTTATTTACCAAAGGTAAATCCACTTTGCACTACAAGTGCACTGAAAGTTGCTGTAGATCTGAGGGGGACATGCAAGACAAATTGGATGATAAAATTAGCAGAGCTTCCCCTCAGATCTACAGCAATCTACAGCGACTGCACTTTCAAGTGCACTTGTAGATCAGAGTGGATTTTCCCTTTAGTAAATCAACCCCATTGAGTATTTTGATAAAAAGAGACTTTAAAGAAGATATGTATTGCACTATGTAGTTCTGGAATATTACAGTGTTCAGCCAGGTGCCAAGATACCGGTAAAAACTCCATTGTAGATATGCGAAAGATACAGCATCAGTGCCTGTCCAACTGATGAAGCAAAAAGATGGTGGACACGGAATAGGAGGAAGATAACAGGGCACCAACAGGGATACAGTGGTTGTGGGGTGCTGGGACCTCACATCACTTCAGGAGATCACATCCTGAGGTAAGTATACCATAATGTGCAAATATGCTGTGCAAAATTACGCTAACCAACATTAAAGTGGATGTAAGCCCCCCATACACCCAGTGAAGTGGGTGATGAGTGTGTTAAATCCCCTTGAATGAACTGCAGTTCATTCAAGGGGATTTAACACGCTCGTCACCCACATATTTCACCCAGACTCTAAGGCCTCGTACACACGATCAAATCTGTCCGCTGGAAACGGTCCGCTGGACCGTTTCAGCAGACAGATTCGATCGTGTGTACGGCCGAGCCGACGGATTTGGCCACCCGACAGATTTCAAAGCATGCTTTGAAATCTATCGGGTGGGAATCCGCCCGCCCGACATGTCTGCTGGTTAGTACACTTACCAGCAGACATGTCGTCCCGCACCGCCGCCGAATGGATTCGGCGCATGCGCGGAAGTGTTTTACTTCCTGGTGCGGTGACGTGGCGGCGTCAACGTCACCGCCACGTCACCGACACGTCAGCGCGCTCTCTGCTGGCGGGGATTTTGGTTTGCTCGTGTGTACACGCGAGCAAACCAAAATCCCAGCAGACAGATTTGTTCAAATCTGTCGGACGGACAGATTTGAACAAATCTATTGCCTCGTGTGTACGAGGCCTAAGGCTCTGGGTGTGTTACCATCTCTGGGAACTATCTTGGACAGACTGTCCATGTCCAGATTGCGCATTGGTTTCACCACCTTTTGTGCATATTTTGGTGGGCCGACTGAACTATACCTGAAAAAAATCCCTTCTTTGCTTACCAGCAGACTGTGCCTTGTTTTACCTTGTTGTTTACTATTGTGATTATACAACCCTGACTGGCTATCTACCTTGATATACTGCCAGTGCTCTGGTACCTGGGCTTGTGTTATATTATTCAATACGGCCTCCTACCACCATGCTCCTGAAGAAGCGTAATGATACACGTAACATGTAGAGCAAGAACATTCTTCTGCAATTGGACCCACTTTAAGGCTATTCACTTCACATTTGTATTGTTCAACTGTTACTGTTTTTTTTAGATAATTACCTTACTCATTTGAGTTTACCAAAATTACTGTAGTTGTTGGAAGTGATATGAGAGCATTATTGTGGGCCATGTACCGATAATAATAATACAAACAGTCTACGATTGTTTTTACATATTTCTACAATAAAAACCTCTAGATTTTTACATAAAATACCCATGTGCCGTTTAAAGTCCAATTTGTTAGCTTAATTAGTGTCCATTTACAATATCGGGACGTTGGCACATTTTCACCCATGTATCCACAGTGTCACCCTGTGGGGATGCACATTTAAGCAATCTCTTTAAAAACATTGAAAAGAGATAACAAAATACTGCAGATATATGTGCCCAGCTCAAATTTCATGAATCGGGTTTACATTAGGGTGACCAGACATCCCCAGTTTCAGGGGACAGTCCCCTGATTGAGGACACTGTCCCCGGACGAAGTCTGTCCCTGGTTTTGTCCCCAGATTGGATTTAATAGGGGGCAGGGGCAATTCCAAAAGAAAAAAGTGCAGTATTAAAATAAAAAATATATAATTACACATCCCCGCTCTGCCATGCCTACTAGCATAGGGGGGTTGTATTTTTCCCATTATCTGTGCCCCTTTCTGATGATCATGTGCTGGTTGGAGCGGAGGGAATATTTCTTCAGTTTCGGGTGCATGCCCATTCAGCTCCACTCGCATGTTCTTCTGCCTTGGCTCAAATCCCGCCCAGCCACCTACCTGACTCCTTGTCTTCCCTGGCGGAGTGATCTTCCTCCGCTCCCCATCCAGTAGTAGCTGGGGGCCGAAGAGTAAGACTTAAGAGGATGTGAGGTCGGGCGGCGACGGGCAGAGAGTCGCTGATTGTTGCCATTACTAGTAAAGAAAAAATATGTCCCCGGATTTCATTTTAAAAATCTGGTCACCTTAGTTTACATCTACTTTAAAGAGAGCTGCTATGGCAGCACACTTACATTGCACATTGCAGTCATTCTAACACTAGGAGCATGCTGAAGGGTGGGAAGATCAGGGTGATGACCTTGGTGATACTTATTTTCTGTCTGGCTGCTCGGTGACCATATCTTACTAGATAACTGTGGTGGAGAATGTGCAGTCACCCAGCTGACTAGAAAAGAGTGAAGAATTACAGATCTTTTGGCAGAGATGACAGTTAGCTTACATGGTGTCTGTGTTATTTGTGTGTTCCTCTTTTAATTTTGAAACGTTTGGAAGTAAATAAGCATGTATGGAAGTGGTAAAAATACAGACAGGTTTGTATTTTCCTTTGACAGAAAAGCAATTTTTTTTGTGGACAACTTGCATTGTAACAAGAAGTTGATAAATGAGCTTGGGAGAGTGTCAGAAATCATTACATAGTTCAGTTTTGTATCATTGCTTTCCTGTACTCCGAGTTCTGTGCAGGGGTCACATTGAGGCGTCGGGACACTTAATACGGGGTTTGTTTTCATCATGGATAAATGACTGCGTCTCACTACCCAGACTACTTCAGAGCAAACTACGAGTTCTTGGTTGTAACTTGACTACAAATCAGGACTCCCTTGTCTGACCTGATAATGACTTACAGGTACTTCACAGTGAGTGTACATTTGTTTCAATAAAATGCAAAAAAAAAAATACAGACCAGCCAATGCGTTTAAATTAGATATGTTTATTATTTAATATGGCTATATTTTCTGATATAAAAAATACCATAAATCTATTCCCTATTTTGTAGACGCTATAAGTTTTGCGCAAGCCAATTAATATATGCTTATTGCATTGTGACCCCTACAAAAGTAGAGGACTACGGGTCCCAGTATGAGCCGCTCAGAGCTGAGGATGTGACACCCCCCCTGCCCCCCTTAACTAGTGAAGGACCTAAGGTCCCAGGCATGAACCCATGAGATCTAAGGGGACCCTGATGTAAAGAGGAGGCTCTCTGGGGATTCTGATGTAAGGGGGGATCCGCACTCAGATCAGGTAACGACATCATATATATACAGTGCGGAAAATAAGTATTTGAACACCCTGCTATTTTGCAAGTTCTCCCACTTGGAAATAATGGAGGGGTCTGAAATTGTCATCGTAGGTGCATGTCCACTGTGAGAGACATAATCAAAAAAAAAAAAAATTCCAGGAATCACAATGTATGATTTTTTTTAACTATTTATTTGTATGATACAGCTGCAAATAAGTATTTAAACACCTGTCTATCAGCTAGAATTCTGACCCTCAAAGACCTGTTAGTCTGCCTTTAAAATGTCCACCTCCACTCCATTTATTATCCTAAATTAGATGCACCTGTTTGAGGTCATTAGCTGCATAAAGACACCTGTCCACCCCATACAATCAGTAAGAATCCAACTACTAACATGGCCAAGACCAAAGAGCTGTCCAAAGACACTAGAGACAAAATTGTACACCTCCACAAGGCTAGAAAGGGCTACGGGGAAATTGCCAAGCAGCTTGGTGAAAAAAGGTCCACTGTTGGAGCAATCATTAGAAAATGGAAGAAGCTAAACATGACTGTCAATCTCCCTCGGACTGGGGCTCCATGCAAAATCTCACCTTGTGGGGTCTCAATGATCCTAAGAAAGGTGAGAAATCAGCCCAGGACTACATGGGAGGAGCTGGTCAATGACCTGAAAAGAGCTGGGACCACCGTTTCCAAGGTTACTGTTGTTAATACACTAAGACGTCATGGTTTGAAATCATGCATGGCACGGAAGGTTCCCCTGCTTAAACCAGCACATGTCAAGGCCCGTCTTAAGTTTGCCAATGACCATTTGGATGATCCAGAGGAGTCATGGGAGAAAGTCATGTGGTCAGCTGAGACCAAAATATAACTTTTTGGTCATAATTCCACTAACCGTGTTTGGAGGAAGAAGAATGATGAGTACCATCCCAAGAACACCATCCCTACTGTGAAGCATGGGGGTGGTAGCATCATGCTTTGGGGGTGTTTTTCTGCACATGGAACAGGGCGACTGCACTGTATTAAGGAGAGGATGACCGGGGCCATGTATTGCGAGATTTTGGGCAACAACCTCCTTCCCTCAATTAGAGCTTTGAAGATGGGTCGAGGCTGGGTCTTCCAACATGACAATGACCCGAAGCACACAGCCAGGATAACCAAGGAGTGGCTCTGTAAGAAGCATATCAAGGTTCTGGCGTGGCCTAGCCAGTCTCCAGACCTAAACCCAATAGAGAATCTTTGGAGGGAGCTCAAACTCTGTGTTTCTCAGCGACAGCCCAGAAACCTGACTGATCTAGAGAAGATCTGTGTGGAGGAGTGGGCCAAAATCCCTCCTTCAGTGTGTGCAAACCTGGTGAAAAACTACAAGAAACGTTTGACCTCTGTAATTGCAAACAAAGACTACTGTACCAAATATTAACATTGATTTTCTCAGGTGTTCAAATACTTCTTTGCAGCTGTATCATACAAATAAATAGTTAAAAAAATCATACATTGTGATCTCTGGAATATTTTTTTTTTGATTATGTCTCTCACAGTGGACATGCACCTACGATAACAATTTCAGACCCCTCCATGATTTCCAAGTGGGAGAACTTGCAAAAAAGCAGGGTGTTCAAATACTTATTTTCCGCACTGTATATATATATATATATATATATATATATATATATATATATATATATATATACAGTGCCGATCCTGAGCTCCCTGGAGCCCTAAGCAAAATGACATGTCGCATTAAAGTTGAAAAAGGGGGGAAGCTTGTTATGTCACATTAAAGTTGAGAAGTGGAGGGGGGGGGGGGGGCACTGCCGACAGTGACATGTCACATTAATGATGAAAAAAGTTGAGAAGAGGGGGGTGTTCTGCTGTTGGAAATTACATCTTACATTAAAGTGAAAGGGGTGGGGTGCTGACTTTTTACCTCTTCTCCCATGCAGCCAGCGAGTTTAGAAGCAGGGTGAGGGGCCGAAAAATGACTTCTCACCAGGCGGGGCTTCTAGTAATTTGGGGGGCCACCCGCACCTAAGCGGCTTGCATAGTGAGCCTATAGGGCGGATCGGCCCTATATATATATATATATATACATGTATATTATATACACATGTATATTATATTATATACACATGTATATTATATACATCAACATGGGGTAAATTACTAAAAATACAAAGCCGTGCTTAAAAATACTTAGCATCCACCAGGCAGCGCTAATGTATATGTCTAATACAACATATATGTAAGGAATTGATGACCTGATTTAGTCTATGTAATCTACAAATCTCTATAGAGGAAAAATCAAATAAGGTAAATCAATAATAATAAATAGTCCAATTAATCCCAAGGAGGAAAAAATATGATCTTGTTGTTGCCAGAAGATCCACCACCAATCGTGTGCAGAGAAAGGAGGGGGGGGGGTGTGGATAGCAGCCCCCTCTAAAGAAAGCCTCTTACCAGCAACCAGATAAACATAAGCCCATAAGATAGCAGGATCCAAGGCGATCTCCTAATATACCTCCTCACTCCAACCGAGTAAATGCCCAATGTTCAGCAGATGTAAACAAAAAGAGCGGACATAGTATAATACTGTTTCAACTTTTAATTAATCTCTGTATATAGATAATCCATATAGATGTACACTTACAAACTTTCAGATCAAAACTTAGCATGTAGTCACATTCATTGCGGACTTAATGGATCAAATGGACGGCGTCTCCTACCGCTCTGTATTAGGCAGGGGGGTGGGTACAGTCCTCTCCACAGATCCTGGCGTCCTTCACTCACGTTACTGGGTTCCGCCCTGACTAGTTTCGTCATTCGACATCATCAAAGGGGTCCCCTTTGATGATGTCGAATGACGAAACTAGTCAGGGCGGAACCCAGTAACGTGAGTGAAGGACGCCAGGATCTGTGGAGAGGACTGTACCCACCCCCCTGCCTAATACAGAGCGGTAGGAGACGCCGTCCATTTGATCCATTAAGTCCGCAATGAATGTGACTACATGCTAAGTTTTGATCTGAAAGTTTGTAAGTGTACATCTATATGGATTATCTATATACAGAGATTAATTAAAAGTTGAAACAGTATTATACTATGTCCGCTCTTTTTGTTTACATCTGCTGAACATTGGGCATTTACTCGGTTGGAGTGAGGAGGTATATTAGGAGATCGCCTTGGATCCTGCTATCTTATGGGCTTATGTTTATCTGGTTGCTGGTAAGAGGCTTTCTTTAGAGGGGGCTGCTATCCACACCCCCCCCTCCTTTCTCTGCACACGATTGGTGGTGGATCTTCTGGCAACAACAAGATCATATTTTTTCCTCCTTGGGATTAATTGGACTATTTATTATTATTGATTTACCTTATTTGATTTTTCCTCTATAGAGATTTGTAGATTACATAGACTAAATCAGGCCATCAATTTCTTTACATATATGTTGTATTAGACATATACATTAGCGCTGCCTGGTGGATGCTAAGTATTTTTAAGCACGGCTTTGTATTTTTAGTAATTTACCCCATGTTGATATTCTTGATACCATCTAGGTATTTTTAGGTAGCAGCTTACCACTGATAAGTGACAATTTAAATAGATTTCAGATTTTGTTGGCTGAATATTCCAAAAGCGCTTGATTGGTTAGTTTTGGGACAGTGTGCCCCGTTTTTTGCTCATTACTGATCACTATTAGGATATATATTATATACATATGTATGCCCGTCCAGTGTATGACTTTCTTTTCTTCGATGCTATGGGCTCTAGCCCCAGATCTTTTGTAGACCTAGCAACGCCCCTGCCCATTACACTGATGTTTTGTGGGACTCATGAGGCCCTCTTACTACTTTCTGCTGTCCTCAATGATTTAAAGATTGGGGGGGGGGGGGGGAATTGCCCCAGGTGTTCTCCAGTTGATAAGTTATACTTTTAATAATAATTATATAATTAAATGGTTTATGCCCAATTTAATGGGAATTAAATATAGTAAATGGCAATTATTACTTTATTGCTAAGCCCTCAATAGACATATTGTTAGTTTAACATGATAGAATTTCTAAAACCTGATATGCTGCCAACCATATATCCCATTTGTTATACAGGTGTCAAAGGGTCAAAAAGTAAGGGAAAATCTCACCAATCCTAAAGGAAAATCACAAATTTCCCTACAAATGTCAAAATGAATTAAAAAAAAATTGGCTTCAGTTAGTATTCCTAAAACTAAAGCTAAACTCTTTCGATTATCAGCACAGTCCTGTAGGCACCGCCTGTGACATTCGCTGCGTATTCAGCAGTCTGAAAAAAAAAAAAAAATACAGAGAAAGGTTAATTACATAGCAGAAGATTTCATAAGCAATGTGTACACTGCAGGGATGGGGGAGTCTGCCTTTTGTTCATGTCCCTGAAGATTAAATTATGGCCCTGCCACTCAATAAACAATTTATTAATTTACCTAACACGTGATTACTCTTGGAAGCATTTACTTATGTCGTTTATTGGGTTCTGCCTCGCCTCTGTCATCGCCTTCTTAATCCTCATCTTTTCCTCTGGCTCGCAGGACAAATTTATTCCGAAGCTGAAGACAGACTCAATAATTGCTGCATGCTGCTCGCTGGAAGATCTCATTTCCAGGCACAGCTGTAACATTTTGGAGAGCCATCCCTGACAATGGCGCTTTCAGGGGAAGACGATGTTGCATTTTCAATGAGTGCTCATTAGAAGTTACTATTTTAAATTTCGGCTGTAATATTTTAAATGACTACAAGCCAAGCCTATAAAGAAAAGCATGATTACATGTCCTGCACAACTGCTGCACATTATTTTTCTGTAAAAGCATCCCTTGTGGCCCCAAGACTGGCCGTGGTTCCTGCTATATTGGAAGAGATGTCAACAGTCACAGTGGACTAAATGCAGTCTCTAAAGTTACACTGCATAGTATTCAGCTTCACCCGTTCTATGGCAGTAAAAGGCTATGTAGGGTGGTAAAGGAAGGGGCAAAGAGTAGGTGGACACTTCCACATGAGGAGAGGGCTATGACATGCAAAGAGAGGGTAAGTGCAGCTGGAGACTAGGAATCTCACAAAAAAGCAGGATATTGGAATCCGATGGCATAGGCAGCCGGACAGTTAAGTATTCATTGTCTAAAATAATTAGGGTTGTTGTAAGTTCAATATATTTTATTAATTTATTAACACCTTACTGTTGGAAGGAGATTGCCCTTTAAGCGGAACTCCAGAGGTGTTTCCTGGGCCTCCCTATCATGCGATCATTGTGATTGGCTGTCTCAGTGGTTGTGTGGTTGAGAGCCCGCCCTACCGACTCCTGATGAAAAATAGTGACAGGGAGCTGTCTGTGACATTGTGGTCCCAGTGTTGGGGGGGGGGGGGGAGTGAGTGAACAGAACAGCACTACTGGCTGTACGCATATACATGGAGGCACAGCATTTAAGTGGAACTAAGTTCCAAATTTCACATTTTGTGTTGCCCATTGTAATCAGTTTAGCTGTGTTGACTATTCTGGTCTGTTCATTGTTTCACCTGCTGCAGGTTTGATTGCGCTCTCTGTTTTCTAGAGAACTGTGGATCTCTCTGGAACGTAGGTGTGAAGCAAGGCAAATGGGCAGCATGAATATTTATACAGCTCTGGCCAATCCCTGGGAGGGTGGCCCAGATGGCAGCTGGAAGTCTGTATAAATAGTCTGCGATACAGAGCTTCCAGGTCTTTTCCTGTAGGAGAGGAATGCAGCCTAATGGGGGCTGCTTGGCCCCTTAGGCTATCCTTTCATGTGCTTGCGAGGTGCTGAGGCCTCAGGTGGGCAAGCTGATCATCTGAAGATTGCCAGCAGATGACAATGTGCAGGGACCGCCCTGTCAGATCTCCGCTCTCCCCTATGGGGGGATTGTATGAAAAAGATATTTGCATTTGTGCCATAGACAACGGAGCACAGGCGCACTGAGCGTGCCACTACTAAAGGAGATCATGCCATTAGTGGCGGCTACCGCATGCATCGCAACGTCATCGATGCTCCGGCCAGTCACAGCGCTGGAGCAGCGATACCCGGAAGTCACTACGGTTATGATGGTGGTGACGGAGGAGGTGTCCCTGGACCGCTGCGGGGGCTTCGTTCTCAGGTAAGTAATTCATAATGAGCTAGTATGCTATGCATACTAGCTCATTATGCCTTTGTCTTTCAGGATGGTTTACTTCCTCTTTAACCCCTTAGGTTCCTCAGTGAGTATAACAAGCATGCTTTACTGCAGTGCATATGCAGACTGATTTTACTGTTGTGGGTTTAGTTACACTTTAAGCCCCCCTTTTGACATGTGCAGTGGGCTAGTGTTGGAAACTGGAATCCCTGGACTGGTAACTACTATTGGGGTTCCAACAATGCTATGCTGGACTGCAGCATTTTGTCACTGGATTCTGTACCTCTCTCACATCCTTTAGCATGAATACATGAGGCTGCAGGCTGCTTTTTTTCCTCCCAGGCCTTGATTTAGGTCTGCACAGAAGATTTGAATGCAGGCTACTACAGCAAGCCAGGGACACAGCATGAGTACCATAACGCATAACCATTGTGCAGGTAGGCTATGTCTCCTGAGTCAGATCAAATGAATTTATTTTAACTGTATATTTTAATGTTCAACCATTGAGTGAGTGAATAACTTGTATAGCGCTACAAATGCGAACTAAATCGCCTCAAGGAACTATTCAACGCTGTCCCTTGCTAAACAGGACTTGCACTCTAACGCTAAAGTCTCAGCAATAATCACGCAATCAGAAGCCAATGAGCCAAACAATAAGCAAAGAGGGAGGTAAGCCAGAGCAAATATGGAAGAACATGCAGATAGTGTTCTTGTTGGGTGTTAAATCCAGCACCCCAGTACTGAAAAGCAGAAGTACTAACCACTCAGCTATTGTGCAGCCCCACAGTACAGAATGTTCCTATGGGAGAGGACTATACTTTGCAGATGCATGTTTATTGCTGTATTTGTTACCACAAATAAATAATTCCTATTACATAACGATTGGGCCCTGTAGGGGTTAAATGCTGTCCTTTCTTTCCCCTTCGTTGTGTATGTAATGGTCTGTAATCACCCCCTGGCAGAGTTGGAGCTGAGCAGAATTGCATACATTAGCCCCTCTCTGTGAGATCCCCCTGCACTTGGTCAAATTCTCCGCCACATGCTGTCAGTCAGCAAAAAACGGCCGAGTGATGGCGCTGCCGCAGGCGCTTTAGGGACTGTCACAATCACAGCATCACTTTCATCTCCAGATGCTCATCTGACTGAAGTGAAACATCAGCTACTGCCGGCCGGCAATCTGCGTCCTGCTCCCATGAGTCATCCCAGATCAGGGAGCATCACCTCAGTGCCAGTGACAAGCCGGGCCTAGGCTCGGGCCCTGTTCACCATACGCCGCTGTCTCTCTGAGTATCTGCGAAGGACTGTTCTCTAATGCCTGATGTGCAGAAGGAAAGTCACTATGGTTTTCTTTATTGGTTTTATTTATAAAAGCTAAACTCTAGATTTTCTTAAAATTAAGGCTAAACTCCAGATAAGACAAATGAATTCAGTTCTGTAATCATTAATACATTATTACATGTATTTTTAAATGGAGGCAGAGTAAGTACCTGAATCTGAACTGGTATCAATTTTTGAAGTCCCTGTACAGTAGAGCTGGAGTGTTAAGGCACGTACACACGATTGGTTTTTTCAACGGAAATTGTGTGATGATAGGCTGTTGTCTGGAAATCCGACCGTTTGTACGCTCCATCGGACAATTGTTGTTGGAATATCTGCCAACAAATGTGGGATAGCATGCTTTAAAATTTTCTGACCACAAATGTGTGTTGTCGGATTATCCGATCGTGTGTACAGAAGTGTGTTGGAAAAAAAAATCCAAAGTACAAACATGCATGCTCAGAAGCAATGTTAACCATAACACAACATTAGCAGACGTTGCCCAAAGGGTGGTGCTAAAGAGCTGAAATACCACATTGTTTCCTGTTTGTTGGCCAACAATTATTTGCCGTTTGTATGCAATACAAGTTCCTGGCCAACAGCCTTTGGACAAAATTCCGAGGCTTTGTCGATTATGTGTACCAGGCTTTAGAGTAAGAAGGAGCAAAAGGTGCCCAATATTTCATGTGCTGGGCTCTGGGCTGAGGACTGCAGGGGAAATCTCTGGTTTGGAGGGGATATTAGCACTATTGGTTTTGTTTTTTTAACCTTTATTGAGATATTTATTTTCATGTTCTGGCAAACCAAAATGCCACCCCCTCTCCGATTAAATCATCTTATGTTACTTCTTTCTAGTGGATGGGCTAGCACTCATTAATACTCACCTGACTCCGCAGTCCAGAGACAGCCAGCAGTTTAGTACTCTGCTCTGTAGTGCTGGAATGTGGGCACTCCAACTAGTGGCCATGTATCATCTTGATGACTTAGGCCCCTTTCACATGTGCAGACCGTTCTTCCGTTTTTTACAAGTCCGTTTACGGACTTGTAATGCATCCCTATGGGATTGCAGGGGTTAGCGGATGATGCATCCGCTAACGTCCGCAAAGATCCGCGTCCGTAAAGATCCGGTTTTTCGGACGGAAGAAAACCCTATTTTTCTTCCATCCGGCGGATCGGATCGGATGAATACGAACAGGCGGTCCGTATTCATCCGATTCCCCATAGGGGAGAGCAGAGGAAAGACAGGGCAGTCTCTGCACAGTGTGCGGGGACCGCCCTGTCCGCCGACAGCTCAGCAGGGATTACGGATGATCCCCGCTGAGCCGACGGACACACACGGAGCGAACACAAAAACGGTTCGCTCCGTGTGAAAGGACCCTTAGCCATGAGTACTGAACTAATTACAGTGCAGGTGTGATGTCATTAGGGAGGCAGGTGGCTAAGGCAGACTGGTTGTTACAACTGAAACCAGTGGAGAGGAAGACTGCAGGACTGTTGATGAAAGTAAATATATTGGTGTGCTAGTCCATTCCCTGGAAAAATCTAATAATAGATCCTTTATCAGCAGTGGGTATACAATTGTAATTTCAGTACCTGGAGTTTGGCTTTATTTGGTCAGTCTTGGCTGGTGGAGAAGGGAGAGAAAGATTAAGGTCCCATAGAGGACACCCTTACAGGGATAGGCCCATACTTGACACTGGGCTGTCATAGTCCAGGTCAGACTTTACCTGTAATGTACTGCATGTACAGGTCTTATTAATAAATCTCCCTTCCAGTTAGATATTGTGAATTGCTCCAGTTCTTCAGTATTGGTTGGCGCTAACCAGAGAAGAAGTTCTGTGAGGAAATCAAAATACCTTACCACCCCTAGATGTCTCATTCCTCATCCATTTCCAGCCTGTTAAGTATCAAGTATGGGCCCATCCCTGTAAGGCCTTGTACACACGAGGGGATATTTCCGCTGAACATGGTCCGACGGACCATTTCAGCCGAAAAATCCCCTCGTCTGTAGGGGCAAACGGACGCTTTTTGCCGGATTCATCCGGCGGAAAAATTTCAAAGCATGCTTTGAAATAATTCCGCCGGATAGCTGGCCGTCAGATATGTCCGCTGGTTAGTACGGCAAACCAGCGGACATATCTTGCCGCACATGCGTCGTATCCTGTGAATGGATCCGACGCATGCGCGCGGAAGTGTTTACTTCCTGGTGCGGTGACGTGGCGGTCACGTGGCGGCGTCAACGTCACCGCCGCGTCACCGCGCTGTCCGCCGGCGGGGAATTTGATCCGATGGTGTGTACAGCCATCGGATCAAAACATCCCGGTGCAAATATACGCTGTAAACGGTCCGGGGACCGTTTACAGCGGATATTTCCCGTCGTGTGTACAAGGCCTAAGAATGTCCTCTGTGTTAACTGGGATGCAGAAACATGGCAGCAGGTGCTTTAGACTGATGAGCCAAAATGTGAAATATTTGGATGTAGCAGAAGGCAGTTTGTTCACAGAATGGCTGGAGAAAGGTATAATGAGTGTCTGCAGGCAACAGTGAAGCATGGTGGAGGTTTCCTGCAAGTTTGGGGCTGCATTTCTAAAAAATGGAGATGGAAATTTGGTCAGGATCAATGGTGTCCTCAATGCTGATATACTTATCCATAATGCTATACCATCAGGGAGGTGTGCCATTGGCCCCAAATATATTCTGCAGTTGGATAAAAATCCAAAGAATGCAGCCAATGTCATTAAGAACTATCTTCAGTGTAAAGAACTAAGAGTCCTGAAAGTGATTGGCCCCCCACAGAGCCCTGATCTCAACATAATCAAGTTTGTCTCGGATAACATGAAGAGACAGATGAAATTGAGGCAGCCTACATCCACAGAAGATCTGTGGTTAGTTCTCCAAATTTTTTGGAACAACCTACCTGCTGAGTTCCTTCAAAAACTGTGCAACTGTACCTAGAAGAATTGATGCTGGTTGGAAGGCAATCAGTCCAACATCAGTGCTTGACCTCACAAATGCACTTCTGAAAGAATGGTCAAACATTCCCATAGACACACTCCTAAACCTTGTGGACAGCCTTCCCAGAAGAGTTGAAGCTGTTATAGCTGCAAAGGGTGGTCCAACTCAATATTAATGGACGGACTAAGACTGGAATACCATTAAATTTTATGTGCTTGTAAAGACAGGCATCCCAATACTTTTGACAATATAGTGTATATAGGACTCACTGTACAAAAATCATAACAATTATAACTATATATATATATATATATATATATATATATATATATATATATATATATATATAGTTATAATTGTTATAATTTTTGTACAGTGAGTCAATGTCAAACAAGTGTTATCATTAAGGGCCCAGTAGCCCACTTATATTAATAGGGAAAACAAAAGTCTATCCAGGATTCCCACGCAGGGGCTTCAACTTCATTTAGCACATATAAATGGAAAACATACCGAGCCACCTGGCTCTCTTGTCAGCAGTACCTCTGCTTGCTCCCAACAGACTTCTAAATTTCGTCCACCCCCCAGGACTCAATGGCTTCCTCAGTCTCCGAGACTCTCATAGCTTGCTAGCCTTTCTCAGTCTCTGGGCATAGAAACCCTCTTCCACTTGCTACAGTCTCCAACAGGGTGGACAGTTTTCCTGACAGTGGTCTATCTTCAAAGAGAAACAACTGCTTCCACCTCGTTATATATTGGCTGTGTGCACCTGGGCACACACCCTGCTGGCTGTCCACAACACCTAGACACAGGGTTGGAGGTCCCACCCCAGCCAAGACTGTTAGTCCCATCCGAAAAAAAAAAAACTGAAGAAAGCTGACTCTTTGAGAAAAGTCCTCTGTGTTAACTGGGATGCAGAAAAATGACAGCAGGTGCTCTGGACTGATGAGTTCAGAGCACCTGTGTATCTGAGAAAAAGAGTCCCTTAATCAGCCATGATTAAGCACTAGTTTAGTGTGAAACGTGTCGGCTGTCCCCATTTGGCTGTGGTTTTTGTGATGCATGTCCTTGACTTTTACCAATAAAGACGACTTTTGAAGTTCCTTGGAGTGCGGCTGTCCATCTCCTTTTGAAAACTCTACATTGCTTAGTGCATTGCCACCACGTTGGTTCCTGAGAGGTTCCTTAATAGTCCACAAGACCCACCTGGAGCGGTGACTCCCTTTCCCACCCTGCTCCTCCAGATCACTCGCTTCTCCAGATGCATGAGCACTACAAAAAAGCCTGATTGGCTGAGTAATAATCCTTCTTCTCTCAGATTGAGTGTTGCTGTACAGGGGATTGCAGGAAACTGATAAAGATCGTGGATATATTAGGTGCATAATTTTTTAATGAACACATAACTGAATTAATTGGTGTTTTTGTATCTGCCTGGAGTGCAGCTGTAGTGAATACAGGATGCACGCTGAGACCGCAGCAAGCCTTTTGGAGTTTTGGAAGCGACGGCGCACGTCACAGCACTGCCCCACAGTGCCTACCTTCTCTCTCCGGTAATAAACATCTGTCGTTCGGTATACACCCCCTGGCAGTACTGGGTTTATGGGCATCAACAGCCTGCGCGAGACCGTAAATGTCAGGTTGGCTTCTGTACAGACTTGGGAATGCCTTCGCTCAGGTTTTAGTCACCTAGTAAAAGAGATTTACAGAGGGAGACATTTACTTCAAACCCGAGATGATAACAACGTTAAAGGATGGACTAAATGGCACTTCTAAAGTTTATGGTATCTGAAAGCTTCTTTTTTTTCTCCTGGTTAGAATGGAATTACTTTCTTTATAAAGCCTTAGTGCGGGTTTTATTACAGAGAAAATATTTTTCCTTCCATTTACATTTAAAGGGACAAAACTCAACAAACAATTCATTGGGGCTGGCAGATATTATCTTCCTGTCCTAAGACCTCATTGCCTCCTGGGAATTGATGACACATTTCCCAGGAGTCTCTGGGCATTACTGTGCCTACAAATCCCAGCATGCACCCCTCTCTGAAAATCCAGGAAGTAACATGAACTGGGATTTATAATGCCCACAGCTATGATGGAAACGGCCACAAGATCCTTAAGATGATATCAGGTAAGTTTTTGTAACTGTTTATGTACTGATCGTGCTTTATTAATATGTTTTAATCATAATAATGTAATTGAGATTGCAAAAAAAAAAAAAAATGTTATGCCCGGAACCCCGCTTTAAGGCTCATACACACGATCTGACTTTTTGACAACAAATGTCCATCAGACTTTTTTGTCGGAAGTCCGACGTACCTTATATAATTGTTCTCGTTCTTTCTGTCGGACTTCCGACGGACTCACGGTGGACTTTTGCATGGTCAGAAGTCTGACTGTGTGCACAAGGCATAAATGTGATTACTTGAACAGATCAAACTGGATCAGAAGCAGGTGGTGATTGAGGAAAGGAGTTTTCCCTCCTGGCCTCCTGGTGGTGAGAGTGACCACATCATGGAATGCACACCAGGTGAACTGGGCTCCCATGTAACATGTGCCTCAGGTGTTTGGTTGGGCCCTGCATAAGACGTGCATTTGGGTTAACATGGACTTTGATCAGGGGGATGCGGTAAGATGGTCTCAGATCAGCATTTGTGCATGTGGTGCAGAAAAATAAGTCTGCATGGGCTTGGGTAGTATTGAAGTAGCCCTGGATGCCCTGTTTGTAAGTTGAACCCCCAACTGCATGCATTAGCCTCAGTAGTCAAAGCTGGGTAGTCTGCTAACCAGTGAATATCTACCTAAAATAGGGGGCAATCCCATCTCGGATATTTATCACTAGAAAATATTCCCATTAGAAGATGGTCCCCTCTAGGGTAAAGGGTAAAATGATGGATTTCTTCTCACTTGTAATGTAATATGCAAAATCAGTCAGTGAATGTCTAATGCTATGCAGGAAACTCTGCAGTTGTGGTTAAGGGGGTTGTAAAGACAGCTGTTTTCTTATTGGCCTACAAGAGGTTATTTTATTTTCTCCAAAAAAATACCGGTATGTGATTTGTTAACACTGAGATGTGCCCTGCTGATTCATGTAAAGAGCGACCTTTAACGATGAGCCCACTTTAAATGGGATTATTACACAGGAAATGAGCTGTGTAAACGTAAATGATTGCAATTAGCCTATAGTCTATATATTATTCTGGTGGTTAAAACTGGAACCACGATTCAAGTGTCATTCATCCATTGACCATGTGGAAACGTTGTAATTCGGGAATAAAATAATGTGTAAAGTGACCATCATAGACATTATCCTCTTCATGTGAAATAATTTGATAGTTTCAAAAAGCAGCTTAGATCAAAATGTAACCACCCAGAAAATCACACAAAGGAACATAGTGGAAGACCTCTAGATTGTTGTTTAAAGAGTGCTTTGGAGAACAGGAAAAGGCTGACAGGTTATGCTAGGCCTTGTAGTTCATCAGCAGATACAAATCTGCAGGTTGACTGTGCTTGTCTGCATTCTGCATTCAATAAACTGCAGAGCTCCTGCATGGAATGCACTATTGGTACATTAAAGAATTGATTGTGTTCAGATTATCCAGGACTTGATATAAAAGACCCGGCTTGTGATTATTTATTTCTGCAAGCAGCTTATTTAGAATTTGTCAGATTGCAGTCCAGTACTCCGCAGTGCTTTAAATCCCCAAAACGGTCCATGCAGCAAGACTGACACAATCTGCACAGCCGATCTTTCCCTCCTCTTCTCTCACTCTCTCTCTCTTTCCATTTCTCTCCTCTCCCTCCTCTCTCTTTCACTCCTTCAACCCCTCCTTGTCCTCCCTTTATTCCTATGACTATACCTCTTCCTCTCCTCCTCTGTATACCTCCTCTCTTTTCTTTTATATTTTCTTTCTCTCTTTTCTTTCTGTCTGTCTATTTCCTTTCCCAATTTTATCTTCTTCTCCATCTTACATCCTCATCTCATTTTATTTTGCTCCCCCCCCCCCCACTCTCTTCTAGTCTTTCCCTTTCTGTATCCTTCTCACCACCCCTGTCTCATCCCTTTCTCTCTCCCTCATTATTTTATTATTGTCTCTTCCTTCTCTCCTTCTGTCCTTTCTTCCCCTCTTCTTTTTTCCTTCTATTTCTTTCTTTTTTTTTTTTTCTTTCCTTTCTCTCTTAATTCCTTTCCTCCGTTTCATTCCTCTTACCTTTCTATCTTCATTCCTTCCTTTGTTCTTTCCTTTCTCTCTTCATTCCTTCCTTCTTTCCTTTCTCTCTTCATTCCTTTCCTCCTTCCTTCCTTCTTTATTTTCACTCTTCATACTTTCCTCCTTCCTTCCATACTTTCTCCATTCACTTTCTTTCTTCTTTCCTTTCTCTCTTCATTCATTTTCCCCTTTTTCTCTTCATTCCTTTCTTCTTTCTTTTCTTTCTCTCTTCATTCTTTTCCTCCTTACTTCCTTCTTTCCTTTCTCTCTTCATTCCTTTCCTCCGTAATTCCTTCTTTCCTTTCTCTTTTCATTCCTTTCCTCTTTCCTTCCTTCCTTCCTACTTTATTTTCTCTCTTCATTCCCTTTATTTCTTCTTTCCTTTCTCTCTTCATTCCTTTCCTCATTTCTCTCTTCATTCCTTTCTTCCCTTTCTCTCTTCATTCCTTTCCTCCTTACTTCCTTCTTTCCTTTCTCTCTTCATTCCTTTCCTCCTTCCTTCTTTCATTTCTCTCTTACATAATTTCATTCCTCTTCCTTCTTTTCTCTTCTTTCTTTCTGTTCCTTCCTTTTTTCTTTCCTCTTCCCTACCTCAGCCCCCCCTTTTCTTCCTTTTTACCTTCATTCCTTCCTCCCTCCTCTTCCCTTTTTACCTTCTTCCTCCCTTTAAGCTTCCTTTCAATCTATTATTCTTTCTCCCTCATGTACACAAAGTATTATATTATGCAGCCTTTCTTATCCATTCAGTAGTAGTCAGGAAGAATGATGGCCACATATTTTGATACCTACCCAAGTAGATCATTAAGCAGCTTGCCAAGGTGATCTTTCCTCAATGACAGCCTGATATACCAGTGAAGGGAAACTTCAGCTTACATTGATTCCTGGGCCTTTTGTACGAAATTATGTCTCTGACTTGCTTGGAAGATGTTGTGAGCTGGACATTCCTGCTTTACAATTTCTGCCGATTTGAAAGTCATAAAGAGAAGAGAAGCACCTAATAACTCTGCAGTAGGGAGAGAAGACCGCAAATAGCCTGGCCATTTAGTGTGATTCCGGGAAGCAGCTCCCAAATCCTTTCTCGTGAGAGCTGCACTCTGCTTTCTGAAGAGTGAGAATAGAGATTTCCACAGTCTGCAAGGCAGTCTGGGATTTTTCCTTTTAGAGTGCAGATGGAATTGTAGTGGATCTATATTGTCTGCTTTACAATGTTGCTTTAGATCTAAAGGGTAATATGTTCTATAACAAGGCTAGTATGAAATGAGTTTGTGCCTTATCATACAAGACTATGTAGCTATGGGGGTTATTTACGAAAAGGCAAATGCACTTTGCACTACAAGCGCAAACTATAAGTGCAAAGTGCACTTGAAATTGCACTGAATGTGCACTTGGAAGTGCAGTTGCTGTAAATTTGAGGGGTAGATCTGAAATGATGGGAAGCTCTTTAGATTTTTTTTATCCAATCATGTGCAAGCTAAAATGCTGTTTTTTATTTTACTTGCATGTCCCCCTCTGATCTACAGCGACTTCACTTTCAAGTGCACTTTCAGTGCAATTTCAAGTGCACTTTGCACTTGTAGTTTGCACTTGTAGTGCAAAGTGTATTTGTCTTTCGTAAATAACCCCCTTTGTATGGTGGGAAAGGAATAAAGCAATTAAAGGGCGCTCACTTTATTGGGTGAGTAACTTATCCATAGAAGCCATGGTTTCCAAACACTTAAGCCCTGTACACACGCTTGGTTTTCTCAGCGGTAAAAAGTCTGCCGAGAAAACCGAGAACCTGCTCGGTAAGTTTCCCTGTGTACACACGGCCGGGTTTCCCATCTGGAAAACTGCGGGGAGAGCTTTGACCGGGAATCTCGGCCATGTGTATACTCCCCATAGGAAAACTGCCGGGTTTAAAACTGCTGGGGATCCCGGCGGGAAAATAGAGAGCAGGTTCTCTATTTTCCCATCGGGATTCTCGGCAGTTTTCCTGTTGGGAAAACTGCGAGGAAGTATACACACGACCGGGATTCCCAGCCAAAAGCTCTCCCCACAGTTTTCCCAACGGTAAACCCGGCCGTGTGTACAGGGCTTTACCTTGTGCGAGTGATGATCTCTTATAATTTAGCGATCATCGTGATTTGGTAAGAGGCTAATTTTATCTTAATTTTGATTGATGTGTTGTGGTTTTTCTGGGAACAGTGCACAGCCTATTCAGTTGGTGAAACACACTTGGAATATGTTTAGATACAAATGAACACTCTTTTTGAACTGCTTCAATGATTTTTTTATTTTGGTTTAAGCAAGAATCACATTTTTATACACTGTGTGGTAATTTGTTTTGCACTCCTGTGACCCGTTTTCAGCGGGTACATCGCTACACTGAGCGTTGAGGAACAGAGCAGGAGAGATGCTCTCGAGGAGGAGTGAGAACCGAGCCATCGGCGGTGGTCAGTGGCTCGGTTTTCAGTGCAGAGACGGCGGGGGACAGCTACAGCATCGGTAAGGTAAGTATGAATCTCCCACCCAAAAAAATAAACATGCTGCTCTTTTAAATCACATTAATTGTTGTATCAGAGTTTTTCTTCACTGAAGAGACAGCGCAGTCTTTTTTATTTTTCATCTCTTTGTCATTATCTCCTTGCTTCCTTGGAGTAGTAAAAGTGCAACAGTCTTCACTAGTTTAAAGCGCAAGATTTTTCGTACATAATTTTAATGCAGGCGATATGTCCAAGTACTGTTGCAGTTTTTGAGTTTCTTGTATTACCTGCCGACTCATTGGCTTATAAAATACTTTTTATAGAGTTGATTTCAGCTGTATGTGCTGCTTCACCTACCTGCCTAAACAGCTTCAGCACCCTGTGCCTGTACCTAAAAACATTGAAAAAGCCTGGGAGTATTTTACAGAGCATTAGACCCCCATTGGCTCACAGTACATCACCTCTCACTTTCAGTCTGATTTCTGCTATGCAGTGCATTGTGGGAGAATAAAATGTTCAATGAACTCTGCTTTATTTGCAGCATTTTATATTTTTATTTTATTATATTTATTTTTAATACATTTCATCTTCTAAAATAAGTTATTGAACTTAAGGGTGTTTTCTTGCCTGGAGTTTTGCTTTAATAAAAAGGAATTCACAAAGATATTACTGGCCTTTTGGAGTTATATATTAAAATGTGCAAATGTAATTTTCATATGAAATTAATTATATCCTCACAATGTTTGTTGATATTAAAGCTTGCTACGAACAAACAAGCAATAAAAATAATCATGAACTAAAGGCATAATTCAAAATATGAATGATGATCAATACGTAAGATAATTTATTCCTCCAGAAAATCAATATCAACACATAAAACTAAATGAAGTCCACGTTGCATGGTTTACCCTTTTCTCAATATTTGGATTAATTTTTTTGCATATTTTTTAAAAGTGTTAACTTATCGCCATAAGAAGCGATTTAAATGCATGCACGGTCTAATCTCTTCCTGTAATTTGCAGAGCCTCAGTATGCTCGGCACATTCTCTGTTTCCTCATTTCAAGCTGGTGAAATTAATGATGTCTTCATTGCAATTAGCAATAATTTATCATCAGGTCCTTCAAACAAAGCAAAGGGTTTACACTGTCTCATACTGACAAGGAGGAGCAGATAGTCTCACACAAAAGAGAAACTTGATTTATATGCTGCATTTGTATTTTTTTTGTCCAGCAAGCTTGACTGTTGTAACATAGCCATCCAAATAAAATATATATATTTTTTTTTACCGTAGTGGTATGGCAGCTATTTTCTCTTGCTGCCCATATGATTGGCAAAATATTTTTGGGAAACCCCCAGATACCATCCCCTTAATTGTCCCTAGATTATGGAGGGACTTTTAAAGAGTGGGGAGTAGGGGGAAAAGGACAATGTCCACAATTTATAAAAAAAACCCTGATAAAGCGAACACTGTGAATAAAACGTGTTGCTAGAACTTGGTTACTTTCCAGAATTAAAAATTGGTAGGAATTGAGAGACGTCGGCTTGTTCCCATATAAAATAGTTTGCATAGCTTTTATTGTAATATATGAGAAAATGTACCCATTAATAACAATCAAAGCTTTAAAAAAGTGTTTAGCTGTATGGCATGTTAAATCCAAAGTGTTGCAAAAAACAAAAGACATGAAAATAAAAACTGTTTATAGCAGTAATACCAAAGCCATTTTGTATCCCAGAGTCCATTATTTTGTTACTGATGTCATTGGTTTATAACAAATTCATTTTCACCACCTGTACAAATGGTAATGTAAAAATGGTTGTTTGTTTGGCTTTACTGGGACATGTGTCCAACCCATGAGAGATTCCCAAGTATTAGCAATGATTCCATAATAAGGAACATTTGTCTGGTCAATTGTGAGGGTTGAAAAGATGCTGAAAATTTTCTTAAGGCTCATTTCTAAATTTTTCCCAAAAATTGTTGGACTACATTCCCCTGAGAACACAAGGAGACCCTCTTTAGTGTCTGGCCTATGGTGGAATGTCTACATTGGCTACCAGGGCTGATTTTATGATGATAATATCCTTCTGTACAAGCTCACCTCTCTTATTAAGTGATTTGTTTAGTAGGAACTTTTGCAGTTTAACAGTCCTTAGAAGTGGTGGTTGCATTTGTTTTCATATATTTTTTGATAATTAGACACTGGAAAAAACAAAGCTCAAAATCCGTCCCTCAACTCCTCTTACTCACATCAACAGCTGCATGCAATCCCAATCGCCCTCTCTGCCAAGTTTTCCCTGTACGTTTCTTCTATCTGCCTCGCAAGCCTCAAAATAAGAAGAGGAATGGGGAAGGTGGCTTTGTCCTCTTCGGATGAATCCTCACAAGAGGATGCACAATCTTCTACCTTGCCTTTAGCCTTCAAATCTAGGTTGAGGCACTCAGTGACGAAAATTGATAAAAAAAATGAAAAGATGCAATAACCTGAGTCAAAATTGCCTAAGGTCTCAAGATCTCAAACCTCCTAAACTGTTTTTGCTTCAGGCCCCGTACACACGGCCGAGGTTCTCGGCAGAAACCAGCGAGAACCTCGCTGGGAGCCGCATTCCAGCGAGAACCTCGGCCGCGTGTACACTCTCAGGCCCCGTACACACGGCCAAGGTTCTCGCCAGAAACCAGCGAGAACCTCGCTGGGAGCTGCATTCCAGCGAGAACCTCGGCCGTGTGTACGATCTCTGCTCGCCCCGCCCGTCGGGAAACCCGTCAAGCAAATAGAGAACAGGTTCTCTATTTGTTCGACGGCCCGTCGGGATGAATGGCTGGTTGCCATTCCCGACGGGCGCGTCGCAGATTCTGACAGCCGGCAGAGAACCTCGACGGGCGGAACGATGTGTTCCGCCCGCCGAGGTTCCCTGTCATGTGTACGGGGCTTCAGCGAGCCCCGCCCGTCGGGAAACCCGTCGAGCAAATAGAGAACAGGTTCTCTATTTGCTCGACGGCCCGTCGGGATGAATGGCTGGTTGCCTTTCCCGACGGGTGGGTCGCCGAATCTGACGGCCGGCAGAGAACCTCGGCGGGCGGAACGATGTGTTCCGCCCATCGAGTTTCTCTGCCGTGTGTACGGGGCTTCATTCTCTTATGCAGGCTGTCCTTTACAAAGGCTGGATACATGCAGAGAAAGTTTTTTGTCCCTCTGAAGCAGTTTGTGCAACATTATGCAATGGAGAAGTGCTTTTGCAAAAAATAGGTGTTCTCATCTGTAGATAAACGTTTTTTTATCAGAATAAGACCTTGACTGTTCCCGTTGATGAGGTTCCAGTGTAACGACCCCTCATACAAGAGTTTGCAGTTATCTTTAGGGCACCTTTTTGCTTGGTGGGTGCAGCCATGTAGCCTTTTTTTATTCCTGTGGTGGCCTTTTGCAAGCCCTGGTGGTCTGGGCTAAGCACATGACTAATGAGCCTATGGTGCTTAGGATTGGATCCTCCCCGCTTTAGCACCTGAAGATCTTTCCAAAGGCCCTTCACTTTTGTCTGGATGAACTGAGAGAATCCCACAGATGGCTTTTCTAGCTGGACCTCATATCAGTGCAAATTAGACATGTTCTAGAGTGTAATGCCGCGTACACACGATCGGAAATTCCGACAAGAACACCGTGGATTTTTTCTGACGGAATGTTGGCTCAAACTTGTGTTGTATACACACGGTCACACAAATCTTGTCGGAAATTACAACAGTCAAGAACGCGGTGACGTACAAGACGTATGACGAGCCAAGCTCAATTAAGTTCAATAGGCAGTTTGGCTCTCCTGCTTGATTCTGAGCATGCATGTTTTTTTTTGCATGTCGGAATTGCATACAGACGTGCAGATTTTCTGATAGAAACTTTTTTCGTCTGAAAAATAGAGAACAGCAAAAGTCCGATGAAGCATACTCATGGTCAGAATTTCTGACCAAAAGCTTCCGACATCAGACTTTTCATGTCGAAATTTCCAATCGTGTGTACGCGGCATAAGTGTTGGTTTGTGGCATTCCCCTGCTAGAAACAGCTTGGACAGTTGCCCTTTGAGGGTGAAAGTCTTTTCAGTAATGCTTTGGACACTTTTATCCACAAAACTACTAGGGGCAAGAGTACTCTATTACCTCTAAAAAAGCAAAACTAATATGGCAGATCAAAATCTTTTTCAGTACAAACTAAAGAAAGTTCCCTTTGTCCCTCACAGACCTTGGGCTCCAAGCCAAAGCAGGCTACCCAGTTACAAAAGAAGAACTAGACTCACAAATCTTCAAGCACAGGATACAAGACTTCCTCCCAGTAAAGGTACACCCTCACTTCTTCATGTAGGGGGGTGTTTTTCCACTCTAGGGCCATCTAGAACCGGAACATTTCAGATCAATTGATTTAGAACATCATAACTTGGGTCTACAAGCTGCGGTTTCACTCCGTGCCTCATACTCACTTCATACCCTCCAATGTGCTTTTTGCACCTGTCAGGAAAGCAGATCCTCAGGCTGCCCTGAAACAGCTTTTTTGTCAGGGGGTCATTACCCCAGTTCCAGAAGCAGAAAGGGTTCCAAAGCTTTTACTCCAACCTGTTCACTCTGCCCATTTTGGACCTAAAAGTTCTCAACAAGTTCCTTCCTGTGCAGTTCCATAGTATGTCTTGTAAGTCAGAGATTGCTTGTCTTCATTCAGGGGATTTCCTGGCTTGGTGGACATTATGGACAACTATATGCACATTCCTATACTTCAGTGATATCTGTGGTTGGCAAGTGGCATTTTCAGTTTGTAGCCCCACTCTTTAGCCTTTACAAGGCATCCCAGGTTTTCATCAAAGTGCTGTCCCTGGTTCTTGCCCTGCTTTGTGCACAGACGACTCCCCTTGTCCGCCAATGTCCAGCGGACTATGCAGAATCTGCAAAGCATCAAATGGATCCTGAAACTCCAGAAGTCAGCTATGAATCTCTCTCACTGCTTGAAGTACCTTTTAGGCCTTGTACACACGATCAGACCGGTCTGATGAAACTGGTCTTAAGACCAGTTTCATCGGACCAGTTCGATGATGTGTACGGCCCATCAGACCGTTGTCCGTCGGACCAAAGTTTTAAAACATGCTTTAAAACCTGTCTGATGGACGCCTGTCCGTTGGACAGATTCGATGGTTAGTACACAAAAGCATCGGACCAAAAACCCGTGCATGCTCACAATCAAGTCGACGCATGCTTGGAAGCATTGAACTTCGTTTTTTCAGCACGTTGTTGTGTTCTACGTCACTGCGTTCTGACCCGATTGGATTTTGGTCCGATGGTGTGTACGCACATCAGACCATCAGACAAGTTCAGAGTTGTCCGATGAAAACGGTCCGTCGGACCAGGGTCTGGTCAATACAATAACAGTCAGCATGTAGCGGAATCTTTTGGTATTTTTTATATACCTCGCTTGCTGTTATGGGGCTAGGTTGAAATTACCTGGAGAGTCCCTTACTGACTAAAGGTCCCCAATAACAAATTTTTCTTCGTAAAAATACTTATCATAATCAGTATTCATTATCTTATTGACATTTAATTACCCTTTAGTTTCCAGGCTATCAATCACTGTGTATTGTTTTCAATGTGAATTGACATTGGTGTTACCGGATCGATAGCAAATGATGTTGTACATAATTGCAGTGTCGCCCCTTCAGTTCGGCAGAACAGATCAATAAGGGACCCAACTAAAGTAGGACTTTTTCCTTTTATTGACAAAGTAGTTTTATTGCAAGTAGTTTGATAAGATGAAGGATGAGGAATGTGGACAAGATCTATTTTTGGACATGTTTCATTGAATGGAACATAAGTTATAGTGTGATGACCGGGGAGGGGGAGCCCCACGGCCACGCACATACGCTTAATGGTTAGCTACTTAGCTCCTAGCTCTTGGGGCTAGGAGCCCAGGGTCTGGTGGTATTAACCCTTAGTGAGGGTCGGATGGTATTAACCCTCTCTGTCACGTGACGCCACTGTAGTCTTGGTATACCCCAGGAAACTACAGCTCCGGGGGCCTCCGTATCCCCGCTAGCTAGGGTGGTAATAACACAGTCCACAACAGGGGTCAATATAACGAAGGCATTACTGGCATGAAGACAGATGTCAAAATCTTCACAGCGTTCACACAAAGTGTCGCAAAGGTTCCACAGACAGTCTCTAGAGGACCACACAGCTAATAATGCTTGGGCTTGGCTTATCATATATCTTCGGCTTTTGCGGCCGGATTAGTAATACTGGGCCTATGCTTGACTAGGCTGAAGAATAGATGCACTTACTGAAGTGTCGGTAGACTTGAGGCTTTTCGTCGGAATGAAGGATTGATCCGATAATTGCGCTGAAGTACTGATTCTATAGTATTTAGGGGTACTCCGCGATTTGCTGTACTTTCTCCTGAACGGGAGGTCTCTGGCCTGCACTGATTCTCCTCTGACTGAAATCTGCTCTGACTGAAATCTGCTCTGACCTGCCAGAAACTGTGTGTAGTGCTAGACTCTCCTAAACAGGAACTCCCACCCCTTATATAGACGTGAGGAGACTGAAGCCCATTGGTTGAGAGCTGAGGAAGACTGAAGCCCATTGGTTGAGAGTTGAGGGAGACTGAAGCCCATTGGTTGAGAGCTGAGGGAGACTGAAGCCCATTGGCTGAGAGCTGTGGATCATAGAGTCGTATCTGTATTCCCCTTGGAACTTACATTTAAAGTTTGTTAATAAGGTCTTGTCTAGCACTTAATCCTACTGACTCTCATACACTCTGACTAAACATAAAATGGCTCTCTTGTATTACATCCGCCTTCTGCATGTCGGTTAACAGTTTCTTGACGGTTTGGTACATGCCTGGTGCCACGGGCCGATGCCTTTCCTTGATGGGGGGCTTGTCGCCGGTCAGGATTCGATGCTTAATCATGGAGGTCTTTCCAAAATCGGTTGGGTGTTTGCTGAAGGCACTCTGGTACCTCTTCGCCACCTCGATGACCCCTTCGACTTGTTCTGGTGGGGTGAGAGATCCTCCTATTTGCAGCTGGTGCCACCAAGGTTCTGGAGAGTTTTCGGTAGCCCCTGACAGGGTTTGGGCACTCAGCTGTTGGACCGCCTTCCGTGAAGAGAGTATGTCACTGGAATCCAAGAAAACCAGTTGGGCCACTGGAGTGTACTTTGGCAAGGTGGTGGCTACGTCGGACAAATTAACTAGGCGAACTGGGACCCGTCCATTTACCACCGTCACTAGGCTCCTTGCAGCTCGGACCAAAGGAAAATCTTCAGATTGTATAGGCTCCAGTAAGGCCTGATAGTCCTGATTCCTTACACCAGGGCGCGCCCGACACCACAAAATTGTCTCTGTGTTCGGCTGCAGGGCCACGGACCTCATGTCTTGGACCTGAACTTTACCGATTTCTCCTCTCCGGTTCGCGAACTTCTGCTCTGCTCTCAGAATTTTGAGATGGTGTTGCGCAGTCCTCTGGCCTGAGGGAGACATGTGGGGGAGAGAGGCATGCAAGGCATCTAAGATATCACTGAAGCAATGTCTCATTATATTCATCCCCAATATAAACTCTGTGGCCCCTGGTACTGTGACATTAGTGACAATTATCCCTTGCCCTCTAAGTGTGTGACCTCTCAGCTGAATAGTGGGCTCCCAATACCCATGTCTGGGAATTGGTTTCCCGTCCCCTGCCATAACACTAAAATCCATATCATCTGGTTCACACAACGAATCGACATTCCAGTATTTATAGAATAGGCCCTTAGAGATGGTAGACACCTGCGAGCCTGTATCAATCAGGGCTTGCAGTTGGACACCATCTATGGTAACATTTACATAGGGGCAGGATGCAATGTATAAGGACTGTCCTGAGTATATTGGCTCTTCTGCTGGACCTGTGATTCGCTTTCCTGAGGGCCGGTCCTCGACCTCAGGGGACGCCCGTTTAAAGCCCAGCATTGCATCTTCCAATGACCGGGTTTGTTACAGTAATTACAGTAAGGCCTACTAGAAGGACCCGTGCGAGGCCCGCTATAACGGGGAGGAGGAGCAGGGGTAGGTCTCTTAGTCACGGGAGGCTCTCTAAGTGCCCGAGTGGTGTGATTAGCCAACTCCTTTACCACCTGGGTAAGCTGGGCAATATCTTGTTTAACCCCTTGAATCTTAGTAATTGTAGTGGAGGCTGGGGTGTCAGCCACGGGTGCGGGGGCTGGTGGTAACAGTGGTGCAGGGCATGTCGCCACATCTCTAGGTTACAATTTGGGGTCAGGATTCTCCTCAGGGTCTGCCCCCTGCTCTATAACTTGAAGGGCTAGGCGCTTAAAGGCAGAAAAATACATATTGGGGTTCTGTACAGCTAACATCTTTAACTGCGCCTTGTCCCATTTATTTTGGACCCCTTCCATGAATCTATCCATCAATAATTTGTTACCCTGGTCAGGGGTGATGTTGTCCAGTTTCTGGACTGCCTCCAGGGCATTCTGCAAGGCTACTGCATATGCCCTTAGTGTTTCCCCCGGCTTTTGTCGCCTCTCGTACAGCCTGAGGCGGACCTCCGAGGGTGAGTGGGACTCAAATACCTGATGCAATCCCTCGAAGATCTGACCCACTGTAGTCTTTTCAGAAGTGGGCCAGGTACGGACTTCCTCACGTGCAGGTCCCTGCAACTGTCCCATGAGCAACAGCACCTGTTGGTTAGGGGGGAGAGAGTAGAGAGAGAAAATGCTTTGGAAGCTCTCCTGGAAATCCTTGAGGGAAAAGGGATCCCCTCTGTAGTTAGGCAACACGGGCTTCCCCAGGTAGAATGGGGGAGCCCCGCTGTCATGACGTCGTACTGGAGGAGGGGAGGGCAACAGCCCCCGGACTTCTGAGCCAGGAGATGATCTAGCCGATGACGGCTCTGCTGGAGGTGAGGCCACAGGCAGTGACCTGCCCGGAGGTGATCCCGGAGGGGTAGCTCGTGCAGGAGCCGCAAGAGGATCTGACACATCACCTGCATCTGGTGATCTTGGGGCTGACATGCTGTAGCCTTGTTTGAGTGCGGTGTCACTTTAAGAAACTTTGAGAGCGCTGTCTTTGAGTGCGCTGTCTTTGAGTGCGCTGTCTTTGAGTGCGCTGTCGTTGAGTGCGCTGTCGTTGAGTGTGCTGTCTTTGTATGCCGGTATTATTTTCTATTGCCGGACACGTTGCTATGGCTGCGCCCGGCAACTTCCTTTTTTGAGCTGGTCAGCAAATGTTTCCTCTGTGCAACACAGAGTGGATTCTCTAGTTCCGGCTTGCACACTGAAGAGGCGTCGCCGCCGGGGCTTGACTGGGCGGAGCTGCTACCACTCCCGCGTGCGGGAAATGCTGGAAACAATTTAACCCCTTCAGGTACAGACTTTCTCCACTTAACAATGGCAGCTAACAGTTTTCCTTCACCTTCCCCACCACTTGTATTTGCGCCTCGCTGAGTAAATTACTTTCAATGACGCAGTTCGGATTCTGGGGGGGGGAAGGACTTGCTTTAGTGGCTGAATGGCTAAGGCGTACACCCGAATCCTGTTCGTGACGCCAGAAAACGATGTGATGACCGGGGAGGGGGAGCCCCACGGCCACGCACATACGCTTAATGGTTAGCTACTTAGTTCTTGAGGCTAGGAGCCCAGGGTCTGGTGGTATTAACCCTTAGTGAGCGTCGGATGGTATTAACCCTCTCTGTCACGTGACGCCACTGTAGTCTTGGTATACCCCCAGGAAACTACAGCTCCGGGGGCCTCCGTATCCCCGCTAGCTAGGGTGGTAATAACAGTCCACAACAGGAGTCAATATAACGAAGGCTTTACTGGCATGAAGACAGATGTCAAAATCTTCACAGCGTTCACACAACGTGTCGCAAAGGTTCCACAGACAGTCTCTAGAGGACCACACAGCTGATAATGCTTGGGCTTGGCTTATCATATATCTTCGGCTTTTGCGGCCGGATTAGTAATACTGGGCCTATGCTTGACTAGGCTGAAGAATAGATGCACTTACTGAAGTGTCGGTAGACTTGAGGCTTTTCATCGTAATGAAGGATTGATCCGATAATTGCGCTGAAGTACTGATTCTATAGTATTTAGGGGTACTCCGCGATTTGCTGTACTTTCTCCTGAACGGGAGGTCTCTGGCCTGCACTGATTCTCCTCTGACTGAAATCTGCTCTGACTGAAATCTGCTCTGACCTGCCAGAAACTGTGTGTAGCGCTAGACTCTCCTAAACAGTGAGGAGACTGAAGCCCATTGGTTGAGAGCTAAGGAAGACTGAAGCCCATTGGTTGAGAGCTGAGGGAGACTGAAGCCCATTGGTTGAGAGCTGAGGGAGACTGAAGCCCATTGGCTGAGAGCTGTGGATCATAGAGTCTTATCTGTATTCCCCTTGGAACTTACATTTAAAGTTTGTTACAAGTTAAAGTATAATACAACACCATAAGGTCTTGTCTAGCACTTAATCCTACTGACTCTCATACACTCTGACTAAACGTAAAATGGCGGACTAAAACTCTTAAAGCTACAGTATACGCACCTAACAGTATAAATCACATCATGACTAGCTGAGTCCCTGCAGGGGAGGCCCCACAAGCCGAGGGTCTCAATCTGACAGGGCCTACAGCAAATACCTGTACTGGGACACCACAATAGCTGATAAATTGCAACCCTCTGATGGCTGGAAATCTCCCCAGCAACTTCTGAAAGCAGCTGGAGAAAACAAAGTCCTAAGTAGATTTCAGGATAATTGAATATGACATGGTAAGGAATGTGACTTTGGGGATTACTAGAGCAGGGCAAAAAAGTCTGAAATCAGGACTGGGTAATAATAAAAGAACATTAGATGCTGTTAATGTTGCTGCCTGAAATATGTGTCATTTCAATTTGGTTTTGCATGGCAATCTTAATCACTTATGCCAAGGTAACACATATATGCGGTTTCACAGAAGTGGTCTTTCTTCTGTGGTGCCGCGTATATGTTCCAAATTTTTGTGGTGGGATCATACTTAATCATAACCTCCTAAGCAGCCGCGGACAGCTCCTGGTCTCAGACGAATGATTGGGAGCTGTAGTTCTACTACAACAGCATATTTCTTAACCTATATGTAGTTTTTCTTAAGAACTACTACAGAAGTTCAGGGACAAATAGAACTGCCAGTTGACGCCAATATACCTTTTAATACATATTTAGGGGAATTTACTAAACCTGTTTCAGCTAGCATCTGGAGCAGCTGTGCATCAGCTGCTATACTTCATTTTTAAAGCTTAGGTGAACAAGCTCAAAATAGAAGCTGATTGTTTTCCATGCAAGTCTGCTACTGGTGTAGTAATTTCCCCCCAGTAATCTATTATTGCTCTATTACCTGAGGAACTATTAAGATTTTCATTGCTGTCTGTGTCCCTATTGGGGCATTCACTCTCTCTGAAAAAAGGAGAAGATGTCAGCACCAGTAAAGGAGCTTGTACCCCTTTGACATTAGACCGGAGGTATTTGCAGACTTTACTTCATCTCTAAATATTTCCCCTTTGTTGTGCTCAGTGTACAACTCTAACTTTACATTGGTGTGCAGTGCAAAACCCACTCTGCATTGGCATACTTACCAACATCTGGACTACTTCCCACACTTTATACACTCACTTTCTAGATGGTTCTGTCCAGGGCACACCCTTTATCTAGGTGGTCCTGACCCTAATTATGTGCCCCCTCCACCTAATACCTTTTTTTGAGCTACTGGGCATGGCTGGTAAAGCAAAACTTCAGTGCAGCATCATCAAGACAGAGATGCGGAACCATCCCAAAAAATGTTGGACAGTTAGAAGGTATGCAACATATTAGAAAACAGTAGTGTAATTCAATTAGATAATAGCATCAATGTCCCCACAACAGACATGTATATACAACATATCATCCATGTGATTTTCAATTCATGAAGGCTTAAACGCTCTCTACGTGTTTCATGGGGCAGCACCCACTTCTTCAGGAGACAGCCCAGATAGATTTTTTTGTGTATATATCATGTCATGAGAAACAACAGATTGAATATTTTAAATTCGTGCATTGAAAAAATACATGCCATTGCAAAGAGAAAAAACAAAGGAAGTTCCAAAATATATGTGAGGAATATACTCACGCCAACGTTGAAAAAATTGAGGGTAAGCGAAACAATGAGCCAAAAGGCACATAAAAATTTACACCAGGATCTCTATACTATGGAAAGAAAGCCACAGAAATGGTTCCAACCGGGAGCTGATGGTAATGAATAGACCCGAGGGCAGGCACAGAAGGAGGACAAAGACTGAAGGACCCTTGGAATGGGGAAAAGAGTGAAACTCAAAAATAGCGATGGGTATCAGAAGATATCACAGAGAATGCACTGTGAGGAGATTGAATAGTGGTTAAGCTTGGGTACGCTTGCGGGACATGCTGTGCAGCGACAGCTATATTGAGGTGTGTAAAGGGGTTGTAAATGTTTGTTTTTTATTTTCTAAATAGGTTCCTTTAACCACTTGCTTACTGGGCACATATTCCCCCTTCCTGCCCAGGCGAAATTTCAGCTTTCAGCACTGCGTCACTTTAAATTAAAATTGCGCGGTCGTGCGACGTGTCTTACAAACAAAATTGACGTCCTTTTTTTCCCCCACAAATAGAGCTTTCTTTTGGTGGTATTTGATCACCTCTGCATTTTTTTTTTTGCGCTATAAACAAAAAAGAGCGACAATTTTGAAAAAAAACGCACAATATTTTTTACTTTTTGCTATAATAAAAATCCAATTTTTTAAAAAAAATATATTTTTTTTTGTCAGTTTAGGCCGATATGTATTCTACATATTTTTGGTAAAAAAAACAATCGCAATAAGCGTATAGTAATTGGTTTGCGCAAAGGTTATAGTGGCTAGGAAATAAGGGATAGAATTCTGACAATTTTTTTTTTCTTTACTAGTAATACGGCGATCTGCGAATTTTGTCAGGACTGTGATATTGCGACGGACACATCGGACACTTTTGACACATTTTTGGGACCATTTACATTTATACAGCGATCAGTGCTATAAAAACGCACTAATTACTGTATAAATGTGACTGGCAGTGAAGGGGTTAACACTAGGGGGTGAGGAAGGGGTTAAATGTGAGTCCTGGGTGTGTTCTAACTGTGTGGGGGGAGGGGGGTGACTGGGGGAGGTGACCGATGCTGTCTCCCTATGTACAAGAGAAACAGCATCTGTCTCCTCTCACTGACAGGACGTGGAGCTCTGTGTTTACACACAGAGCTTCACGTCCCTGCTCTAAAACTGCCGAACAGCGGGTACCTGGCGGACATCGCGACCGCCAGACACGCGCATCGGCATCTCGGGGACGCGCCCCCCCCCCCCCAGTGGCCGGAGAACACGATGCCGTCAATTTAGACAAAGAAAAAAAACATTTAGAAGGGAAATCGAAGGAAGAGGTAAGTGAACCAACAATGCACTAGCTTAAAGGAACTTATTTAGAAAATAAAAAACAAACCTTTACAACCCCTTTAACCACTTAATCACCGCCTTATAGACGAAATACGTCTATAAGGCGGTTCCTGTACTCTAACAGGACGTCCATGGACGTCCTCCGTTAGAGTCAGGTGTGCGCGCCCGACCAGGCGCGCACACGCGATCACCAGTGCTCACCGGGTCCACGGGACCCACAGCATCAGTGATCGCGGTAAGGAGCCAATGGCGGCGGCTCCTTACCACGTGATCGCGCCATCCAATGACGGCGCGATCACAAATGTAAACAAACAGGGCAGTGTAGGTCATCTCTCTCCTCTCCTCACACCATTGCAGTGTGAGAGAAGAGAAGAGAGATTAGTGCCCAGCAGTGCCCCATCTGTGCCCCAGCAGTGCCACCTGTGCCCCACCCAGTGCCACCTGTGCCCACCCAGTGCCACCTGTGCCCCACCTGTGCCCCACCAGTGCCACAACACTATCACATCAGTGCCACCTGTGCCCATCAGTGCCAATCAGTGCCGCCTGTGCCCACGAGTGCCGCCTGTGCCCACGAGTGCCGCCTGTGCCCCACCAGTGCTGCCTGTGCCCATCAGTGCCACCTGTGCCCATCAGTGCCAATCAGTGCTCATCTGCACCCCACCAGTGCTGCCTGTGCCCCACCAGTGCCATATGTGCCCACCAGTGCCATCTGTGCCCACCAGTGCCACACCAGTTCCACCTGCACCACTGCAGTGCCGCCTGTTGGCTTGTTAGGGTCTCAAGAAATGAGAGAAGCTGTCAGTACTTCAGGTGTGATCATATTGATCAATTTTCAGAAATTGGTACCATAGCTTGTAGACCCTATGACTTTCACCCAGACTAAATAATATCCATTTTTTTTTTTTACCAAAAATATGTAGCAGTATACATTTTAGGCCAAATTTATGAGGAAAAATTACTTTTTTTTACAAAATGTTATGATAGAAATGAAGAAAAATTCATATTTTTACAAAATTTTCGTTCTTTTTTTATTAATAGCGAAAAAAATAAAAACCGCAGAGGTGATCAAATACCACCAAAAGAAAGCTCTATTTGTGGGGAAAAAAGGACAAAAATTTTATTTGGCTACAGTGTTGTATGACTGAGTTATTGTCATTCAAAATGTGAGAGCACCGAAAGCTGAAAATGGGTCTGGTTATTAAGGGGGTTTAAGTGCCCAGTGGTCAAGTGGTTAAAGGAGAAGTATGGGTTTTGAGTTTCTCCCTTATTTATACTTACCTCGGTGGATGGAGCATCAGGCGGATGCTCCAGCTGTCCCTTGCCATCTGTGAACTGAGAACCGAGCCACCGAACATCGCCGCTGGCTCGGTTCTCACAGATACCAGAGAGGAAAGAGGCTGACTGTCAGTCAGCCTCTTTCCACTCTGCTTATCCACGCTCATTGGAGCGCTGAGCCATGGAAGGGCAGGTAGAGGCTGTCCCAGCGTCTCAGCGGCTCACTGATACGCTGAGACTGCCATCAATCAGGGCAGCTGGCGGATCCCGACTTGTGAAGTCGTGATGACGTGCTGCCCCGACTGGTGGCAGTGACGTCAGCGGAGGGCGAACTTCAGATAGCTCTCCGGAAAACCGGTCACAGGAGTGCAAAACAAATTGCATTCCTGTGACCCAGAGGAGAAGACCAGCCTAAAAAGCTCAGGCTGGACTTCTCCTTTAATACTTTCGAATATTAGAAGGTCCTTTCAAAAGCTTTAAATCCTTTTCTGGCTCATCGTTTATAAATCTGGGTAATAGTATATACCCCCTTTCAACGCTGTATCCTGGCCTAGGCCAACAAGGCCCAGGCCTAGGGCAGCACTTTGCAGGGAGGCAGTACGGAAAGATTTCCCACTGGCTAGCGCTACACTGTTAGTGTAGGCTCAGTCTTATGGGGCAGACTGGGCTGAAAGGCAAATTAGTCTAGCACCCCCATAAAGTGGCCACACTGCTTCCTGTATGCGGGTGGCCGGAATTCACTTCTAATTTTGACTGTTCTATCATCCTGGATCACAAACCTTCCTCACTGTGCTATATGTTTTCTGCTGAACCATTGGCATGGTTATATCTTCTTAATCCTCTCGATAAAATTATCAGAAATTTGTGCTTAACCACTTTAGCCCCGGACCATATTGCTGTCCAATGACCAGAGCACTTTTTGTGATTCGGCACTGCGTCGCTTTAACTGACAATTGCGCAGTTGTGCGAGGTGGCTCCCAAACAAAATTGGCGTCCTTTTTTCCCCACAAATAGAGCTTTCTTTTGGTGGTATTTGATCATCTCTGCGGTTTTTATTTGTTGCGCTATAAACAAAAATAGAGCAACAATTTTGAAAAAAATGCAATAGTTTTTACTTTTTGCTATAATAAATATCCCCCAAAAATATATAAAACATTTTTTTTTCCTCAGTTTAGGCCGATACGTATTCTTCTTTATATTTTTCATTTAAAAAAATCGCAATAAGCGTTTATTGATTGGTTTGCGCAAAAGTTATAGCGTTTACAAAATAGGGGGTAGTTTTATGGCATTTTTATTAATATTTTTTTTTAGTAATGGCGGCGATCAGCATTTTTTTTCAGTACTGCGACATTATGGCGGGCACTTCGGACACTTTTGACACATTTTTGGGGCCATTGGCATTTTTATAGCGATCAATGCTATAAAAATGCATTGTATTACTATAAAAAATGCCATTGGCAGTGAAGGGGTTAACACTAGGGGGCAGAGAAGGGGTTAAGTGTGTTCCTGGGTGTGTTCTAACTGTATGGGGGGGTGACCTTACTAGGGGAAATAACTGAACTTCTGTTCATACATTGTATGAACAGGAGATCAGCGTTTCCCCCGCTGACAGGACCGAGAGCTTTGTGTTTACACACATACCTCCCGTTCCCCGCTCTGTAACGAATGAGCGCGCGTGCCCGGCGGCGATCGTACCCGCCGGGAATGCGCGCTGGACTCGGGGCGAGTGGGGGCGTGCACGCGCCCCCTAGCGGCCGCTAAAGAGCGGACGTATAGCTACGGGCTCTCACCCAGCAGAGCCACGGTCCCGCAGTAATATGACGGCGGCCGGTCGGCATCTAGTTAAAGTAGAACTATAGGCAACACTTTTTTTTTTCATTTGGTATAGAGTAAGGGAGGGTTATAGCCCCTGTTAGTTTATTTTTTACCATCCCTGTCCCATTGCAGAGATTTCCTTTCACTTCCTGCCCCATAGCCAAACAGGAAGCGAGAGGAAATTATTCAAATTAAGGGAATCCATTGCCCCCCAGGCTCTCTAGAACTAGTTGGGCTCCCTCCAGTCATCTGCCACTTTATCTATCCATCAGCATACATGTGCTTCCATTGAGGAGACTTTACATTTTAGAGTTAGGACTGCAGTACACAGGGAACCTTGACAGGGCCTGCAGCTTACACATGTATTTGCAAATGCGTGTAACTAAACCCCTGCTTTTAACGCACTGTTAGACAGGTGAATTCGGTTGGTTGCTGACTGGTTGGTTGGTAAGTTGAGCTTGGTTATTATGTGTGTTTGTTGACATGCGTCCGCCCTTCCAATGCTCCTTGCTGTGAAGACCAGTCATAGGTAGGGGCAGTGACAGTTGTTTTTTTGTACTCTAGAACAAAAACTCGAAAATGTTAGGGCGGGTCTTAAACTGCAAGGGGTGTGGCCTTGACAGGAAGGGGTGGGACATATCTAAATTAGGGGGTGCACAAGTTTAGTCAGGCCTAGGGCAGCACAAAACCTAAATACACTACTGCCCCCTTTCTATGTTTTCAACTCACTGACTGTAGTTATAGCTGTAGCTGCACAGCATGTCTTGCAAGCTTACCCACTATTCACTCCCCTCACAGTGCACTCTCTGTGATATCTTCTGATACCCAGCACTATTTTTGAGTTTCGCTCTTTTCCCCATTCCAGGGGTCTCACAGTCTTGACCCTCCTTCTGTGCCTGCCTTTGGGTTCATCCATCACCATCAGCTCCTGGTTGGAACCATCTCTGGATTTCTTTCCATAGTATTTAGATCCCGGTGTCAATTTGTATGTGCCTTTTGGCTCACATTATTTTGCTTACCCTCCATTTTTTCATTATTGCCGTGAGTATATTCCTCATATATATTTTATATATTCCTTTTATTTTTTTATTTTTTTTAAATGGTGTGTCTTTTTCAATGCACCAATTTAAATGATTTAATTCATTGTTTTTCATGCCATGGTTTTCCACAGACATATACACAAAAATTTCATTTGTACCGACTCCTGAAGAAGTGGACGCATGAAATGCGTAAAGAGCTTTTAAGCCTTCATGAATTGAAAATCACATTTCAGCAATTATGGGTGATATGTTGTATAGACAAATTTTACGTGTGTATATTGATGTTATTATCAAATTGAATTACACTACTGTTTTTTAATATGTTGTAATACAATTTGTACCCTTCTAAAGCACGACTCATAAAAGTCCCATTGGTCTTTCCTTTTATACTGCTAGCTCTATGAAGACTACTCCTCTCATCCTTCCCTGCTTTCTTTGGTGACATTAGAAGCTGGAATAATAAGAGTATCGGCAGACAGATATGATAGTCCCCAACATCTTGTGGCCATTAAGGCCGCGTACACACGATTGAATTTGTCCGCTGAAACTGATCCGACGGACCGTTTCAGCAGACAAATCCGATCGTGTGTACAGTATGGGCTAGCGGACATGTCTGACCGGCGGACAAATTTTAAAGCATGCTTTAAAATTTGTCCGCCGGCGACATGTCCGTCGGATATGTCCGCTGGTTAGTACACTATCCAGCGGACATATCTGCCCGCACAAGCATCGAATTAGTCTGCCGGCGGGGATTTTGATCCGATAGTGTGTACACGCCGTCGGATGAAAATCCGGAGGAGACATGTCCGCTGGAAACGGTCCGTCAGACAGTTTCAGCGGACATGTCCCTCCGTGTGTATGCGGCCTAAGTGGTATATTCCTGAAATACTACAGTTGGGAAAATCTGCATTATGACCATTAGATCATAGGAAACAAAGATATTAGACAAATAACAGGGTTTATTTATGATAACTGTGAGGCATTTCGCAATTATAAGTAACCCCTTTTGTGTCAGGACTTTCACTGTTTAAACCTTGCATACTGGGGCAGTTTTCTGCGCATCTGTGTATCTTATTGTCCTGCATTAAAGTTTGAGTTTAGCACAGTATATATACCGTATTTATCGGCGTATAACACGCACCCTAACTTTAAGAGGGGAGTTTCAGGAAAAAAACTTTCCACAGCCCCCTGCGTATAACACGCAGGCACAGTTTACCTGCTATTTTCAGGGTAAAAAAGTGAGTGTTATACGCCAATAAATACAGTAATTTTTACTGGTGGAATAATGGGTGTGCCTATGCCCTGACTTTTAGGGATACTGTGATGCCATAAAGATTTAGGGGGTAAGCTGTGTTTTGCCTGTGACTATATGCCAAATTTATTTCATGCAGTTATTTGCAAAGATAGATTGCTTTAGACAAAACTTTTTTGGAGGTTTTAAAACTTGAGAACCTTTTTGCTGTGTAGGTTGCAGAAAGTGCTTGTCTGTATCAAATGGCTGCAGACACCCACACTAGCACTGTTCGGGATATTTTGCCATAGTTTTAATGGGAACCTAGAGACCCATTTCTGGAAACATTAAACATGATTTTAATATGCACATTTTATGAGAGACGTGTAGGCAAATAGGCAATTATAATCTGCAGCAACAAAGTGTTTTAAACAGTGTACAAATTGTCTAAGCAGAAAATAGACAGGGGAAAATAACTATATGCCACTTATGTGAAACCTACCAGAAGGCAAAAACTGGCTTACATTTCACATTTATCCAATGCCGCAGTGGCCTGGTTCCCAACCTGTGGCACAGGGGCTACATGTGGATCTATGGTACTTCTTGTGCTGTCCATAGATTTCTGTGTTTTCCTATTGCTCTGTAATAGTAGTAGTAATCTCTAGCAGTCTCGTGTAATGTCTGAAGCATGACCATCTCTTGTTGCAAGCCCTTAGTCTTTGACCATCTCATGTTCCAAATTGGCCATCTTTGACAGCTTTCTGCAGCATTACTTTCATTGAAAATTATGTGCCCCCCTTTAGGGTTGTCAGGGGTCACTATATCAAAGTAAGCTCAGCGTGACTGCAATAGAGGGGTAAAGTTTGACTTTTCAAAGAAGAGTGCTCACACCTGTGATGCTAGGGGTAAGTGTCCAACATATTTTGAATCTAAGCAATAAAGTAGGATAGGAAATGTAAATAATACACAGGGTTTTGAGGCAGACTTTGGGGGTGCTATAAAGATACAAATTACATTAAGCATTATTTTTAAAAGCTGAACTTACACTAAAGTATTGGGACGTCTGCATTTACATGCATATGAACTTTAATGGCATCCAAGCCTTAGTCCATAGAGTTCAATATTGAGTTGACCCAGCCTTCTGGGATGGTTGTGCACAAGGTTTAGGAGTGTGTCTATGGGAGTGTTTGATTATTCTTCCAGAAACGCATTTGTGAGGTCAGGCACTGATGTGGACACGAAGGCCTGGCTCACAGTCTTTGCTCTTATTTATCCCAAAGGTGTTCTATCAGGTTGAGGTCAGGACTTTGTGCAGGCCAGTCAAGGTTCTCCACCCCAAACTCTCTCATCCATATGTTTATGAATGTTTTTTGTGCACTGTCATGTTGAAGTAGGAATGAGCCATCCTCAAACTGTTCACACAAAGATGGGAGCATGACATTTTCCTAAATGTCTTGGAATGCCGACACCTTAAAAGTTCCCTTCACTGGAACTAAGGCGCCAAGCCTGACCCCTGAAAGACAACCCCACACCATAATCCCCCTCCACCAAATGATTTGGACCAGTGCACAAAGCAAGGGCTATAAAGAAATGGATGTGCGAATTTGGGGTGGAAGAACTTGACTTTCCTGCATAAAGTCCTGACCTCTAACCAAAAGATGGGATGAATTAGCGTAGAGACTGTGAGCCAGGCCTTCTCTTCCACATCAGTGCCTTACCTCACAAATGTGCTTCTGGAAGAATCGTCAAACATTCCCATAGACACACTCCTAAACCTTGTGGACATCCTTCCCAAAGCTGTTATAGCCACAAAGGGTGGTCCAACTAAATATTAAACCTTACGGACTAACAATGGGATGCCATTAAAGTTCATGTGCGTGTAAAGGCAGCTGTCCCAATACTTTTGGTAATATAGTGTATTTTTTATTTACTTTTTGCCTATAGGGGCACCTTGGTTGCATAGTTACATTTAGGGAAAAGGTGATCTGTAAGAGGTATCTGAGAAGACATCGGACAACTGGCAAAGTCCAACCGGAGCCATACTGTGTGACATTATCTAACCACTATAAATACAGATCCTTAACATTGTTAAAAGCTGAAGAATTGTCTAACAGAAGTCACAACTGCAGAACAAATTCTCTATGTATTTATGTTTCCATGCATCCTGAAATGCCTTAAGACATTATTTAACTTATTTGGCTCTTCATGACACCCTGAAGCCTCTCTAGACACAGGTGATCAATGGTAATATACTAAAACTGCTTGGTATTAGGAAAAAAAATAACCAGCAAGATATAGATAATCCATAACTTGTGTGTTTTCATGATGCATCAAAGTCAATAGCATATGTCACCAGACTGGCTTGTAAATAATAAATGTTTATAGAGATTGCAGTAGTTGCTTACTCTGTGAATTGGATTCTCCATGGATTGCTGTTTTATATTTCATTGTTGTAAAATGTCCCATAATTCCCTGGATTGGTCAGATGGCAGCCATTTTGTATATTTTGGCTGTGGAACCGTGCCTTAATCGACAACTTGTTTACGTTGCTTAGTTGATATAGGGATATGTTTTAAAAATAGAACCGTCTATTTCTTTTGATAACCAATTACTTCTTCCATTCATACTGTAAGTGCAGATTAGATAAACAGATTGCTTTGTGTTAGATTACCTACAATATTTTAGATATACATTTCAAAGCGATCAGATTACTTATGAGGCATGTATTTTGTCTGTCCATGTTTTTTTCACTTTTGTATGTTTAGGAATCAAAAATTATTTATTGTTCAGGTAAAAACAAAATATTAAATATAATTTTTTTTTGCCATTTTCAGCCAGTAGGTGGCAGGTATAAGTCAAGATCTCAAAGGAAGGGACATCTCCTCTCCTCTCCTAACACAGGCCCTAATAAAGAAAGTGCCATCCGGATCTTACATGTGCAGTAGGCATTAGGGAAATTTAGTTTTTAATTTTATTGAAAATTGGACGATTTCAGAGAAATTTGGGCTAAATTAATTAGTGTGAATGAGGGAGGAGAAATTAAGGTGTTTTTGTTGCCTTTATGGGTGCAATTGGGTTAAAATCAGGCCCGCCGCGACAAGGCAAGCAAACCAAACAATTGCTTGGAGCCCCGAGCTGGCCTGGGGCCCCAAGCAGCAGGGCCCTTGCCGCACTTCCTATAAATGCTGCAGCCGTCTGAGCGCTCTATAGAGAGCCTCAGGCGGCTGCAGCACTGCTGCCTCTCTCGTCACTTATTCCCCTTCCCTGTAGTGTGGCTGAGCTTCTCTTCCTTCCTCCTGTCTGTCAGTCATTTTTTTACTCCCCCCCCTCTCCCTCTCTATGTTTTTTACTCCCCCCCCGACCTACCATACTGCACGGCAGGAGATTCAGTTTCCTGTTCCCAGCCGGACTGACAGGAAAAGCACACTGAGTGCTCACTTACTTTCAGTCCGGCTGGGGACAGGAAACTGAATCTCTTGCCGCGCGGTATGGTAGGTCGGGGGGGGTAAAAAACATAGAGAAGGGGGGGGGAGTAAAAAATAATTCCATTTTGCTTGGGGCCCCCAAATTTCTTTAAACAGCCCTGTTAAAATGGTTCCTAAAGGTTGTAGTGGCTCCTTTCAATTATCTTGGACATGTTCCTTTGCCCAAAACTAGCCTTACTAGCTTCCAATTTATTTCACACTAAAAAAAGAAAATACACATGACTGTGCACAAAAAAGAGGAAGTAGAGAAACAATAATCAAATACACAAAAAAGGAAAAAAAACACAAAACCAACGGACACTCAAAAAAGAAAATTAATGGAAGTGAATGGGAGCCGTCTTAATGTACACTACTGAAGTCACTCCGACTTCAGAAAAGGTTCCTGTACTACTTCAATTCGACTTCTAGGCGACTTGTAAGCAACTTGTACCCATTGATTTCAATGGAAGTCGCCTTCAGAAGTCTGATCACTGTCTTAACTGAAGCAACAATACAGGAAGATAACATACATTTCTCAGGCAAACCCCTCCAGAGCTGATTGTTGTTAGATTGGCCACTGGAAAGCTTCCTGTCCTGGAGGCGACTTGAAGTTGCCTTGTACTGTCCTGGAGGCAACTTGAAGTTGCGTTGTAAGTTGCCTGATGTTTCATACTCAAGTCGTGTCCAAGGTACCTCCCAAAGTCGTGCTGGAAGTCGTGTTGCCCCTGTGTGAATGGGCTCTAAGTTGTTTTAGATTTTTTTGTCTGTGTACCTGTTGTAGATTTTCTCTTAATTGCTGTTTAATAAAACTCTTGTCAGCAGGACAGGAAGTGAGGGGAAATCTCTCCAATGGAGCCCCAGATAGCAGTTAAAACTAGACAGGGGGGTTTACTCATTTTCTACACTATTTAAAACAAAATGTATTTGATTGTAAGTGCACAATAACACAAGCAGGCTTTCTATTTGTGCCTTCACGATTTTTCCTGCATTCCTATTTTTTTATTTAGCAAATCAGCCTTAGACCTTTTTTTTTTGTGTATGTATTTGTGCTTATTTACACACATTGTCGCAAATATGTATTCATGCATTTTCACGTGCAAATGCACGAAGAGGTATTCTCGCATTCTCATTCTGCACAATATGTAAATGGTCATTTGGGTGCATGAGGCGTAAATTACTAAAAAAGCTGATTTTTTATTTATTTTTACTGAAGGATACACGGCACTTGTTTACTCGCCTGTGTGCATAGGCACATTACAATTAACTGGCATTAATTTAGCTCAGTAAAAAAAAAAATCTGTACTGAGCTTTTTCATGCTGCAGTGTGCAAGAGGCCTTACTTTATTTTTACTGCTAATGTTTAGGACCATCATCACGATTTCACAGCTATCACTCTAAGTAATAAATGAATCATTGGCAATTGAATTATTCACACCTTTGGGTTTTGTGTGTGTATTGATTATCTGTGGGGTTATGAGTTCACAATTATCTATTATTGAATGCATTTTATATTTATTTAAAGGATAGATTAATATTGTGTTGTGTTATACTCATGCGGGATGGTTTGTTCTGATGATAAACTTCTAGGGTTCTGTATATTTGGTCACTTGCAGCTCAGATGATTATTGTTCATTAATTATTATAATGATAAAATTACGGCGCAATGGAAACTTCCTGGTTTCATCAACACTATCATTAAGGCTCACATTGTTCACATTGGTGCTATGTCAGACATTGCATATGATTCGCACTGTACTGCTGTACTGCTGTACTAACCAGCAGACATGTCGGGCGGACAGATTCCCACCGGATAGATTTCAAAGCATGCTTTGAAATCTGTCGGGTGGACAAATCTGTCCGCTAGCCCATACACACGATCGGAGATGTCTGCTGAAACGGTCCATCGGACCGTTTTCAGCGGACATATCCCCTCGTGTGTACGAGGCCTTAGAGATTTAAAGCAACTCTGTTGCTTCCACCTAAACAATTTAAATGATAGCACCTACAATAGAAGACATTGGGGTTAAATAGACTGTAAATAGACTGTGCACTTTGCAAGAGGAGTTCCTCCCAGGGGCGGACTGACAACTCATGGGGCCCCCGGGCAATAGAAGATTATGGGGCCCCCAGGCTTACAGATGGCCACCAAGCCAGGAGGCAGTACAGAGGCGATTTTCACATCAAAAGCATGTAGGTTTTGGACATATCAGGGACAGATGTAAAAAAAACACTGATTTTTACATACTGTCCCTGGTTTTAATGAGCCTGGCAACCCTGATGGGGCCCCCTAGTGGCATGGGGCCCTCGGGCAGTGCCCGAGTTCCCCAATAGTCAGTCCGCCCCTGGTTCCTCCAGAGCTTAGTAAATGAGTAAAAACATTGCTGACTTCCATCATCCAATCACGTGCAAGCAAAAATGCAGTTCTTTTATTTCCCTTGCACGTGATTGGATACTTTTTGCAAAGTGAAGCTTTACCTCATTTACTAAGCTCAAGACCAACTTATGTAGAAAAATAAACTACGCTGTGTCCTACACACCTGAAAAATTGCAGCAGCACTTAATGTGACATTTACGCAAAGATAGAACAATAAGTGCTGGTTCACACAGGGGCAAACTGACTAAGGCTCGGTTCACACTGCTGCGCTGCGAATTTGTTCCGTTTTTGTCCTGTGTGAGGTGCGAATTTACCGTGAATTTCAGGAGTTGCGATTGATGTTCTAGCCAATGGAATCATAATGTAAAAAAAAAAGGTGCTAACTTCCTGTGTACTACCTGGTTTTATGTGGAGAGTAGTGTGATGGAATTCGCACATATGTGAACCATCAATGCGATTCTAGAACAATTTACATTGAAGTCTATGGAGCTGAATTTGCATCGCACACGGATCAAACTCGCACAGGACACTTTTTGCATTCAGCTTAGATTCGCACCACACTGATGTGAACGGCAGTAATGTAAAACAATGTTATTTAAATGACTTGCGCATTTGAGCGATCGCAACGGCTCAAATTCGCATAAGAATTTGCATCAGTGTGAACCGGGCCTTACAGCATGACTATGCAAGGCGATCTTCACACGACTTTAGCGGCGGCTTGCAAAATGACTTCTGTATAGAAGTCAATGCAAGTCGCCCTGAAGTTGTTCCAAAGTAGTACAGGAACCTTTTTCTAAGGGGTGAGAGCTGAGCTCTTAGAGCAAAACTAATCAAGTGACAATAAATTATTAAGTGAAAAACTCTAAAGTATAACAATAGGTAATCAACACTCTAGATGAAGAGTCTCAAAAATATATATATATAACTTGAACAGATGGATTTTATAGATGTTGCTGATGAACCGTAAGCAAACACAATGGGGTTTATTTACTAAAACTAGAGAGTGCAAAATTAGTCACACTTCTGCAGAGAAACCAATCAGCTTCCAGGTTTTATTGCCAAAGCTTAATTGAACAAGCTGAGGTTAGAAGCTGATTGGTTTCTCTGCAGAAGTGTGACTAATTTTGCCCTCTCTACCTTTAGTAAATAAACCCCCAAGTGTTTAATGTCCTCCTCCATGCAAAGTGTATCCACCGCCACATGAAGTCCACGCTTACCAGCTTACACAAGCTAAATCGCTTGTGGCTAATACCCAGCCAGGGCCTTTGTTTTCTCCCAGGGATAGCAAATCTAACCAACACAGCCTTCAAACACCACTTTGAAGCCCCTAATCTTTGTTTGTCACAGGAGCCCCGGGATCCTCACTGGATTCTCATATTTGTAACAATCGAAAAAAGCAAAGGCTCGCCATAGGTAAAACTAGACTAATATTTAATAGGTAAAAACAGTTTCGCTTACATCTAAGTAGAGGATATCAAGCATGGATAGTAAAGGCGGCCGGCTACGACTGTTCCTTCAATAAGTTGAACAGCGCAGTGACGTCAGCACGTCGCTCCTACCGACGCGTTTTGTCACAAGTCTGACGTCGTCCTGGGGCTGCTTGCATGTGATTTGATGATGGAAGTCTACAGAACTTCTGCCCATTTACCAAGCTCTGAAAAAACTTCAGTTGCAGAGCGCAACTACACTTTGCAAAGTGCACAGCCTTTAGTAAATCAACCCCATTGAATACTTTCCTCGGCTCTGAGCAACAAGTCTGTCATTCACTCTCTTAAAGTACTAAATCCTCTGGGTAAGTTTTCAGCATTTTTGGGAATGCCTGCTACTCTTGCTGTGCTCAATGGTTTCTTCCATCAACCTCTATTTCACTACTGTGTCTTGTAGGGATGTAGGTGGGAGGAAACAAACTGCATGCCAGGGGACGCAAACATTCAACACTTCCTTAAGTGTCAAATGCTAAACTTTGCCAGATGCTTTAGTGCTTAAAGACAGATAATTTTGCTTTCACTGCCTGAGAGCAAGGTTACATTCAGTGCCATCTTTTGCAGGGAACAATTCAGTAGATATTTTTGGAGAAGCAAAAAAAATAAGTTTTAAAGTATGACTCTATCCAAAACTTGTTTGTCCCAGAGACAAAGGAAGTGAGTGGAAAGCTCACAAAACTGAAAATATATCGCTATTCAGACTGTCACAGGAATATGTGGCTCCATTTGAAGATTTACCATGACACCTGAAACATTTTGGATTTTCTATTGATTGTAGTCACATTGTCAACAGTTACCAGAGGGTAAATTCGCCAAATTGTCAAAAATTAAAGTTTTGGCTAAAAATGCTAGTTAAGGATTTTTCTGCCATTGACAATTTTTTTTTCTGTCTGAATAAGAATCCATAAAATAGACAGTTGGGTTAATTTACTAAAGGCTTGTGTCTAGTACTAGTAAAATATGATTGCATGAACATAAGATTAATTACAGTACATAGTAAAATGATAATCGAACAAAGTTTGAGATGTTGTGGTTAGTGTGTCTGCTTATGCGGGTGATTTTTGGAAATTTAGCACATCTGTTGACAACTATTTTCATTTTTGCTTACACGAACTATATTTCAAATCAGAGACAGCCATATTCCCACTGTAAAATGTATACATTATATGTCCAAAAGGTTCTGGAACAGTGGCCGCTGGTGCAATTTTTTGGGGGTGCAAACAAACTGAAAAAAAAAACCCTATCAATTGCAGTCTCAGTGTGCCTATCAAATGCAGCCACTGTTACATCAAACGCAGCGACTGTGCCCATCAATTGCAGCCACTGTGTCCATCAAATGCCGCCACTGTGTCCATCAAATGCCGCCACTGTGCCCATCAAACGCAGCCACTGTGCCATCAATTGCCGCCACTGTGCCCATCAATTGCAGCCACTGTGCCCATCAATTGCAGCCAATGTGCCCATCAATTGCAGCCACTGTGCCCAACAATTGCAGCCACTGTGCCCATCAAATGCTGCCACTGTGCCCATCTTTTGCCGCTACCATCGAATGCTGTCACTGTGACCCACGCGCTCACCCGCTGTCTACCTGGCACTTGTCCTGTCTCAGTGGGGCAGCAGGTGATGGCTGTGAGCGGTGTCCTCCATTCTCCTCCATGTCTTCTCCCATTCTCTCCTCTAGGCAGTTGGATGCCTGATAGGTGTTTCTAGCGAAGGTTACTGTTAATGCCACAGCATATAAAGACATTTTAGACTCCTGTCCAAATAAGTTCAGGTGTTTCTAGCGAAGGGTACTGTACTGTTCATGCCACAGCATACAAAGACTATTGTGCACTTCCAACCTTGTGGTAACACTTTGGGGTAGACCATTTTCTGCATGATTGTGTCTCTTTGCAGCCAGCTCCATAAACACATGGTTTGTTGAGTTTGTTTTGGAGGAACTAAAAAGCCTCCACAGAGCCCTGACCTTAATTCTACTGAACATCTTTGGAATACTGATTGTGAGCCAGGTCTTCTCATCCAGCATCAGTACCTTACATCTAACCTTGCAAATGCTCTTTTCGTCATAAATTCCCACAGACACAATCCTAAATCTTTTGGAAAGCCTTCTCAGAGGAGTGGTTTGTAAAGCAACAGGTTCCCTTTAAGACCCTGACATCTACTAGGTCAGGTGTCCACAAACATTTGGCCAAAAAGCACGTCTTACTGTGGGAGATATATGTATTTTTCATTTTCAGGTTGTGTAGAATGTGTGGGATTGTTGGTCATGTATTTTAGATTCATTGAAATAAAATTGTGATCCACGTTTGAGGCTATGGGCCTTTCTATATTAGCACATTTGCTTTTGGGGCTTTATTTATTGATATCTTAGAAATGATTTGAGAAAATAATATATATTTTGTTTTGCACCTCCAGGGGAGATTGAGCGATGCTCGTTTATCAAGTATCACTATTCCTCGGCCACTATACCCAAGAACCTCACATATAACATCACCAAGACCATACGGCAAGATGAATGGCATGCCCTCCGTAAGTACCTGGAACTTTTTTTTGGGGGGAAAAATTGGTTGATTGGTTGCTTTGGTTTACTATACTTCTCTTGTTTATTAATATTTTTTTCTGAATTGGAATCCATGACAAGGTCCTCTGGATTCCGTGCAATTATTTTTGGAGGCAGGGGGAAAGGTGATACTTCTCTGCCTGTCCTGGCAAAAGGATGGCACAGATGAAAGGATAACTATACCTTTATACTAAAATTTGCTTGTGTACTACCCCACTCTCTTGATTACTGGGTCTATATTACATGGATTTCACACATAGAAAACCTACTGCTGTACATATTTTTTAGGTGATACAAGGCACATGTGTATATTTTCAATAGGTGGGAGAAGGCAGCTGGGATCAGACCTACTGCAACAACTCGTTTTATAGTAATGAAAAGTGTGTAAACAAGTGAAGGGACCTTAAAGCGGAACTTTACTTCCTCAGTCAATGTTGACCATTTTTAATTCTTATGCTGCCAGCATTAGTCAATACAAATTTGTAAATAGGAAAGTATATCATTTTTACTTTTTTTTTATTTCTTCAGTTACTTCCTGTTTTCAGGCCTAGGCAAATGATATCATACATCCCATGCGGTCTTAAAAAGAGAAGGAGGGGTTTTCTCAGCTAATCACACCTTCTTAACTGAGTTGAGTTGAGTTGAAAGGTTAATATAGCGCTGCCTTAACCCGAAAGGTCTTGACTTGCATAGCAGAGTTCCTGGGAAAAGAGGACCCAGGAACCAAAAGCAGCACAAAATGGCAGAAAGGGAGGAAGAGAGAGGCTAAGCAGGAAAGGATTGCGTTAAAAGCCAAGTCTTCAGTAATCCGCGGTAGACCGGGATAGTAGGGGCCCCCTGGAGCTCGACAGGGAAGCTATTCCATAATACGACACCCTGGTAGGAGAAGGCCCGACCACTACGCCGGATCTTTTTGGGCACTGAGATGTAGAGGAGATCTCTGCCGGTAGATCTGAGCGATCTAACAAGAGCTTGTTTAACCGGCAGGCCAATGCAAGGCGCAGAGGACAGTGGTGATATGATCCCTCTACGGGACATCCATAAGTAACCTTGCTGCAGCATTTTGAATAAGTTGAAGCTTCTGCACTAACATCTTTGGCAGTAGCAGATAAAGAGAGTTAAAGTAGTCTAGGCAGCTACCTATCGTGGCACAGATGACAGTTTTTATGTCCGAGATATCCAGATATTTAAACAGCCTCCTCAGGAGTTTTAGCTGCCAGTGACGTGCACTGACAACCTTTTTTACCTGAGGAGCCAGGGTTAAACCTGAATCTAGGATGAATCCCAGATCACGGACCTGAGGGGGGGCCACCTCCACCTGCATGCTTGAACTAAGGGCAGATTGATTCCTGGAAGTAAATGTTACATGAATCATCTGCCCTTGCTCAAGATGGACACGGGCAGAAATACTATGGGGTGTTTTTCAACCTGATATATCTGCAAAAAAAACATGGAGATATGGATGAATGGGTGAGTTTGCTTTGAATATCAGCCACTTCTGGACTGCCTGCCCGCCCACAATGTACTGCGGAACAGGTGACCCATGCAGGCAAAGTGACATATGTGTACGTTGTTGCGTGCTTCCAGGTTTGGGGCGCGCAGACACTGTAAAATACGGAAGTCTTTCACTGAGTCCCGGAGAATAATTCATGGCCGGGGCCTGCTGATCAGCTGTGTCCAATCACAGCCCAGAGCCCTGTGTTGGCAATCCACACAGGGCTTTGAAATAATCTCTCTGTTGCTTATCCCTGCAAAGCAGGGATAAGCAACAATGAGATGTGTTCATAAAAGCAGCACACATTACACATTGTTGGCACACATTTAACCCCTTGATCACCCTAGATGTTAACCCCTTCCCAGCCAGTTTCATTAGTACAGTAACAGTATATAATATTAGCACTGGTCACTGTATTAGTGTCACTGGTAATGTCAATGGCAGTCAGTCAATTCCCCCCGGGGGGTAAAAACTTCTGGAGCTCAAGTGGTTAAAAATTAATTTAATAGCGTTTTTGGTTTGTGGTGCTCAGATGTAGTGTAGTTCCGCTTTAAAGTATATATGTCAGGAATGGAACATGGAGGCTGCCACTACTGATTTTGCATTCTGCCAATGCTACTTACTTGGCTCTTAGCTGACCACCTCTGGCTTTAATACCTTGACTCACTGGTTCACATCAGCAGATAAGAACATCTGAACATTATGTGACGTTATTGATCTGTGTACTTGTTACAGATCAGTGTCTGAGAGAGCATTAAATCCATAGGGTCAAACAAGGACCATCTCTTTCAGAAGGGGGGTCAGCAATGACAGACCCATTTTACCTCTTTAATGGGTTTACTTTAAGTGGTGGACAGAGCTGGGAATTCAGGTGTGGACGATATTGACGTTCAAGTTCCTAAGAGATATAGAGACTTTCATTTTCCTGAAATGTAAATGAAAAAAATAGAGATTTTTGCAACATTTTGTTGAAAAAAACAACGTGGCTTTGATGGTTTTTGTGAACCTCTTCTGTGTGTAGCTAAAAAATATCCCTTCATTCACTTTATTATTTCGTTTTTTTATTCACACACAAAAAAAAATAATGGTGGAAAAACAAGTAAAATAGAAAAAATTAAGTGACAATAGTACACAGAAACATGTAGAAAATTAAATTAAAGGGTCACTAAAGGATCTTTTTTTTTTTTAGCTAAATAGCTACCTTTACCTTACTGCAGTGCTGTTTTTATGTCCTCATTGTTCAATTTTTGCTTTGATGTTGCTGTAATTCTGTTCTGATCTCCACACTTCCTGGTTGTCTGTTTCCTTATAACCACAGTGCTGGGAGCTTTCTCACTGTGGTCACTAATCAAGGAGGTGTGATTACTGTGTGTTAACTGAAACTGGGTTGGTGCTGAGGGGTTTTAGACAAACCATCACTGCCCTCTATTGGCTCTCTGGCTCTGTACATCAGAGAGACAGGAAATAACAGCAAAAATGAAACTAGAACTGTAGGTTGATTATATGATTGATTTTTATCTATTTTTAATTATTTTTAAAAGGAATCAGTTAACTTTTATGTCTCTATACCCTGTAAACAGTCATTTCAGCCCATTTTTTTTTTTCCTTTAGTGACCCTTTAATTTTTTTTGGGCGCTTTCTGCCTTTCTAAATCGGCTAAAGGCTAAATCATTTGTTTTGCAGCAAAATCATTTTCTCTAAAGTCATCATTCATCTCTACTGGCGAGTAACTAAACCAGCGTAAACAACAACAATAATATGCTGTGTTTATGATAACATACTGTTAAAAACTCTAGAAAAATGTAAACAGCTGTGTCTATAGTTTGCCCTTGGCATCGAACACATTGGAGCATCTAGGCACAAAGGATACATCAATCATCTTTAAAGTCATAAATGAACAAGTTAGTTCATAAATATCATTTACAGGTTTCTAATTTCCATGGTCACACTGTGTTTGCCAAGTCAAAATATGTTTTAACGTGATTGCTCTTTGTAACAATGTCACCCTATTTAAAGATGTGTTTGATTTCCTTTCTGAGATAACTGTCAGTAAATTGTGATCCTGGTTCTTAGTCATGAGAGGTAAATACAGAAAGTCTATTGACCGCACAATGTGATTTCTAACATTTATAATACTATATAAATATTAATCTTTAAGCAAGCTTGTCAAGATTATTCCTTGCCTTCTGTAGTCCAAAGGAATGTTTGCAACATTAAGAGCCTGAAGCTGTTTTGGTAAAAGCTTGCTCAAGCAGTTTGGATATCAATCAGTATACTTACAATGATATGATGATATTAATTTGGTTGTATATCTAGCTTCCTGAACAGAGTCCTTCGTTGGATATCTTGTTAAAGCGGAGCTCCAGCCGCAATTTTTTTTTTTTTTAAAGTCGGCAGCTACTAACAGTGTAGCTGCTGACTTTAAATAAGGACACTTACCTTGTCCTACTTGCCCGCGCTGATGGGCCCCCCGATGCCGGTCCCACGATCGCTCCGGGTCCCGCGCTGCCATCCACACTATGGGAAACAGGCAGTTAAGCCGTACGGCTTCACTGCCCATTTCCTACTGCGCCTGCGTGAGTCTCACGCTGGCTTGTGAATGGGCGAGCTGTTCTCTGAGAACACACACAGTTCCCAGAAAGCAGCGAGCCCCATTCATTAGGAGAAGGAGAAGAAGAAATCGGACCGCGGTGCAGGTGAGGCAGATTACGGACTTCCGCATAGCAACAGGTATTTCGGGGGAGTATTTTTTTTATTTTTTTTCAGGTTTTTTTTTAATTAATTTTTTTTAAAGAAGATGGGCAAAAGTGGTTTTCCTGGGTGGAACTCCGCTTTAAGGTGTATTACTAAACCCACAACAGTAAAATCTGTCTGTATATGCAGAAAAGCATGCTTGTTATTCTCACTGTGGAACTCAAGGGGTTAATCCACTGTATTGTGTAAAAAGGCTCTTTGATCCTGTATGGACAGATCCTATCCTTCCTGCAGTGTCTCTCCTGGCAAGGCCAGATAAATATATTGCACTTTATTTATTGTGGTCAGCGGATGTTGATCATTTCCAATATTTTATGTCATATTTATTATTTCACATAATGTCCCACACATCTTTATTTTTCTAATATATTTTATATATATTTTATTTTTATATTTTTTAGTATAGATTCCATTATTTCATTAGTGGATTATTATATTTAATTCATTTTGCACTATTTGTACTAACAATCAGTTTACGTTTGCACTCTATTCATTATTATTTAGTGTGCGTACCCCCATACCATCCCTTGGATCGCTGGTTGGTTTTATGGTTTCGGATTGAAGCACCTTTATTGCTTAGGGCTCGTCATTTCAGTTTTTGGATTTTAGTTGCAGCTTATTATTATATTTATTCTACTGCATTCATATATACTCTTCCTTTTTAGCAATGTTTTAATAGCAAGCGCCATTACCCCCTTCTTTATCAATATCTTTGTCAGTGTGTGGACAGTATTTAGTAGTGGCTGCTGCTTAGTTCATTTTATATTTTAGACCCTTTAGCAACTCTCTGGTTAGTGTGGTTTGCGCATTAGTTCCCCCCAGTATTCAATACACACAGAGAACAGTTTGCTTTGTGTATCAGTTGATGTCTGATTTATTTGAACACAGAGTCAGTATTTATGTAGTTGTGAAGATGATAAAGTGGGGGCTTAGGGAGGGACTTACGTCATCTCTTTAGCAAGCATCTGCTTCCATCCTGACAATGCAAGTTCCTATTTTCATCTTAATGATGTATGTTACAGTTAGAACAGGAAATCTATTCTGTGCTCCGTCTTAAACCACAAGATAAAGTCTATGGGCCAGATTCAGGTAGAGTTAGGCTGGAGTATCAGTGATACTCCAGCCTAACTGTCACTTTGAGCCGGCGTTTTTGTTTTCTGTAACCAGAAAACAAGAAACGCCGGGTTGGAGTTCCTATACGAGCGGCGTAATTGTATTACGCCGTTGTATCGGAACTTCAATTTTAAAAATGGCACGCGGGGCGTTCAGCGGGAATCGGAAATTCACGATCGTATTCGGGCGCGACGCAGTGACTTTCCGACATTTCCGTAAGAGATAAGCGGCGTAAAGATAAAGCAGCCCCCTAGTGGAGTATCCTATGTTAAGTATGGCGTCGTTTGCGTAAAACGTCCGTGAATGGGGATTGACGTCATTGACGTTCCCTGAAAGAATTTGGAGCATGCGCACTGACAGTCGACGCATGCGCAGTACGTTCGCCGCGGGGTCGCGCATAGTTAACATAATACACGCCCCCTACCCGCCCAATTTGAATTCCGGCGGTCTAATTTTCGCTATGCCGCTGCAACGTCACCGCACCAGGAAGTAAACACTTCCGCGCGCATGCGTCGGATCCATTCACAGGATACGACGCATGTGCGGGCAGATATGTCCGCTGGTTTGCTGTACTGACGGGCAGCTATCCGGCGGAAAAATTTCAAAGCATGCTTTGAAATTTTTCCGCCGGAGGAATCCGGCCAGAACGGTCCCTTTGCCCCTACACACGAGTGTATTTTTCGGCTGAAATGGTCCGTCGGACCATGTTCAGCGGATTTATTCCCTCGTGTGTACAAGGCCTTACACTCAGTATCCCACTGAACTGTATGCAAATTCAGTCATCTGATAACCGCCGTAGAGATGAAATCAGTAACCCTTATAGTGAATTTGCCAAACTGGTGATACACTGTGCTAATAACTAATTTCTAGCTGGAAGGCATGGTTCACCGAATCATGATGTCATTGAGATTTGATTGTAAAATACCGACACAGAGAAGACAATTTCTGAGAACAATATTTTAATCAGTACATAACATCACATTCATCCCTTTACAAGACACATCCAATTTTCCCCGCCACTTGCTGACACGCTATTGAGGAAGTTTCAATTAAAATTCGTTCAGTGTAACATGGAAGCTTTACTACACATTTGCTTGATTTGTACAGTACACATTTCATTGATTTGTACACTGCCGATCCCTTTCTATAGAAGCACACATATCATAGACTACCGATCCCTTTGTGTAGGAGCCCACATACCATACACTGCCGATCTCTTTCTATAGAAGCACACATACCATACACTGGCGATCCCTTTGTATAGAAGCACACATATCATACACTGCCGATCCCTTTGTTTTGTATAGAAGCACACATATCATACACTACCGATCCCTTTGTTTTGGAGCACACATACCATACACTGCCGATCCCTTTCTATATAAGCACACATACCATACACTGCCAATCCCTTTGTATAGAAGCACACATATCATACACTACTGATCCCTTTGTATAGGAGCACACAAATTATACACTGCCGATCCCTTTCTAAATAAGCACACATACCATACACTGCCAATCACTTTGTATAGAAGCACACATATCATACACTACCAATCCCTTTATATAGGAGCACACATACCATACACTGCCGTTCCCTTTGTATAAAAGCACACATACCATATTTTGAACAGAATAATCTTCATCACTCAGGCCACGTACACACGATCGAACATGTCTGCTGAAACTGGTCTGCAGACCAGTTTCAGCGGACATATCCGATCGTTTGTACGGCCATGCTTTAAAACTTGTCCGCTGGAAACCTGTCCGTCGGACATGTCCGCTGGTTAGTACGCCTAACCAGTGGACCGAAATCTCCTGTATGCGTCGAATGGATTCAACGCATGCGTGGAAGCATTTTACTTCCTGGTTTGCGGACGTCGCGGCATCAACGTCACCGCCACATCACCGCGATGTCTGTCTGCGGGGATTTTGGTTTGATCGTGTGTACACATATCAGACCAAAACATCCCAGGAGACATGTCCGATGAAAACGGTCTGTCGGACCATAAATGATTCTAGAATCAGACGCATAGATACCCGGGGAGACAAACAGAGATACGGCGGTGTATCTAGAGATACACCGTCGTATCTCTTATGAGAATCTGGCCCACAGTCTCTTAGTACATCTTGAAGCGATGGCATGATCAGATTAAATCGCTTCTCCTTAAAGACAGGGTAAAAGCTCTCCCAGGGCCTCTTGCCTCCAGGCAAAAGAGCCCTGAACATCGGTCAACCCCTTGACTAAAAAGACTATGGACACCTGCACACAGTATGTGGGTTTCCAGTAAAATATGGACATAAAATTAGAAGCTTCATCCTTTCCAAGCCAAAACTTTTGGACTTCAGGACCCACAGTCCTGGAAAAAAATTCAAAAATCAGTTTTCTCCACTTAGAACAGACATCCTGGAGAATCCTATGAGAATCCTATGTGACACCTATCACTTCTGACACCATGACATAGCATAGCACTGCCAAAATGTATATATATATACAAAAAGAAAAATAAACTATGCTAACCAAACTATGTTCTGCTCCTTCACCTTGAAAAAGTCTACATTCTAGTGGATAAAACATGTTGGTGGTTTAAGACATTGCCCACTGACCAGCAGATGATTAGCAGTAGCTGGGGGTTGATGCCCTGGCAGCCTGATCTCAACACTAGAGTTGGGCGAACAGTTTGAGCCGAGCAAAAGTTCAGCCCGAACATCGGCTGTTTATCTGTTCACCAAAAAACAGAATTGTGGGGGACTTGGCGGGATGTTCGCCCACTGCGCGCTGCACAGTGCATTCTAAGCCCTAATTGGGCAAAGCTTTACCCAGTCAGGGCATAGTGAATAGCTCGTTGTTAGTGAATAAAAAAGAAAACATTGTCGGCAAAAGAATAAAAGAAAAAAAAAAACGACTTGGGTCCCCCCCAATCCATACCAGGTCCTTCGGGTCTGGTATGAATTTTAAGGGAAACCCCCCTCTTAATTAAAAAAAAAAATGGTGAGCCCCCCCCAAAAAAAAATCCATACCAGACCCTTATCTGAGCATTCAGCCCGGCAAGTCCGGAAAGGGCGGACCCTACGCCTTTTTTTGTTTTTTTTACATGGGGTTTCCCTTAAAATCCATACCAGACCCAAAGGGATTGATTGATGTCTGGGCGTCCTCTCATGCATTGAGTCCATCAATCAGACTATTGAACACATTTTATTTGTGCATTCTAAGCTTCTTTGGAAGGACATTTAGACAATATATATCAAAGTGAGACAGCATATAGAGTATTTCTATATATAACGCAGACGCATCCATTACGAGATTCTGTAACGTTAGATGTGTTATATTCACATGAATAGTGGCAAACATGAATCTACATATTGCATAACAGTGCCTTTAGCCACTCAGTTTCATTGTGTTACTAGGTCATTCTTCTATTATTGCTTATGGTGTACACCCTCCCTAGATGGACAATGTTAGGTGCTCATACAGGGGCTAGAATATCTATGATCATGGCCATGTTTTGTGTTTTTTTACATTGTTGATAAAGTGGAACTTCACTCTCTCAATCAACATTGACCCATTTAATCCTTATGCTGCTAGCATTAGGAAATAGATAGGAAAGCATATCATATATACTTTTTAACTTTTAAACTTATTTTTATTTTTTTTACATTTCTTCAGTTACCTCCTGCTTTCCATGGCTAGGCAAATTATGTTATACATCCCAGCAGACTTCGGGATGGGAGGAGGAGCTTTCTCATCTAAGTACACCCTTCTTCCTGCATGCCTGAGCTAAGCGCAGGTGAATTCAAGGAAGTAAATGCTACATGAATTATCTGCCCTTACTTAAGATGGCTCTCGGACAAAAATTATAGGGGGATGTTTTTCAAAGTGATTTCTCAACAAAATAAAGCATGTAGACAAGGATGGATGGGGGAGTTTGCGTTGAATAACAAAAATGAATTTAACAGCATTTTTGGTGCTCAGATACAATGTAGTTCTGCTTTAATGTTTAACCTTTGAACATAGAGAATCTTTTTCTCTAGTTATGTAGGAAGGATTTTAAATTTCAAAATTATTTTATATGCACATTTAGTAAATAACCCTAACACCGTTTAATTAGCATAGCTTTCTTTTCCTTTTTTTGATTTTAGTAAATGTGTTGCTTAGTACAGCTAGGTCAAATTTTTTGTTTAGGATTTGGGTGATTACTTTTATTATTGTTCATTTAGTGTAGGAAAATTCCTCTAATGAGATGCATGGAAATAAAACTGCTAGGTAAAAAATAAATAAAAATGCTTTGGCTTTAAAAAAAAATTTATGTTGCTGATTGATGTGTAAAGTAGTGTGCCCAAACTATTATTTGTACCACATGCCTGATTACTCAAATTACATATATACAGAGGTTTATCCTCTTGGAGCTTTAAAGTGCAGAAGTAATTAAATCAATCGCCATTGTTAAATAATTTTTTATTCACTATTCACTAATATTAATTGAAAAGACAACGCTTACAACATATATATCCTGGATATGTGATACTCTCAACACTTTCAACACTTACAACCCACTCACCTGTTTTTTTTTTTACACGTGTGGGCAAAGTCCTGCGTGGTGCAGCGACAGTGAACATACAGAGTCCAGTACCAGTGATAGAACTATGTTGAAGTTAAAGTCCAACAAAGCATAACCACCCGGTGGGAAGACATTCCAAACGGATGCACTCACAGAATATTGCAGCGAAGAATATAACAGTAGGAATCACATACACTGACAGAGCCTGTCTTGAGGGATGTAATGCAGCCTGGTCAGAGAGGCTTCCAAAAAGAATGGCGTGTCCCAGCTCTTTCCCTACTCATCTGGAGCCTCTCCCTACTTCTAATACTGACCCTGACAGATGGGTGACCTGTCCCCACACTGCCCCCATGCGCAATGCATGCCAAGCCTGGGAGCCAGGGTCTTAAATAGACTTTGTCTGATCCAAGAGGGCCACCAGAGTCACATGGGGTGACAGCATCTAGTCAAATAGTTTACCCAGTGACCCAAGGAACCATGTTCCTCTTGACTTCCCTTCCAACTGCAATGCTGCTGTGGTCGAGTACCACCTGCAATGGAAAAAGTAGACTACACCTGCCTACACACATATACAAATATATAACATAACATTTCACAAAAGAAAAAATCCACTTGAAGAATCAGTGCGTTTTGTGAACTAAATTCACTTCTTCAGGAAAAGAGAAGACGATGTACAACAAACTGCCATAACTTTATGACCACCCACCTAATGAGTAGGTTCTGCTTTTGCTGCTAAAATGCCCCCTTTTGCTGCCAAAACAGCCCTAACCCATCAAGGCATGGATGCCACTAGACCTCTAAAGGTATGCTGTGGTATCTGACATAGATCTGTCAGTAGAAGATCATTTAAGTATTGTAAGTTGAGAGGTGGGGCCTCCATGGATCAGACTTATTTTTTCAGCACATCGCACTTGTGCTTGATTGGATTGAGAGCTGCAGAATTTAGAGGCTAAGTTAATATCTCAAACTTGTTGTTGTGTTCCTCGAATAATTCTTGAACAATTTTTACAGTGTGACAGGATAAATGATCCTGCTGAAAGAGGCACTGCCATCATGGAATACCATTTTCATAAAGGGGTGTACTTGGTCAACAACAATAGTTAGGTAGGTTGTACGAATCAAATTAAAATCCACACGAATGGACGGCTGGGAAACCCAGGACCTCATATGATGCCCGGCCCAGGATAGGAGATCCCTCCTGCGGATGTCATATCACTATGATATAGATGTCCCCTGGCACAATTCCAGGGCATAACCTAATCTGCCTGTGATCCAAATTCATAGTGGTAAAGCATGCAGACAAGAGGGAAAATTAATTCAGTCTGCATCCTTCACCTTCCAACCGCAAAGATGCGGAGCCTTTATTGGTATCACAGCTTTATAGACAGAGAGTGACATAAGCAAACATCATTCATATGGGTGCATCCGATTGGCTCATCAACATATGGTCTTCTCTTGTTACATGTCCTTCTTGCCACAAGGCTTTTCACTCAGATGCCATATTTGCTTCTTCGGTGGAAGGGGCAGGAGGGGTTTGGAGACATCTGTTTTCACTTTTCAATTCCGGGCTGAGATTTAGCTCTATAATGACTCTTTCAAGGAAAATAATGCTATATGATATATATATATATATATATATATATATATATATATATATATATATATAAAATCTATCAAGAAATAAAAGAAATAAGACAATATAAGAAAGGAAAGCAATATTTGAGTGGTTAGGAGAAAAAATAACACACAAAATAATCATTCTATCAACTACATCACAGTCCCCCCTTAAAATGACTATTTTATCAGTACTGTCCCTATGCTGTCTGTCCCTGTGCCTGGCCCCCCTATCAGGATCTTTTTTTGTATTTCGCTTAGCGATCAGACAGGGCTTATCCGTAGTCTTTAGCAACGAAACAGTCAGGAGGCAGTCAAGCTCTATTCTTTCCCTCATCATTTGAGAATGTTGTATGTGTTTTTAACAGGTAAGGACTGTAATGGAGGCTATGGTCCCTCTTCTTCCTCCTTCATTAAATCTCCAATATCACCCAAATTCAAAAAAGTAGGAGTTACCTCTTCAGCTGCTTTTCCTAACAACTTCTTTATGCAGGTCAGAATACAACAAACCATTATCGTAACCAATATAAGCAGAAACAAAATTGCTATACCCATCTGAGTACAAATGTGTTATCACCCAAAATACTGGTCCCAGGTAACATTTTACATACACCCCCCTTCTCAGCTAAAATCATGTCTAGGGCCACACGATTTTACAAAGTCATATGTGAAGTGGCCTCTAGTTGTTCAGCTAAACCTTGGAGTGCATCCCTGGTATAGTTAACGAACCTCTGTTGGTTATAGTACATATAATTAATCCAATCTACCTTCTTATTTGAACCCTCTATCCCATGACTAAATTACATTTTGTAAAAGCAACAATCTTACCAGATTACTGTATTTTTTCCTTTTACTATACTTTCAATTATAACTGTTTTAATTTTGCAAAAGAACATTAATTTAGATTGGGCTTTCCTAAATATTCTATTTCTGAAAGAAACAATTATGATTGAATGATTGAATAAACCACATATGCTCTGTCACACTATGACTGTTAGGCCACGTACACACGAGGAGACATGTCCGATGAAAACGGTCCGACGGACCGTTTTCATCGGACATGTCTCCTGGGAGATTTTGGGAGATTTTGGGAGATTTTGGTCTGTTGTGTGTGCAGACGATCAAACCAAAATCCCCGCGGACAGACAGCGCGGTGACGTGGCTGTGACGTTGATGCCGCGATGTCCGCAAACCAGGAAGTAAAATGGTAAAAAAGGTTTCCAGCGGACAAGTTTTAAAGCATGTTTTAAAACTTTTGTCCGCTGGAAACCTGTCCGCTAGGCCGTACACACGATCGGATATGTCTGCTGAAACTGGTCTGCGGACCAGTTTCAGCGGACATGTTCGATCGTGTGTACGCTGCCTAAAACAATCACATGGCAGTCTTAGTTCATCCTTCAGTGTAGACAAACATACAGGAAGTTCCACTGTGCTAATATATGGATCCATTTATAAAAGCACAATATTCCTTCCCAATAAATAAATCAGTCAACTAAAAGCTTTAAAAAGTGACCTTTGAATACACTACTGTGGTTCTATCACACTGCATCATTTATTCATAATGTATCTACATCCCACTTCAACTGACTTTTCTTTTTAACATTAAGTTGGCACTAGACAAAGCCTAGTCAAAGCTATGTATATTGACACCTCCCACTTTCCTTAAAATAACACCTTTAGTGTAACATAAGATATCCTGCAAAACCCACATTTTTTAAATACCAATCATCATCCACATACACTTGTACAATGTAAATGTATGAAAGAGAGATCTCTATATTAATCAAAAATACTAAATTAAAGTGTAAGTAAACCCACCTATCATTTTCAGGCAAGGAAGCTGCCATCTTGGCCTATGTTTAATCTTCAACTGCCATGATGCTGCACATGTGATCAGTTATGACACCAGCCATTGGATGGTTTGACAGTTTGGTTGAGAGCACAACCAATGTGACAGTTAGCAATCCTGGCATGCCGGAAATGTAACTGCTTTTTGAAACTGTTAAATCAATGGGTTTACTTCCGCTTTAATAAGGGCTTTCTTCAGATCTTCAAATGATTGTATACAAGTTATCTTTTATTATTAAAGAAAAGATTTGCCCTATAGTAAGCCTTTATAATTCATTAAAATGTACTCAGACAGATACTTTGTCTTCAAAAATTTCAATGAACTCTCAAGAAAAGTTATTTAGGCTCAAAATATTTTAAACCTATTACTTTAGTAAGTAATACCTTCTAAATATATATTTTTTTTCTCATCCATGACCCTTCTTCCACAAAAATGTTCTTTTTAGGTTCACAGAAGTGAAAATTGTCATGGCATCTCAGGCTGTGTAACCTGATCTGCATCTCTCTGCTGGCAACACATTCCTTTCATGTCACACTTTTCAAAGAAACATCTGTTAATGCCAGACTTAAACTTCCAATGCTTTGTATCCCCATGCATTGTACAATTCGATAACAACCGAATTTATCGTTTTTCAAATTTTTAATCTTTTTTACAATTTTTTAAACATATTTGGTTTGTACATCTGCCAAAAATCATGTACATTACATTATAATATGACATTTCTTGATTATAGTAGCGACAATTTTTTTTAGAGGAAAATCTTGTGAAATTCACACATTAGTTCCAACCTAATGAACTGTGAATTGGCAATTTTCCTGAGAAACTCCTCCCCCAACCAAAGTCTCCACTCTCATCAGAAATATCAAATTACAAAAACTTTTAACACTTGTTTTTTTTACGATTTTTATAATTTTTTAGATTGAACAAAACTTTTATATTTAAATATTTTTTCCTGGGTAACCTTTAGTAAATTAGAACAATCTACTACTTTTAATTTAATAACCAAATCCAAGTTTGGAATCTTTTTTTTAAAAATTGCTCAATCCTTAACTTATTATTTCCTGCAACCAAATCTGTAGGATTTTCTGTTAAACACTAAATACCATGTTGTTTACCATTATCTGAATTTTAAACAGTTCTTTACACAATCTTAATCAATAATTAATTAATTACCCCATGGAATATATCACAGTGATAATGGGACTCAGGGACTCAAAACCTGCAGCTACTTGGTCTCTTGCTTTAAACTTATCCGGGACCCCCCTTGGGACCCCTATGGCATCTATATATACAGATAAGGGTTAAAACTACCAGCTGGGGCACTTTACGCTTTCTGTTGGATTCAGATGCTAAGTAATGATTCTCCATATTTATCTTTTTTGTTCAGAGCACTCTATGGCCTATATCCCCAGTCATCACCTTGTATTCCAGCCCACAGATTCCCAGTGGTCACAATCATCACCTATATCACATATATATATATCGTTCCTGAACATACTACCCTGCCAGTCTAATGGAGGGAAGGAGACTATAGTACAGTAATCAAATATAAGAAAAAAATATATAGTTTCATTCTGATGCGGGTGGCACGGTTCATCATATCTCATCTCCAGAGAGTGTTTTCGAAGGAACTTCTTAACCATCACCCAATCACCAGGAAGTATGCGGTGAATACCTGTATCTATTCAGGATCTGGAATGAAAGAAAATACTCGTACATGGATATTAGTTAATTATTTTGCAAAATCGGTCACATAATCTCTCAAAGTATCAGACTGTAATTGCAACTGTTGTGGGTAATAGCAACCTAATATAGAGGCTGTTTAAAACAAGATTTCAAAAGGGGATAAAGAATGCTTCCCCCTTGGGGCCACTCTCCCACTACTCTGAGGGTGGTAAGGTATGTGAAACACTAATGTGGTACCTAGGATCTTGATCACTCTCTATCACCTCAGTTACCCCATATCTGAACCTGGAACAATCAACATAAGGTGAGTTAAGGCATTGGAATAGGGGCATACAGGACAGAGGGTAAATGAGCGGTTAGCATCCGGTCAAGAAACCAAGGAGCATGTTGGGCGCCAAAATTATATAGATGTCCCCTGGCACAATTCCAGGGCATAACCTAATCTGCCTCTGATCCAAATTCATAATGGTAAAGCATGCAGACAAGAGGGAAAATTAATTCAGTCTGCATCCTTCACCTTCCAACCGCAAAGAGGCAGAACCTTTATTGGTATCACAGCTTTATAGACAGAGTGACATAAGCAAACATCATTCATATGGGTGCATCTGATTGGCTCATCAACATATAGTCTTCTCTTGTTACATGTCCTTCTTGCCACAAGGCTTTTCACTCAGACGCCATATTTGCTTGTGTATATATATATATATATATATATATATATATATATATATATATATATATATCAAGCAATCAAATAAATAAAACAATATCAAGCAATCAAATAAATAAAACAATATAAGAAAGGAAAGCAATATTTGAGTGGTTAGGAGAAAAATAACATAAACACAAAATTAATCATTTTATTAACTCCATCACAACTAGGAAAGTGGTTAAGGAGAAAGGCCAGTCATACTTGCATATGAAAGCCTCACATATCCAGAAATCACACTCCAGTTGATAGTTAGGGAAGAGGAGATTAAGGAAATGCTTCCTCCTGCCTGCAGCAGACTTCTAATGTTACCTCAGTCAATTGAAATTGAAGGTCCACACCACTGCTTAGATGTCCAGATACAACATTGTTCCATTTAAAGTCAGATGTGCAATCCAAAAAGTAGCCAACACATTTATGAGGCCCCCTTCTTACATAGGAAAATCTCCATATCAACCTGATATCAAAACAATTTTCTCTCCATAGGGTCATAATTAAAACCAAATTGAAATGTGAGTGTCAAAATAAATATACAAAAATGAGAACATGAGTAAATATGCACCATCGGCAGTGGGTGAAACAAATGAGGGCAGTGGGTGGAACAAGTGAATGTAATAAATTGACATATCAACATAGAAATGTCCCTCATAAGTTTTATTCTATATGGCAACCATGGCTAGATGTCATGGCCCCACACCAGTTGGTAAGGGACAGAATCCTTCAGGGATAAGCAGGGGTGGACTGATCATTCGGGCACTCGGGCACTGCTTGAAGGCCCCATGCCACTAGGGGGCCCATCAGGGTTGCCAGCCTCAGTAAAACCAGGAACAGTATGTAGAAATCTGTGTTTTTTTTAAATCCCAAGGTTATAGCTGCCCCGCTTCTCCAGTACCTTTTCAGTGTGTGTATGTGTACTCTGTGTGTATGTATACTGTGTATGTATACTGTGTATGTATACTGCGTGTATGCCTGTTTATGTGTGTGTATACTGTGTGGCCCCATAATCTATTGCCTGGGTGCCCCATAATCTCCCATTGCCCAGGGGCATCATGAATTTTCAGTCCGCCCCTGGGGATAAGCCTTTACAAGGGCCTATGTCCATTCATGAGTGTTTTCGTTTTCTCTCTGTTGGAGGAGGTTTTGTATGCCCCAGAGTTCTGGCCCTTATCTTTAACCTCATCAGGATATTTCAGGCTGTTGCATTCATACGGTACTACCTATGTAAACGCATACCATTTTGATGCTGAGTGCCATTTCATATGCAACTTTTGTGGTTGTCTGTTTTGTACCACCATTACAGTGAAGGAAAAAAGTATTTAAACCCCTGCTGATTTTGTACGTTTGCCCACTGACAAAGAAATTATCACTCTATAATTTTAACGGTAGGTTTATTGTTTAACAGTGAGAGACAGAATAACAAAAAAAAAATATCCAGAAAAACGCATTTCAAAAAAGTTATAAATTGATTTGCATTTTAATGACTGAAATATGTTTTTGATCCTCTATCAATCAGCAAAATGTCTGGCTCCCAGGTGACTTCTAGACTCCCTGAGATTAAAGGGAGTGCTCCTTATCTCAGCTTGTTACCTGTATAAAAGACACCTGTCTTCTTTTGCAAAACACATGGCCTAGGCAACAAAGGAATGGCTCAAGAAAAAGCAAATTAAGCTCCTGGAGTGGCCTAGCTCATCTCCAGACCTTAATTCCATAGAAAATATGTTGAGGCAGCTGAAGGTTCGAGTTATCAAACCTCAGCCTTGAAACCTTAATGACTTGGAGAGGATTTGCAAAGAGGAGTGGGAAAAAATCCCTCCTGAGATGTGTACAAACCTGGTGCCAACTATAAAAAATGTCTGACCTCTGTAATTGCCAACAAGGGTTTTGCCACCAAATACTTATGCTGCGTACACACGATCATTTTAAAACGATCGTGTTTGGGCTTCAGAGCATTTTTCGAGTTCTGAAAAATGGGCAATTTTTTTCCCGAACATGCTCTATTTTTTCACGACATTTTAAAGATTGTCGTTTTTTAGGTTGTAAAAAATGATTGTGTGTGGGCTTTAACAACGTAAAAAACCTTTGCATGCTCAGAAGCAAGTTATGAGACAGGAGCGTTCTAGTAAAACTACCGCTCGTAATGAAGTAAGCACATTCATCATGCTGTAACAGACAGAAAAGTGTGAATCGTCTTTTACTAACACAAAATCAGCTAAAGCAGCCCAAATGGTGGCGTCATCCGAACGGAACTTCCCCTTTATAGTGCCATACGTGTTGTACGTCACCGCGCTTTGCTAGAGCATTTTTTTTTCACGATCATGTGTAGGCAAGGCCGTTTTAATAAAGAAGTTTAAAAAAAGGTAGTTTTTTCTAGAGCCAGAAAAACATTGGCCCAGATTCACAGAGCGATTACGCCTGCGCAACAGGAGATGCGCGTGCGTAAGTCGAAATGTGCGCGTGCGTTTCGATGCACGGCATCCCCAGAACAAGATACGCAAAAAATCTACTTTTTTGTCCCGCGTAATTTCGTTAGACTGGCACATCCGTCCGCGCAAAATTGCGCTAGACAGACCATTGATTTGCTAGTCAAATATGCTAATGAGGGACTTACGGGGATCCACAAAAGAACGTTGGGGCAGCGCAGGCGACGCAGTGTGCGCAACAGCAAAATGTCCTGTCTAAAATTAGACCATATAAAAGCTGGTCTAAAAAGAGAAAAAAAGTCTACTTGTTAGATAAAGCAACACTGTTAGTGAGGAGCTCAGCAGTCACACGTGTTGCACAACAATCTGTATGCCAACATGCCAGGGGCATCGTCGCACATAGCTATACTACTGACTTTAGATGAACAAAGAAGGATGAGGGCACGGAGGATGGCACGGAGGATGGCACGGGAGAGGATATACCGCACCCGCATAGACCTGTTTGGCATGAGTGATTCTGAGGTGTTTCGCATCTTCAGATTCACCCCTCATGTCATCCTGGAATTAACCACAACCCTGCAGGAGGACATCACCAGCCCAACACACCACTCACATGCAGTGCAGCCACTGGTCAAGGTCCTGGCAACACTCCATGTCCTTGCCAGTGGCTCTTTTCAGCGTACAAGTGGAGTGGTGGCTGGGATGTCACAATCCTCCATGAGCAGATGTGTGCACCAGGTTGTCCCTGCAATCCTCAGACGCATGGCCAACCAAATCATCAAACCCACCACTGAGGAGCTGCGACTGAAGGCAATGACAGATTTCTACAGAATTGCCATATTCCCACGCACTGTGGGGGCCATTGATTGCACACATGTGGCACTCCAGCCCCCCCAGGAGACAGAGCACATGTACCGCAATCGGAAGCATTGGCATTCCATCAATGTACAGGTGATAGTCGATGCCCAAGGCCTCATATGGCACGTCCGTGCCAAACACCCAGGGTCCAGCCATGACAGCTACATATACAATCAATGCCACATCCGAATGGAATTCGAACAGAACGTGTATGGGGACACCTGGCTGGTTGGTGAGTGACATGGGAGTCAGGCATGACTATCCCCTCCCATGATGCACACATCACAAGGGCCACATGCATGACTAACATCCTCCTGTCTTTTCCCTTACAGGTGACTCTGCATATCCACTGGGACCCCATCTCATGACTCCTATCCGGAACCCCCAAACCCCAGGAGAGGAAAGATACAATCAAGCACATGCCCAAACACGAGCAGTGGCGGAGCGCACCTTTGGCCTACTAAAGTCACGTTTCCGATGCCTGGATAAGTCTGGGGGTACCCTCTTGTATTCCCCAAACTTTGTGTGCCAGATCATCGGTGCATGTTGCATGCTGCACAACTTCGCAGAAAGAAAGGGCCTGCAGATTGGCCTACGTGATGACCTGACCCCTGAACCAGACAATCCCCCCCTAACCGAGGCTACCCCGTCTTCTGAGGGTAGAGCAGCCAGGAGACAACTCACATTAGGCATCTTTGCACGTTAAACACACACATTAATCATGGCACAATGAGAATGCATGCATGCACAACACTGTGGTCCCTAGCACACACACCCCACATCCACATCAAATTGGATTGGCACCAGTCCACCATGCAGGACTTGTGAGCAGCAACGCCACGCCAAGGCTCCAATTATGTCACTGTACATTCATACACCATTCACACGGACCTGGGGATCACTTCTCCCTGGTCCTGGGGAACCCTTCTCCACCAAAATTGAGGGTGACACCCCTTTTCCGGAAGGAATGTCACCCCCACATTCAAACAGCATTCACAACCCAAAAAAAAAAAATTACCTGCAAAAGCAAAAATTTTCCAGCAAAAAAAAAAAAAAAAGGGGAAAAAAATAATTAATGCCCTTTGCGTGAGCCACGCCTGGGGCGCCCCCGGCCACGGCCCCGGCTTCTCAGGGGAGACTCATGGGGGAGGGGTAAAACCGGGGAAGGAGGAGCAGGCCCTGATCTCTGCCCACCTGGCGGCCTGCCCTCCAAGGCCACGGCTATTCTGTCCAGGGCAGCACCAAGTGTTGCCGTGTTGGCCTGGATAGCCTGGGTAAGGGCCCTCACATCCTGCCCAACGCCTGCTGATGTCGTCTGCAGTTCGTTTAGGCAGGTTGTGAAAGCCCGGGAGTGGGAGTCCAGGTTCCCCAGCGTATCCTTGATGGAGGACAGGCTCTCCTTCATCCGCACCAATGTCTGGCTGACCTGTCCCAGATGGCGGGTCTGGAGGAACTGGTCCCTTCTCAGAGTGGCGGGCAGGAGATCGGCCAACCCCCTGGTGTTCTGGGATGAAATCCTGCCTCCAGCTGATGCTTGTGGCCGGGGAGAAGGGGAGGCCCTTGTGAGGGGAGCCATGTTGGGGGAGGAGGGGGGGGCTCCCCCTTAGGGAGGGCTGCCTGCTGCCAGCCAGAGGGGAAGAGTCCTCAAAAACCAAACGTCCAGTGCCTGACATGGACTCCTCCTCCTCATGATTCTTCTCCTCCTCATGATTCTCCTCCTCCTCTTGAACCTCCTCCGCGGACTCCGGCCTTGTTGGGGGGGCCTCATTAGGCTGCTGTCCTGGGGTTGGTGTGGTCAGGCCAGATGGCCCTGCACCCTCCTGCACATCTGTGGATGACACAAAACATTCACAGGTTGGAGGATCCACACACTTGCCACATATTCCCTTTCACCCCCTCCCCCACACATGCTACACACCTGATATTAAAAAAAAAAACGTACCTGGCACCACGGGCTCCGGACTTGAGTCAAAGCCGGGCAACTTCATGCCGATGAAAGGTCAGGGCCACCGCACGCTCCTCCGCTGTCAGCCTAATATGGCATGGTGGGCCCCCTCCTGTGCCCCTGGCATGGGCATGCATTCTGGCCAGCTTCTGTTTGACCAGACGCCGGAGGTCATTGATTTTTTTGTCAATCCCAGACCGGGTCCGTGTCTCCCCCTGCCCCGCTGAATTGACCTGCTCAGTGATCATATCCAAAATCTCCCTCCTCCTGGCCGGGGTGGTGTTGGCACTGTCCGGGCCGTGGAGGAAACGCCCATACTCGCTAATGGCCCGGGCAAGAATTTGTTTTTCCCCAACTGTAAAATTGAGCTTTCGTTTTCTCTCTGTCATACTTCCAAAAAAACTCACTCCCAGTCAACAAAATTCACTCACAAAAACAAGCACAACCAATCAAGCAAGAACACACACAAAGACAAAACTAACACCCAAAAAATCACACAAGCACTCAGCAAGAAACAGTCACAAAAACAAACAGCAAACAAACTGCAAGAAAACAAACGAACAGAAATATATCAATCAAACAAACAGTCTCTCAAACACTTATCAAAAAACACTTTCAAAGATCTACTAACAAACACTTGATCACACAGAACACTAATCTGACAACTACAAAACACAACGCAACGAACAACAGGACAAAAGCACTTGGTTAAATGGGAAGGGACAAAGGGATGTACTTTTGCAATGCAAGTGCGTTTGTGTGTGTCTATTTATGCTGTTTGCGTAGTTCACAACGTTGCCCTAGTCCATTTCCAATTTCACTGATTGCGCCGCTCCCGAGTTGTGAGCATGCGCACAGCGGAGCTGACATGGTCTGCTTCAAGCGCGCATGCGCGAGCCGGCCGGCCCTTCATTTGCATGGGGTCACGGCTCATTTCAATGTAACACGCCCACGTCCTTCCCAATTTGTATTACTCCTCCTTACGCCTCTGAAAAAACATTACGTATGCGCAATTTTCTGCGCAAAAGCTACGAGAATAGGGTGATTACGCGGCAAAATTGCGCAAGTCTAACGTAAAGGCGGTGCGCTACGCCGGTCCAATAATGTGCAGATGTACCTGAATCTGGGCCTTTGTTTTTTACAACCCGAAAAATGATCGTGTGTACGCGGCATAAGTCTTGTTTTGCGAGGGGGTCAAATACTTATTTCACTCATTAAAATGCAAATCAATTTATAACTTTTTTGAAATGCCGTTTTCTGTATTTTTTGTTGTTCTTCTGTCTCTCACTGTTAAAATAAACCTACCATTAAAATTATAGACTGATCATTTCTTTGTCAGTAGGTAAACATACAACATCAGCAGGGGATCAAATACTTTTTTCCCTCACAGAATATCATACCTCAATTTGTGTATGTATAATCTTTCATGTGCATTTCATGGTTTATTCAATAAAAAAAATACTGATTTAAAAAAAAAATGACGATCAAGGATGGCTTAATTAAAAAGAAAAAAAAAGAGATTCTCCTGGAAAACGATCCAGGGATATGCAATTAGTGGACCTCCAGCTGTTGCTACTACAAGTTCCATCATGCCTTTGCCTCTGGGTGTCGTCCTTGTGGCTGCCAGAGTCTTGCTTTGCCTCATGGGACTTGTAGTTCTGCAACAGCTGGAGGTCCGCTAATTGCAAATCCCTGGTATAGTCTATATTTATTTTTAAGAAATAGTTATGTATATTTTTAATGATATTATGATCACATTTGGTACTTGCTACAATCTGCGCTGCAGAGATATCAACTAGTTACGTTAGTTGTCTTATTACATCATTTTGGAAACACTGCAACGCATGTTACTTTCAATTTAATATAAGTTACTAATGCTTGTAATATGCCAATGTATATACAGTATGAGTGTTTATAATCCTATGGCTTAACCCCCTTTTTCTTGGTTTGTCTGTTCCCCCCTTTCTCTGTTTCAAATTATCTCTGTTTTCCTCTGGCAAACTCGTACTGTTATAATCCACCTGTCTAATGAGCACAGCTCCTACAAGTAAACACGCTCTCATGTCCCCCCGGGTCTCCGACCTTCTCACGCTTAATACGGATTTTAAATCTGCCATCTGAGACACATGGAACAATGTCCTCCCTACGTTGTATTCCGCCAGGAGTCTGTGATATTTAATATCATTTAGGCTTTGCAGATTTCTTAGTTCACTGTAAGTTTAATTACTGAATTTAATAATAAGCCACTGAATGGTTCCAACTTAAAATAGATCAAAGGAAACATTCCAAATAACGCACAAAGATGGTGTGACGTGGGAGTTGGCATGGGGGTTTGTTTGTTTTTAAGATGGACTTAAAACACCCCTAGCACTCAAAACTAAAAATATTCTTATATTAAAGTGTAAGTTCACCCTCAAAGCACATCCGCTTTAATTAGCATTCACCATACTCTTTTAGCACTGTGCCCATTGTACCTAAAAAAAATAAAAAAAAATCAACTGTAATGCCGCGTACACAAGATCAGGCCAAATCACATTGGAATTCCGACGGAATTCCATCGGAAAGTCTGATGGAATTCATCGGAAATTCCGATGAAAAAACTCCAATGGGGCTACGCACGATCGGAAAATCCGATGGAAAATGTCCATCTGACTTTTTCCATCGGAAAATTCCGATCGTGTTTACTGGGCATTACACATTTACTGCTGAACTCCAGGCAAAGAGGTAATACACAGATGAAATGTATGGGAACTGTCTAACATGTCAAAGGATTTGTAATTCTGTCTATTCAATCCTAATATTTAAACCGCTCTGCCACAAAATACATCCCTGTCTAGTAGGGGAGGGGACCCGATGTTTCTTTGCTGCAGCTCAGTAACACAAATAGGTCTTGTCACTCCCCCATCCTGTGACTGGACAGTGAAAGAAGAAGCAGGAAATTGTTGAACTTATCTCTCTGTCACTCTCTGCTCTCTACAGTGGGAAAACCATCATTTGATCCCCTACAGATTTTGTACGTTTGCCCACTTACAAAGAAGTGAATGGCCTATAACTGTTATCAAAGGTGTATTTTAACTACCTCCCGCCCATGCTATAGCACAATAATGGCTACATTGCAGGCCTTAATTGAAGTCCTTCAAAGCATGTGCTGTCAGCTCTGCCCCACCCCACCCCAAAGCACTTTGTCCCCATGTTGATGGGGACAAGGGCTTCATCCCCACAACCCTGGGCTGTGGTTGTGGGGGTCTGCAGACAGGGAGCTTATCTGAATCTGGAAGCCCCCTTTGACAATGATATGCAAAGGAGACATCTATGAGGAAGACCCTGGTATGTTGCCAACACCCCTGGTATATAGAAGAAAAGGGAAAATCCCCCAGTGTGGGGCTTTAACAGCAACAATTAATATAGTGAGAGTAATAGGTACAAAAATTATATTTATTGATAATTACAAAATTATGATAAAAACAAATGGCCAGATTCAGAGAGCCGTAACTCCTGTCTAACTGGTGTTAGACTGGAGTACTTTCAAATTACGTGCGTTTTTTAGCTAGTCTGAAACCTCAAACCATGAATAGACGGGTGCGGGCTTCAATTCGACTGGATTACGTGTTCGTACGCCTTCGGATCTACGCTGCAATAAAATTGCGGCCACTGGGTGGACTTCCCGTCGTTTTCCGCTTCGGGGTATGCTAATGAGCTTTTGCCGGCGATCCCTGAAATTACGATCTTCAATCGCAATCTCTTACGGCATCTTTAGTCATCTTTTTTCTGCGTAAAGTTATACCAGCTTTTTGCTGCTCTAATATTAGACAGCCCATGTTAAGTATGGCCGTCGTTCCTGCGTGGAATTTCAACGTTTTCCGACGTCTTTTATTATTTTTTACGTAAGTCGTCCGGGAATAGGAATGTTCGTAAACGACGCTACTCAAAAAAAAATGACGTAACAACGTGATTTCGCGCAATGCACGGCAGGAAATTTCTGAACGGAGCATGCGCAGTTCGATCGCCGCGGGGACGCGCCTAATTTAAATGCTTCACGCCCCCTAGTCGCGTATTTCGATTACGTGGCGAGAAATAGACTACGCCGCTGTATCGTATGGGCAAAAATCTACCAGAATTCGATGTAGAGCCTGGTAAAATACGGCAGCGTAGAGTATTTCGATTATGCTGCGCAAATTTACGTGTACCTGAATCTACCCCAAAATGTTTAAGAACAGAATGCATAAATGTATGTTGGACTCATCCACAGGGATAAATTCAGGCAACGTCACTTGGGGGCACTGCACCCCTGTGACATCATTGATCAGTGAATGCTTTTTTTGATTTTGGTTTGGGGTTCCCCTTTCAAATCCATACTAGTCTTTTGGGGGACCCCATGGCATTTTTTTTTTCACAATTTTTTTTTTGGCAATTATTTTTTACATTCAGTTGTCAGCGGGGAAGCTTGCTGGCAGCTGACGACTCATCTGTTGTTAAGGACGCAGCGCCTGCTCCTTAGAAAACAGCTAGATACAGTGGGGCGGATTCAGATACAAAAATGTATCTTTCCGGCGGCGTAGCGTTTCCTCTTTACAGTACACCGCCACAAATATTATGGGCAAGTGCCTTATTCAGAAAGCACTTTCTCCATAATATATGCGGCGGCGTAGCGTAAAGTGCACGGCGTAAGGCCGCGCAATTCAAATTTCGGAAGTGGGGGCGTGATTCATGTAAATGAATCATGACCCCACCTAATTGACGTTTTTTTTGGACGTTCCCAGTGCGCATGCGCGAAATCACGTCGCTTTTTCTCAATGTAAACAACGTGAATGTAACTAATGTCGAGCCCCATTCCCGAACGATTTACGCAAACGACGTAACCAACGTACAATTCGACGCGGTCCCGACGTCCATACTTAACATTGGCTGTGCCTGCTATAGCAGGGGTAACCTTACGCCGGTCTCACGCTTACGCAAACGACGTAAAATACGACGCGCCGTCGTGAATCTGCGTAAATAGCTCATTTTCATAATTTACGCGAAGCGCCACCTAGTGGCCAGCATAAATATGCAACTTAAGATACGACGGTGTAAGCGAATTACGCCACTCGTATCTTAGAAGAAAGCCGGCGTATCTTCTTTTCTGAATAGCAAAAAAAATACGGCGGCTATTCTTAGTATTTACGCAGCGTATCTATAGATACGCTGGCGTGAATGCTTTCTGAATCTGGCCCAGTATTTTTAAAGGGAAAAAAAAAATCATAAACACAACACAGCACTGTAAAATGCACACATGTGAACTACATACATAGGAGAAAAGTAAAGTCAGGGACTTGTAGGTGCTGCTCAGCAATCTCAAAACCACAAATCTTTTACTATTAAAACAGTTCATATTTGTTTGTTTTAACTTTAACTGTTTTGCAGCTGCTTTGAATACATAATCAGGTACGTGGGAAAATTCTGTGCTTTTTATATACGCCAACCCAAATGTTTGAAGTTAACACAGCCTGGCTGAAAATTACTCCTTTTGTAAATCAGTGTGCGATTACCGGAGCAAACAGCTGCTCAGAGAGTCAGAAAAAATAAAACGCATTTCCCCTCGCGCTGTAACTTACATAAATATTTGCTTGGCTTTACTTCATCTTTCAAGCAGAAAGCCTTCAAAGATGAGTTTGCCTGCGCTAAACTGCAGCTGCCTGCGGAATGTATTAAACGACCTCCTGACCCCGCAGACTGCGCCGCTGATCCTGAAAAATCGCAAAACAGTTTTTCCTGAAGGAGCGGAGACTGATTGGCAGCTGGGTACCCACGCAGAGCTTGTACAGATGCATTCAGAGTAGCTGTGCTGGTATAGGAAGCCTGAATGTTTCTAAGGCTCTTTAAGTCTGCAAAGTGTATTCCTGTCTAGACAATTGTTTACCGTTTTGCGTATGTGATTTATTGAGTCTTTTGGGGCTTCATACGCTGTGATGTACTTTGCCTGGGGTGATAGTCAAAGATGCTGCAGAACTGTTCATGCTGATCCTGTTATGCACCTGGCACACAAAGAAAACAGGTCTTACCTTTGATAAAAGGTTGGTTCCTTTTTCTGAGTATGTTTTTATGAAATAAAATCACACCTAAAAAACTACGTAACTTGTAAGGTTATTTTATTATTTTGATTACCGTATATGTGGTCATTTCTTTGTGGCAAAAGAGTGTTCGACCTTTAGGGAAGTGGTCTCCAAACTGCGGCCTGGGATCCAGATGCGGCCCATTGCTTGCTTTTCACCAACACCAACAAAGGGGCACAGTTCCTCTTAATGTCACCAACAATGGGGCCCAATGACACCAATCATGGGAGACTATTCCTCCCAATGATACCAAGTATTGAACACAGTTCCTCTCACTGTCACCAATAATGGGGCATGATTCCTCCCAATGATACCAAAGATGGGGGACTATTCCTCCCAATGACACCAACAATGGGACCCAATGACACAGATGATGGGGGGCCATTCCTTCCAAATGACACCAATGATGGGACACAATTCCTCTCACTGACACCAACAATTAGGCACAATTCCTCCTAATGACACCAAAAGATGGGGCACTATTCATCCCAATGACATCAACATTGGGGCACAATAACAGCAATGATGGGGCACAATTATACCAATGATTGGGCACAATAAGGAGGCACAAGAATGCTTAGAGACCCCTGCTTTAGGGCATCATTCTCAAATGACTGCTATCAGTCTACAGTAGTCCTTATCAACCTTTTGCCCCAGAAGAACCCATAACATAACTTTTAGGGTTTAAGAATCTGCTAAAAGTGATGATATTTACAACTTATGGTATATAAGTGCAATCTTAAAAGTATAAAAAGTTTTTAAAAAAAGAAGAGGATATTTGAAAACTGGATCTACTCTAAAAATATTATAATCTGTAATAATCATAAGAAAAAGCTAATAATAATATCAGAAAGAAAAGACAATAAAAATTAAAGTGTTCTCTTATACCACTTGTCAACAAAAAAAATCCATTTATATTGTTGGATAGTCGAGAAGAGCCCCCTCACATTGGAGGTCAGTGAAAAAATTCCCCTATAATGGTGTTAAGTGGAGAAATGTCCCTTACATTTGTGGTCAGTGGTAAAGTGTCCTTTTAAATTCGTGGCCTGTGGCGAGGTGTAGGATCTCCCTACAATAGTGGTCAGTAGTGAGATGCCCTTTACATTGGTGGTCAGCTTTGAAGTGAATGCTACCCTTTACATTGGTGGTAAGTGGTGAGCTTCCTCTTACATTGGTGGTCAATCAGCAAGTTTCACTTACATTGGTGGTCAGTGGTAATTTTCCTTTGCATTGGTAGTCAGTGGGGAAGTTCCCCTTGCACTGGTGGTCAATCATAAAGTTTCACTTACATCGGTGGTCATTCGTAAACTTCCACTTACACTGGTGGTCAAACGTGAAGTTCCCCTTGCATTGGTGGTAAATCATGAAGTTCCACTTACATTAGTGGTCAGTGGTGAAGTGTCACCTGCACTGGTGATCAGTCGTGGTGCTCCGCTTACATTGGTGGTCAGTGGCAAATTTCCACTTGCATTAGTGGTCAGTCGTAATGTTCCACTTACTTGGTGGTCATTGGTGAATTTTCCCTTGCATTGGTGGTCGGTCGTGAAGTTCCACTTACATTGGTGGTCAGTGGTGATGTTCCCCTTGTGCTAGTAGTCAGTCGTGAAGTTCCACATACATCAGTGATCAGTCGTGAATTTCCCTTTGCATTGGTGGTCAATCGTGAAGTTCCACTTACATTGGTGGTTAGTGGTAAAACTTTCCTTGCATTGGTGGCCACATGTGCTCTTTGACAAAGCACTAAGTACAGCGGAAAACACACCAGAACTTTATCTTTTATTCTGTGCTTGTGTGGAATAAGGTGAAGTGGTTTTAATGGGCAGTCTTCTGTCTTCCTTTTTTCCACAATTGGAAAGACTGTCCTGGGATGATTTTATAAAAAAACTATTCCTCCAATCCAGGCACTGCAAAAGTTAACCTCCCAACTTTCTGTGGTGGAAATGAGGGACACCTATTAGCAAAAATATGTAGGCATAGGACACACTCCCTGGCACGCAGAATTGTACAAAAAATTGATTGGTAAAACCCACATATGGTTTTTGAAATTTACAAGTGCAGCAATTTAGAAATTGGATGAAAGGTTTAGCACTGGGAAATAAACAAGTGCAATTAGTTGTGGTCCGAATCTACTTTCAGATTATGTATCAGAATCTCCAAATGACAAAAGCAACACATTTCAACAATATTTGTTACATTTTGTTTAATTTCTTCAGTTGTTATGGACGCAGCAGTCGGCTTCCTGGACCGCCCCTTAACAACCAGCTAATCTTCAAACAAAATTTGGATCAGTTGATAATATTTTGACTGATCCGATTTTCGGGTCGTTCCAAAAATTTGAAATTCATTAGAACATGAATAAACTAAACAGAACTAAACTAATTTCAAAACAAAACAACAAAACAAAATTTGTAACATAAAAAATCTATCGGAAATTAAATGAAACATTTTTTTCTGTTCTGCACATGTCTATGGTACAACACTTTTTGATAGATAAGTAGTGCTGGAAGTAAAGTCATGATGTCGCTCCAGTCCTCCAAGGCCATCAGGTGATCAGGTACGATCTGGTCTCTATCTGCCTCCACAAATATCCAGCCGCATCGTCAGATCGTCTCCTTGGGCGTGCCGGTGAAAATCGTAAGCTTCTGAAAGCGATCCAGTGGCTAATGAGCCGCTCGGACCGTTTTCATGAGAAAGCCCAAAAAAATTAAAATCCCGGGGTTATGGCTGATAGCTTCATCCATAGTTCCAGTAAACCACGTACAAACCACCGCGTATATATATACGTATTGCATTCGGCAATCTGCTTTGCCATGTTTGTTTTGTGGTTAAGTGTTAAGCTACTTCCCTTTGTGTGCAAACTGGAATCTTGTAAAATGTTTTTATGGGCAATCTTCCAGGTGTCTGTGTACAGGAACTGTCGGAATTTGTCTCCTTATTAATTTAAAGAAACGGTAGCAGAACGCGAGAGATGCAGAAGTCAGCTATTGCAGTTTAATATATTTGTTCAAAAGTTTTTTTGATTTGTGCTTGCAGAAATTGTGCACAGTGTATGGCAGTTAATGCTTTACAGCAGGGGTCTCAAACTGGTGGCCCTCCACCTGTTGCGTAACTACAAGTTCCATGAGGCATTGCAAGGCTGACAGTTACAAACATGACTCCCATAGGCAGTGGCGTGATGGGATTTGTAGTTTCGTAACAGCTGGAGTGCCGCAATTTTGAGACCCCTACTTTACAGGGTGCAGCAGTCAAAATAAATGTCCACAGGAAGTTTAAATTATTATTATTATACAGGGTTTATATAACACTAACAGTTTGTGCAGCACTTTACAATATAAAGGGAGATAATACAACAAAGAGTGTCACTGGGTTATGAACATTTTGTATTTTGTGGCTGCCATCCAGAAGTACCTTATAGAATTTTATATCCTATCCACCTCAAAAAATATAAAAATACTGTGGATATTTCTAATGGACTAATATTTAAACTTGACAGCATACCTTCTTTTGAAATGGGCCACTAGATGAAAGACGTCATCACACTGAAGAAGGTTCCACGTGTTGATGTTCTGGTAATCAGCGGCTCTGTCTAAACACTTTCCTCCTTTTCAGCTGAGACCATCTGAACAATGTCCTTGTATTGTTCAGGTGTTTTCCTACCAGAGTGCACCAGAAAAATATATATTTTACAACCAAAAAAATTGATTATCAATTATGAAACATGAGACAAGATGCTGTTATCTGAACATAGATCAGTTTTCATGTATAAATATATTTAAATAAAAATATATATAATTAGAGCCTGATTGAACCGCATCAGTTTCATATTACCAGAACGGCTTACAATGAAGCCGGTTCACACACATGCAATAAAAAAGGGTCCTGTGCGTTTTTACAGTCTGGTTCAGGTGCAATTTCAGTGTCAAATTCGTACCTGAAACTGACCTAAATCTGGACCCACATATATGTGAACCCAGCTGGAAATAAGTTCCAGATACATCAAAACACAACATCTTCAAATTCCTACAGATAATTTTTCTTAGAAATTAACTTTAGAGGTAAATATATTTGATTATCATTTTCAATATAGAGATATAACACATATAATTATCAGGTGTCTACAGCATAGGATGCAACATGTTTACACACATCGCCTGAAATTTAATATAACGTAAACTCAACATTAGACTATCGAGTTTGTCTATGTCGGGTGGTTAACGGCGTGTGATATGTAATATCAAAGAGAACTGAAAGAACATAAAGCAGTAGAACTACAGATGATCATTATAAAAGATAGATGGAAAAAGTAAGGAAGAAGAGAGAAAAAGGAGAAAAAAGACGGGTGGGGGAGGAGGGAAGGAAGAACCGAGAACCGAGCGGGCCAATTATGTCCCAGTCGTGTAAAGGGCATGTGGATAGAGCATCAGGACTGAGTTTGAGGTGTTAGTAATGTCTTTAATGAATCAGATGAAGAGTAATCAATCCATAGGAGCCATAAAGACTTGAATTTATTGTATGTGTCAGAATCTAGGGCTAACATCTCCTCTATTCGCATGATGTCATTAACCAAAGAGACCCAAAGGGATAATGGAGGGGTAGAAGAGGATTTCCAGAACAAGGGGATAAGCTGTCGTGCGGCTGATAGAAAGAAACGTAGTAAGGTACCCTTCTATGATGCTATGGAACCAGGCAACATGGACAGCAAGGCTATTTCAGGTGAGGGCGTCAGGGGCTGATTATAGAGCTTACTATATATGGTAAAGACCTGAGACCAGAGGGGCTGAACGGCCAGACATGTCCACCAAATATGAAGGTAGCTACCATCTATTGAGCCGCATCTCCAACATGTCGGGGGTATAGACGGAAATATTTTATGTAAAGAGAGAGGGTCTCTATACCATCTAGAGAAGATTTTAAAGTTTTTCTCCTGAGAGTAAGGCCTCGTACACACGATCGGACATATCCGATGAAAACGGTCCGCGGACCATTTCCATCGGATATGTCCGATCGGGAGTTTGATCCGATGGCGTGTACACACCATCGGATCAAATTCCCCGCCGCCGGACGGCGCGGTGACGTGGCGTGACGCGGCGGTGACGTTGACGCCGCCACGTCACCGCCACGTCACCGCACCAGGAAGTTAAACACTTCCGCGCATGCGCCGAATCCATTCGGCAGCTGCGCGGCTGCGGTGGGGGACGACATGTCTGCTGGTAAGTGTACTAACCAGCAGACATGTCGGGCGGACAGATTCCCACCGGATAGATTTCAAAGCATGCTTTGAAATCTGTCGGGTGGAGAAATCTGTCCGCTAGCCCATACACACGAGCGGAGATGTCTGCTGAAACGGTCCATCGGACCGTTTTCAGCGGACATATCCCCTCGTGTGTACAAGGCCTAACAGGAGACAGAGGACTTGTGTGTGAAGTAGTATGATTTCTGCCAGTCTGTTGTACAAAGTTCCCTTCCTAGATCCGTGGACCACTTCCTTGTGTAGGAGGGAGGTTGATCATGTATCAGTGTGTGTAGCAGAGTGTACATAGAGGAGAGTAAGTGTCTTGGTGTTTCTGAGAGAGAGCACAGTTTGGGATGAGGAGAATAGGTCAGAACAAAAGGAGGATAAGCGTAGAGTCGTGAGACAATTACGATGGTCCTTAGGCAGTACAGGGGAGCCGGAAACGGGATGTATAAATAAGCTTGCTATGGGCCAGGCAGGGCGGGAGTATGGACCCGCCGTGTAAGAACCCAGTCCTAGAGGTAGTCCGGGGTGATCGAAGAGGGATGTAAGCGGTGATGGATCAGAGGACAGTAAGGAAAGCAGTCCCTTCTTGTACCATAGTTGTAGGGCAGCTATTGTCAATGGAGAAGCATGTCAAAGTAGCTGTAGGTGATGTTCATAACCCCAAAGTAAAGCTCGTAGATCAAAAATGGATACGTCCTGTTCTATCATGATGGAAGCTTTAAGGAAGGGACGAGGGAACCATTCTAACACTCTGGATAACAATGTAGCCTTATGGTATAATTCAAAGTCGGGTAAACCCACCCCCCCTCGAGTTTTGGGGTATGTGAGTAAAGTGTGATGGATGCGAGACTTACTATGTTGCCAAATAAAAAGTATGGACATGGAGCGTAGGGAGGAGAAAAAACGTTTGGGTACAGAAATGGGTATGGTTTGGAATAAATAGAGTAATTTAGGAAGTGTGTCCATTTTCAATGTATTAATACGACCAAACCAAGGTATTATTGAAGAGTTCCAGGCTTCTAATTCTCTCCGAAGTTGGGCCAAAAGAGCTCAACTGTTCGGCAGTTATCTGAGGTAGGGCTGTTTCTGAGATATATCTCTTCATATCGGATAGACTAGGTTCCCCCGATTGGGTTAGTGGGGTCTGCGAGGGTAGATTATAGAGATCGGAATAATAGCGTTGAAAGGCGTCCAGAATGCCCTTCGAGTTATACATTTTTTGTTGGTCTTTGGTACATATATATTGTATGGGACGACGTATGGCGCGGGGGTGAAGGACTTTCGCTAAATGTTGGCCACATTTATTGGCAAGGAGATAATGCCTGTTATGTCCTCGGTCTCTGGCTACAAGAGAATCAGCGTCAAGAAGACGGAGAAGCTCCCTACGAGCGTTGGAAAGGTCAGGATTCATGTCGTGTTTGTGAGCCGTGAACTTTAACCTGAGTAGAAAAACCTGTCCCATGCCAGCAGCTACAGTGGGATCCTTACTCTCTAGCGTGTCAAAAACCTATGGGGTAAAATGACCGCACCAGCCAGGAAGACACTGGCTGCAAAAAGCGCCCAGAGGCGGTTCAGTTCGCATGTGTAGCGTTATACAAGTCATTCATTCATTCATTCATTCTATGAGCAGTGGTCTCTCTGCAGAGGTCTGACAGCAGAGCATGTGCACTGTAATAAGCAATCATAGTTTAAAAATATCAAATAAATAAAATGATCACCTTCCCAGAGAAGTACAGTGGCACTATGGTGACATTTTACTGCTCTGTTCGCAGTATGTAAAAAAATTAAATAAAATGGAAATGTATTTTTTTTTTTTACATACAGTCACCAATCAGTTTACCTGATCACTGCCACACTAGTCATATAATAATGCTGTACTGTTCTGGTGACAGTATGTAGAAAAAAACAATTGTGGGAAAAAAAGATGATTTATGTAATTTCTTGATTTTCTAAAAAATTCTGACAAAAAATTAAAACTTAAAAAAACTCACCTACTAAACACCTTGGGGCACAGGTGTCAAACACAAGGACCCCGGGCCGAATCCGGCCTTCCAAGCTGATTTCAAGCAACGCATCCAGCTTCTTCCCAGTAGCAGCATAAGGAAAGGGGGTGCACTGTGCTGTAAGGGATAGTGGGGGGCTCAACTTCTGATGGGGATGGCTCTTGACATCTAATGTAAGGGGAGGGGACATCTAATCTTACAGATACAACCAGCCCTTTTGAGAACACTCATAATGCTGATGCGGCCCATGATGAAATTGAGTTTGACACTCCTGCCTTGGGGTGTCTACATTTCAAAAAAGGGGTTATTTGGGGGGTATTTTTACTGTCCTGTCATTACTACTGTTCCCAAAAATTTGTTTATTTAAACTTAATTTTCACATTTTACAAACATATATACATACATTGGCCCAGATTCAGAGAGAATTGGATTCTCGTAGCATATCAGAAATACACTACGCCGCCGTTTTTTACCTGGCTCTACGTGGAATCCAGGTAGATTTTGTCCAGTAAACGACGGCGGCGTAGTGTATTTCTCCCGTCGCAATCCATCTAGACGAGTAGGGGGCGTGAAGGATTTAAAATAGGCGCGTTCCCGCGGGCGATCGAACTGCGCATGCACCGTTCGCAAATTTCCCGCCGTGCATTGCGCGAAATCACGTTGTTACGTCATTCGTTGTTTGAGTAGCGTCGTTTACGGACATTTCTATTCCCGAACGAGTTACGCAAAAAAAAATAAAAAAATTTAAATTCGACGCGGGAACAACGGCCATACTTAACATGGGCTACGCACCGTTAGACCAGCAAAAAGCTGGTCTAACAGTACGTAAAAAAAAACAGACGTAAGCGATTGCGAAGACCACGCGTATCTTCGGGGATCGCCGTAAAAACACATTTGCATATCCCGACGCATGAAAACGACGCGAACTCCTCCCAGCGGCCGCAAAAATATCGCAGCGTAGATCCGAAGGCTTACGAAGACGTAAGCCTCTCGGATCGAAGCCCGAAGCCGCCGTATCATGGTTTGAGGATTCAAACTAGTGATACGGCGCGCAAAATTTGAAATTACTCCTGTCTAACACCAGTTAGACAGGCGTAATTGCTTTATGAATCTGGGCCATTGTCTCCATATATATTCTTATCTACACCTTCATACTATCATACTATCATGCTACTGTCTACACTGTCAACAGATTATATACCGTTTCCCTTGTCCCATATATACCTTTCTATAGCTTCCCTCCTCAGCCCCTGGTCTAGTGAGAAGGGCCATGGTAGGTAAGGTTCTCTTGGAGAGAGAGCGTGGTTTGATACAGGGTACCCCTAAGGCCTTGTACACACGAGGCAATAGATTTGTTCAAAACGGTCTGTCCGACCAATTTGAACAAATCTGTCTGTTTGGATTTTGGTTTGCTCGCGTGTACACACGAGCAAACCAAAATCCCCGCCAGCAGACGGCGCGGTGACGTGGCGGTGACGTTGACGCCGCCATGTCACCGCACCAGGAAGTAAAACACTTCCGCGCATGCGCCGAATCCATTCGGCGCCGGTGCGAGACGACATGTCATGCTTTGAAATCTGTCGGGTGGCCAAATCCGTCGGCTCGCCCGTACACACGATCGAATCTGTCTGCTGGGACGGTCTAGCAGACCGTTTCCAGCAGACAGATTTGATTGTGTGTACGCGGCCTAAGGATAGGAGAGAGAGGGCCAGAGGGGGAGAAGAGGTAGGGGAGAAGGAGGGAGGAGGAGATAGTAGAGAAAAAAAAGAAGGGGGGGAAATGGGGGAGGAGGAGACCTCCCCCTTGAGAGTCCAAGTGTATATATATATAGGTTTATGTTCAGTGTACGAAGGGGGTCGAATGTCCCCTAGAGATTGGGCAGTGGATTCCAGGGTGAGGGAAAAAAATAGATAAATAAATACATAAATAAATAAGTAAATAAAGAGTAAATATTTATGTGTATATACTGAGGCAACTATCCTCTGTGTCCTAAAGCAAATCTATATTAATGTACTTCATAGAAGGGGGTCATAATGACCCCTAGGCATTACTACTGTTAAAGTGATTGTAAACCTTATTACACCACTTCTACCTACAGGTAAGCCTATAACAAGGCTTACCTGTAGGTACCTTGGATATCTCCCAAACTTGCACAATTTAGGAGCATGCGCACTGAAGTAAAGGTCCGCTGGTGCTGTTTCTTCAGTAGCTGTGCCGTGACCAGCGGCTCCAATCACAATGCCGGAGCTGCGAACCAGAAAGTAACTCCAGTGGAAAATGTCCGTGCTGTACTCGGAGTGCCTTGGTAAGCATCGTTCTTGGGTAAGTATTTGTCTTGCAGGGTTTTTTTTCCCCCCAAGATTTTCAACCTTTTTAAGGCCTTAAGAGATAGGCAGTCAGTACAGTACATCAGGACTGTTCAAGTTTATAGTATATATACCATCATTTGTAGACTAATATACACCGATTTGGGTTATTTTTTAACAAAGAAATGTAGCAGAATACATTTTGGGCGTAATTTATGAAGAAAGATTATTTATTGGCAACATTTTATAACAGAAACTAAGAAAAACATGTTGTGATCTTTTTTCAAAATCATAAATTGTTTTGTTTATGTAGCAAAAAAAGTAAGAACCCAGTGGTGATTGAATACCACCAAAAGAAAGCTCTATCTTTAACAAAAAATTCAAATTGTGACAGTATTGAAATTTGAAAATTGGCCTGGGTAGGAAGGAGGTGAAGGTGATATTGATGCATTTGTAAAATGTCCATATACAAGCATAAACAAAAAATAAATAAAACTGCTATACATTTTCCTTAACTGGCACGCAGGTCCACTTTAATGGGTCGAGTGAATTGCCATTTCAGTAATTTGGCCCTCTTGACACCAAATAGACAATTAATGCCTGACTTCGGAAGACTAATTTAGCTAGACATAGATTTACACCACAGGCTACATAGTTATTTATAAAAAAAAATTGTGAGAAGTGTCTTTACTTGTTCCTAAGCCTTTAATCCATTTACTGGGCCTCCTGTTACCATCTCTTTTATCCAGACAAAAATTATAATTAAAAAGCTTGTGAAGATTTCCCTAAGCTGCTGACTGTAGACCCTCTTGGTAGCGGCAAACCGGCTGGACAGGGCAAGCTCAGTTATGCTTTTAGTGTTTGTAAGCTGAGCGATAAGGGAAGAGAGTCCGAAGGGAAACGGTGAAGAATGCAGAAAGTTTTGTCCTTCTGACTACTCCGAAAAGTTGCCTTTGCCGAATGAATGCACTACAAAGATAGCGGAATTTATCCTATTAGAGCGTGGCTCCTTGTGCACCCAGATAACACAAAGTGGAATAATTTGTAAAGTTTGTGCTCAGCTAATTCCAAAGCCCAGTTTCACCTGTTTCTACTTTTTCCCCTGTAAGTTGCTTTATGAGCTTTATTCCTTTATAGCTTTTTTATCTAGTTACATTTTCTTCTCTCTTTTGCGCATCTTCACATTAGTAAAGCAAATAAACAACCAAAAAGCCAACTACACATCAGAGATACATACAGTGTATGCAAACCATTCTATGTGCCACAATAGGTTCAGAAACCTATGCCATACAACATAACGTTGCTAATCATTGTTACAGCTATCTAACCTCCTATGCCACCTGTCTGCTCATTGGGTGATAAAGGAAAACACTGCTGAGGTCCTCACTGGTTTCTCCTCTGGGAGCTTGAAATCCCATTCAGCCCATTCCAATAATGCATTCCCATGGGATTTTGAGCTTTTAGCTCCACTGAGAGAGACTAAGAGGCCGGGGGGGGGGGGGGGAAAGGTTTGTCTCTCTGCATATGAGGTTGGTCCTGACTTATTCATGGGATTGCCATGAACAACTGAAGGTGCTTTTCCTTAAGCTGAGACACAGCAAGTACTTGGGCTTTGATGTCTAGGACATTTTTTCTGGCTTGCTGTATGCAACTTTGGGTGTTTTTTGTTGTTGTGTGTGTGTGTATATATATATATATATATATATATATATATATATATATATATATATATACATATACACAGTGCCTTGCGAAAGTATTTGGCCCCCTTGAACTTTGCGACCTTTTTCCACATTTCAGGCTTCAAACATAAAGATATAAATCTGTAATTTTTTGTGAAGAATCAACAACAAGTGGGACACAATCATGAAGTGGAACGAAATTTATTGGATATTTCAAACGTGCAAAATTATTCAGCCCCCTTAAGTTAATACTTTGTAGCGCCACCTTTTGCTGCAATTACAGCTGTAAGTAGCTTGGGGTATGTCTCTATCAGTTTTGCACATCGAGAGACTGAAACTTTTGCCCATTCCTCCTTGCAAAACAGCTTGAGCTCAGTGAGGTTGGATGGAGAGCGTTTGTGAACAGCAGTTTTCAGTTCTTTCCACAGATTCTCGATTGGATTCAGGTCTGGACTTTGACTTGGCCATTCTATCACCTGGATATGTTTATTTGTGAACCATTCATTGTAGATTTTGCTTTATGTTTTGGATCATTGTCTTGTTGCAAGATAAATCTCCGTCCCAGTCTCAGGTCTTTACAAAAATTAAAAGGAACACTTTTGAATCAGAACTCCTGGGATATTGATCTGGTCAGTTAAGTAGCAGAGGGGGAGGGGTATATACAGAGGGGGTTGTTAATCAGTTTCAGCTGCTTTGCTGTTAATTGAAATTAACAACAGGTGCACTAGATAGGCAACAATGAGACGACCTCCAAAACAGGAATGTTTTTTCAGGTGGTGGTGTCTGACATTTTTTTCCCTGCTCATCTTTTCTGACTGTTTTCACTAGTTTTGCATTTGGCTAGGGTCAGTGTCACTACTGGTAGAACGAGGCGATACTTGGACCCTATAAAGTTTGCACAGGCAGTCCAACTCCAACAGGATGGCACATCAATACGTGTCATTGCCAGAAGATTTGGCACAGTCTCATGAGCATGGGGGAGATTTCAGGATCAGGCAGTTTCTCTAGGAGAGCTGGACAGAGCCGTAGAAGGTCCCTAACCCATCAGCAGGACCGGTATCTGTTCTTTTGTGCAAGGAGGAACAGAATGGTCACTCCCAGAGCCCTACAAAATGACCTCCAGCAGGCCATTGGTGTGAATGTCTCTGACCAAACAATCAGAAACAGACTTCATGGGGGTGGCCTGAGGGCCGACGTCCTCTAGTGTGCTATGTGCTCACTGCCGGACACTGTAGAGCTCGATTGGCATTTTCCATTGAACACCAGAATTGGCAGGTCCGCCACTGGTGCGACATGCTTTTTACAGATGAGAGCAGGTTCATCCTGAGCATATGTGACAGATGTGAAATGGTCTCGAGAAGCCACGGATAACTTTATGCTGCCTGTAACATCGTTCAGCATGACCAGTTTGGTGGTGGGTCACTGATGGTCTGGGGAGGCATATCCATGGAGGGACACACAGACCTCTACAGGCTACACAATGGCACCCTAACTGCCATTAGGTATCGGGATGAAATCCTTGGACCCATTGTCAGACCCTACGCTGGTGCGGTGTGTCCTGGGTTCCTCCTGGTGCATGACAATGCCGGCCTCATGTGGTGAGGGCATGCAGCCAGTTCCTGGAGGATGTACAAATTTATACCATTGAATGGTCCCCACGCTCACCTGACCTAAATCCAAAAGAACACCTCTGGGACATTATGTTTCGTTCCATCCGGTGCCGCCAGGTTGCACCTCAGTCTGTTCAGGAGCTCAGTGATACTCTGGTTCAGATCTGGGAGGAAATATCCCAGGACACCATCCGTTGTCTCATTAGGGGGCCATACAAACTACTGAGGACCATTTTGAGTTGTTGCAATGAAATTTTAGCAAAATGGACTAGCTTGCTGCCTAATTTTTTCACTTTGATTTTCGGGGGGTCTTTGAATTCAGCCTTCTGTAGGTGTATAATTTTCATTTCCATCAACTGATATGCCATCCTTTCATTCCCAACACATTACCCAGTCCATATCAGTATAGATATCCAGCATGAGACTTTTGCCCCTTGAGATCTGATATGTTTTCAAAGTGTTCCTTTAATTTTTTTGAGCAGTGTATATTGGAATTGGACACAAGGTCTACACAACACATTAAGAGATTGTGCTCCTCCCACCATCTATGTACCAATATAATCTGTTGCTGATATACTGTATCAAAATACTTGTATAGTGCAATTTTAACTATTGTATGGGTCACAATTTGTTTTTCTTTAAAGTCCCATTAAATGAAGGTGGTCTTAGGTGTACCTACTGTATAGTTTTAGAGACACTTTAACCACTTAAGGTCCACCCCATAGCATTTTGTTTAATGCTACAGGGCCATCTATCTATCTATCTATCTATCTATCTATCTATCTATCTATCTATATATATATATATATATATATATATATTAGTATACAGTGGGGATCGAAAGTTTGGGCACCCCAGGTAAAAAATTGTATTAATGTGCATAACGAAGCCAAGGAAAGATCTCCAAAAGGCATCAAATTACAGATTAGACATTCTTATAATATGTCAAAAAAAGTAAGATTTTATTTCCATCATTTACACTTTTAAAATTACAGAAAACAAAAAAATGTCGTCTGTAAAAGTTTGGGCACCCTGCAGAATTTATAGCATGCACTGCCCCCTTTGCAAAGCTGAGACCTGCCAGTGTCATGGATTGTTCTCAATCATCATCTGGGAAGACCAGGTGATGTAAATCTCAAAGGTTTTAAATGCCCAGACTCATCTGACCTTGCCCCAACAATCAGCACCATGGGTTCTTCTAAGCAGTTGTCTAGAAAACTGAAACTGAAAATAGTTGACGCTCACAAAGCTGCAGAAGGCTATAAGAAGATTGCAAAGCTTTTTCAATATCCTCTATTCGGAATGTAATTAAGAATAGTGTTGCTCAAGAATGCTCGCATTGCGAATATTCGTTACGAATATTGCATATTCGAGTATTCGCGAATAACTCGAATATCGCGGTGAATATTCGCTATTGCGAATATTCGTATTTTTCAAATTTATTTTTAAAACAGATCACATCCTAGTGATCTCCATCGACGTCTATAAGCATTGCTGGTATGATTAGAGACCCTGGGCCGAGTAGCTGAGGCGATCCTTTTATGTTGCCGAATATTCGCAATGCGAATATTCGTATTACGAATATTCGCGAATACTTTCTCTGCCCTTCTTTTGCATCAGAGCCAATCAGAGTTCTCCTACCACAGTTGTCAGAGGTTAGCAACCTCCATAGCAACCAATAGGAACCTGCCTGCACGACCATTATATATGATCACTCCCAGCAGTATTTCAGTGCAGATTCACAAGGTGGCTAGAGAGAGTGGAGTGTTTCCGTGTGTTTTTCCTGTGTATTGCGATCTTAGAGCTTAGCATTGTGCTTCCTATAAGAAATGATCTCAGTTTTTGCGTGTTGTTCGCGCGCATGCGCAGACGAGAATTTCGCAATCAATTTCGCATTAGCGAAATTTCGCAAAAATGTTTTTTTTTATAAAATATCACGAATATTCGATATTAACGAATATTTCACGAATATTCTTCTATATATTTGTGAAATATCGCGAAATCGAATATGGCGTATTCCGCTCAACACTAATTAAGAAATGGCAGTCATCTGAAACAGTGGAAGTTAAAGCAAGATCTGGAAGATGAAGAAAAATATCAGACAGGACAGCTTGCAGGATTGTGAGAAAAGCAATTCAAAACCGATGTTTGACTGCACGATCCCTCCAGAAAGATCTGGCAGACACTGGAGTTGTGGTACACTATTCCACTATAAAGAGATACTTGTACAAATATGGTCTTCATTGAAGAGTCATCAGAAGAAAACCTCTTTTATGTCCTCACCACAAAAATCAGTGTTTGAACTTTGCAAATGAATATATAGACAAGCCTGATGTATTTTGGAAACAAGTTCTGTGGACCGATGAGGTTAAAATAGAACTTTTTGTCCGGAATGAGCAAAGGTACGTTTGGAGAAGCAAGAGCACAGAATTTAATTAAAAGAACCTCTGTCCAACTGTTAAGCATGGGGGTGGATCAATCATGCTTTGGGGTTGTATTGCAGCCAGTGGCACAGGGAACATTTCACGAGTAGGAGGAAAAATGGATTCAATAAAATTTCAGCAAATTTTGGATGGTAACTTGATGCCATCTGTGAAAAAGCTGAAGTTAAAGAGAGGATGGCTTCTACAAATGGATAATGATCCTAAACACTCCTCAAAATCCACGGGGGATTACATCAAGAGGCGTAAACTAAAGGGTTTGCCATGGCATACGCTAAAGGGTTTGCCGTGGCATACGCTCTACGAGGGGAGCGGCGAAGCCGGGGAGTGCACGAGGGCCTACGCTTTACATCCGCTGGAGAGAGGACAACATCCCTGGGCTGACGTATGCTGATCTATAAGGAGGACACTCCGGGAGATCCACAGCTGAGAGGGGTTTATGCATCCACAACCTCCGCAGAGGTTCATATCTGCACAGGCGCTTTTGACCTTACATCTTAAGGTCCAACCTATGTGGTAAGGGTCCCCCCTTCTATTTCACTTGACACTGGAGAAAAGATATACGGTGGTGGTGGCTTCATCTTCATCCTTGTCTTCACCTACCCATTCCCTTCCCTGCATGGGATTTTGAACTTTTTATCTTAATATACACAGACTGCCATTTTTTCGTATGTTTTGAGCAGGACTTCTGTTCACTTTGCTTTAGTTTTTGTTACCTTGGATATTGCTCTCTGTCCTGGCTCAGGGCAATTCCCATCTTCACAGTAGTTCACTGAACTGTGCTGATATAACAATATTTTTCACAGGAATCAATCTTTGTGGCTTTATTATCATTATATTGTATACTTAGCACAACTATTTGTTTTTTCCTGGTAAATTGCTGTGTTAATAAAATATGTGACACCAGAATGTGCCAATAATGTGACTAATAAGCAAAATCACTCATACTGTGTATAATTGATCAATAAATAAATAGTAAATGGTGATCCAATAAACTTAAATACATAAAGTCCATTTAAAATAGAGTATCTGTGACTTCAAGACGAATTAACATCCAGGAAGAAAGTGCCAAGAAATATAGGTGTGATTCCTCCACCTCTTATTGTAAATCTCCTTACCGACTCCCATGGATCTCTTATTACAGAGATCACATTCGCGTGTGGCTGTTAACCCTGCCCAGGGTCTCTCAATGGTCTCTCACAGGTTATTGTTCTATTCCTTCCACGTGGGAACTTATTGCTAGATCTCCCAAATGCAGGTTACCCATGTGAAAATAAAAACTGCCATGGTGTAGTACTTCCAAAAATGTAATAATAAAATCAAAGGCATACACTCACATTTGGTAGAATAAAATTAAGCATTGCTGTTGTAAAAAATTCTCAAGCTCTCACTATGCGCCCGTCCTTCCGGGCAGTAGCGTAATCTCGTTGGTGACGTCAGCACGCCGCTCCTCCCTACGCCGTTTCGTCAAATAGCTGACTTCTTCCATGGGCACCACTCCATTACCTTAATGTGATTTTTTTATGAGCCGCTCCTTTATTGCCTTGGCGGTATGTTTTGGGTCATTGTCATGCTGGGAGACCTATCTATGTAGTTCCAAATGCCTTAAAATTATTCACAAGCTCCTCCCATGTAGTTCTGGGCTGATCCATCACTTTTCTCATGATCATCCTTACCCCATGAGGCGAAATCTTGCATGGAGCTCCAGACCGAGGGCGATTGATGGTTATTTTGTATTTGTTCTATTTGTGAATAATCGCTCCAACAGTTGTCTCCTTTTCACCAAGCTTCTTACTGATGGTCTTGTAGCCCATTCCAGCCTTGTGTAGCTCTACAATCTTGTCCCTAATGTCCTTTTACACCTTTTTGGTCTTACACATGATGGTGGATTTGAATAGAAGAAAGATTCTGTGGACTTTTATACACATGATGATTTGTCGTTAGGAGCACCTTCTTGCATTGACAGGACTAATGTGTTACCACATGAGCACATACTGTAGCCAGTCAAGCTTACAAAATCTCCAGGGGATCAAATAATAATTTTCCCCACTGTATAAGTTGACTGTGTAAGCACGCCAACAGTGTTACATGTCCCAGCACCTGTCACTGCCACTTTCTCTAGACAGATTGATCTGCATGGAAATGTGGAAAAAGCTATCAAAAAAGCCTTGTGAATTTGAAAAGGAATGCATATACTGAATACCATCATTGTGGATATTAACTCCATACAGTTACTAGAATACAATATGTTTTGCTATAGTGGGCAGTAGGGATGAGCTTCGTGTTCGAGTTGAACATATGTTCGAGTCGAACATCTTATGTTCGATCGTTTGTTAAAATACGAACAAAACCGGTCGTTCGTGCAAAATTCGAGTGACGCGCCACGGCCCATAATTCACTGTGGCATTGCGCGCTGATGATTGACCAAGCATGCACTATGACCCGCATGCTTGGCCAATCACAAAGCCGTCAGTACAGAGAGCCGTAATTGGCCAAAGCCAGGGTGGCTTTGGCCAGTTATAGCTCAGGGCTTTATTCCCCCCCCCCCACTATAAAAGGCCGCCTGCAGGGCGGCCTTGTGTAGTGTGTTGCGGCGCTGGTTAGATATCAGTCACAGAGAGAGAGAGAGTCTTTTTTTCTAGCTAGATAGAGCAGGCAGGCTAGTCAGTTAAATTTACAGTGTGTAGAGGATATATATACATCCCAGGTGTTGTACATATATTTATACACTGTATAGTTTAGCTAGATCAGTTCTTCCTAATTTACTGGCAGGTAGTTGATTGTGCTAGCTGCAGTATTCTCACGTCACGTGGTGCATTGCCTGTGTCCTCTGCAGTGTGCACCATAAAGCTACACAGGCATACCATAGACACCCAGCAGGTACAATATTTAAAGGAATTTTTCATTTTTTTTTTCATTTAAGCATCATTATGCTTAACCAAAAAAAAAAAACGAAAAATGTCTTTAAATATTGTACCTGCTGGGTGTCTATAGTATGCCTGTGAAAACATCTTTGAGAACCCGGGTCTTGCCCCAGGGAACATGTATCAATGGATTTTTTTTTTAAATTATCATTTTTTCTGGAGCAGTGATTTTAATTTAAATTTTCTGGAGCAGTGTTTTTAAAACTTTTTTCCATTGATACATGTTCCGTGGGGCAAGACCCGGGTTCTCAAAGACGTTTTCCGACAATAACTTGCATATGGGGCTTTAAAATTAACACTTTTAAATTCAAACGTTCGAGTCCCATTGACGTCAATGGGGTTCTAAATGTTCGCACGATTGTTCGGTCCATTCGAAGGTTCTGGTGCGAACCAAACGCGGGGGTGTTCGGCTCATCCCTAGTGGGCAGTTAAGCTTAGCATTATAAATTACATTGATATTAAAGACCTGCTGATCTTTAAAAGTTTTAGACCCCATCAGTCGGTGTAACAACTAAAAGTACTAAATTGTGCCAAATGTAGCACTCAGTCACTTTATAGTGCTCAGTTTCTTCCAAACACATGTACTGTCAGCCAATAAAAGTAAAGCCCCAAGTGAAAAGCTCAAGAGCCAGATAAACCAATTAGAGCCCATATTGTACTGGTCCAGTTCAGTAATTTGTGATTGGCTTCTGCACTGTACATTTGTTGCTGTGCTCTGTGTGCTTTTTTTTATTACGTTAAAGGGGACACCCTGCAACCTTCCCTTTAAAACAAAACCATTAAGTCAAAGTCAACACATTTTCATTCTTTATGGTCCTGTATTCCCATATTTTATGATTTGTGACCATTTGCTTTAAGATTTGCTTTAAGATTCCCAGAAGCATAACTCAAGTAGCCCATTAAAAGATAAAATAACAAAACCAGCTTTTGCTGCAAATTTAAACTTTAAGTCAGAGATTTCCCCTGCAGTTTATGTTTCTGTCTCCAAATGCCCTCATTCTGATAGTCAGTATCAAACAACCCACTTCCTCTGAGCCCAGATCGTCCTGGACCAGTCCTAACTTGTGACTGGACTGTGAAATGAGAAGCAATACAGCGATTGGCTCATCTCTGTGTTACTGTGTTCTTCCCTCCTATCAGCATGCTTCTTGTCAGCACATGAACTGATTGGTTTCTTGTACTGCTTCCTCTAAAACTCCATCCCTGCTGTACGGGGACTGCAGGAGACTGATACCTGGTCACGCTCAGGTACTTACAATGCTTGCATTTCAAAAATACATTACATGATGTAGTAACGATTACTGAGCTGCATTATTGTGTGTCTTTTATATGTGCCTTCAGTTTAGCTGTAAAATATTTGCTGCTCCCTGTCCTCCCACCCAGTGGTCTGCGCTGTAATATCTGTGTAGTAGCCACACTCTTCACAGGTTTTTCAGGCTTCTTTTAAAGTGTTTTTGCCGCTTTTTACAACATTTTTAAAGCGTTTTAGAAGTGTATTATAAGCGTTTTACGGCTTCAGCCTTCTAATGGCACCCAAATGGATTCGACGCATGCGTGGAAGTATTTTACTTCCTGGAGTGGTGACGTGGCGGCGTCAACGTCACCACCACGTCACCGCGTCCTCAGTCTGAGGGGATTTTCGTCCGATGGTGTGTACACGCCATCGGACCAAAATCCGAGGAGACATGTCCGCTGGAAACGGTCCGTCGGACATGTTTCAGTGGACATGTCTCCCCGTGTGTTTGCGGCCTTAGACTGCACGTAGTTAAACACCCTGTGCAACTGCTAGAACAGTGGAGGTAAGACTATGAAAATATAGACTGTTAGTACAATGTCTGTCTCTAAGGAAAAAAGTGTCTCATTCACAGTCACTTTTCACTGAGCCAGATCATTACAATTCACCTGTCAGGAGCTCCTCCAAAACTTATTTCTAACCCCCCCGCCTGCTGTCCTTTCCTGCATTCCCCGCAGTCTAGCTGTTCATGGCTAGAGGGGTCTGAGAAAGGCAAATCAATAGTAAGATATCACATACTGACAGATGCTGCACCGCACGCTGCGCATGCTGAGCCCAGCCTGTGAATAATTCAGGACGGGTCCAGTAATTGTAATCCATGGTGCAAGCTTGAGGTCATTAATGTTTTACAGGGGACCTTAACAGTGAGCTCCCTCTCGGGTATTTAGCTCGTAACCTGGAGTCAGCTGTGCTCCAGCATGCTGAAGGAACAACCTCCTTGTTGGAACATATAGGCAATTGGCAAGAATGTTAATTTTGTGTTTTTAATAGCAGTTAACAAGACGTAAGCCCATGGGACAGCATATACTGTAACAAGGTTTTCACTGGTAGTCACAGTCACTGGAGACAGTTGAAGGTTACTTAAAGGGGAAGTAACATTTTGGGGTAGTTTGAAACAAAGCACAAAAATGTACCAGCATGAAGGATCAGCACAGCAATATCTCTGTAGCAGACACAATCAATAAGGGCTCATTCACACCGTGTCTGGTGAGCTGCACTGATCAACGCATGCTCAGCTTAAGGACACATAGAAAACAGTGTATGTCCTGTTCACACCTTTCAGGTGCATAATATGGACCATTGATGCGTCCTTACAGAAACAAAAGCTCACATCAATTTATAAAAAAACACATGCATTATTAGGCATGCATTTTCTCTGCATTTTTAGGACGTTATGGTGTGAATGAGCCCCTCAATACAGACTCAATACAGCAATACAAACAAAGCACTGGTATTCCAAGGCTCATCATCTTACAAGCAGCATGCATGTTGCAGCTGAAATGCATCCCAAACCTTCATACATGCAGCAACAGCTGACATCTTGTCATGAAGGTTCATGTTTAGTCACTTCCTCTTATAATGTGACAACTAGCTCTCTTTTCTCTCTCTCTCTTTCCCTCTCTCTCTCTCTCTCTCTCTCTCTCTCTTTCTTTCTCTCTCTCTTTCTCTCTCTCTCTCTTTCTCTCTCTCTCTCTTTCTCTCTCTCTCTTTCTTTCTCACTCTCTTTCTCTCTCTCTCTGTTTCTTTCTCTCTCTTTCTCTCTCCATTTTTCTCTCTCTCTCCCCTAGATAGGTGCTAGGTTAGGTACATTTACTTACTGGCTCACTGTAATCAGTTGAGCTGCATGCCTTTGTTTTGGTCTGTTCTAAGTTTCACTGGCTGCAGGGTTGACTGCTTCCATCATTTGTAATTTTTGCATCTGTCTGTGAATGTCCACTATGGACATTCATGAACAGATGCAAAAATTACGGATTTTACAAACTCTAAATTTACTAAAAAGTTGGCAATGCATGTGCAACTATGGGAAAAAAACAGGGCTTTTTTTCTCAAACAATAGGTGCTGGAACTCAATCACGACCCTCCAAATCCCTCCCCCTACACACACCCTCCAAATCACATCAAATAGTGGGTGTGGTCAGTTAAATTTCACGAACAGTAGGAAGGTCTTAAAAGGGCATTAAACCCAGGATTGCATTACATACAGAGTGCAGAGTTCAGGGGGGTTACACAGAGAGTGCAGAGCTGTCACTTGTAAACACAGAAACAGGACTTCTGTGTTTACACGTGATTGTGGTGAGCAGACACCAAAGGGTCTGAGCCAGAGGCGGTGGAACTGAGTTCCACCAAGTTCCACCTGAAAAAAGCCCTGGAATTATTTTTTTTTTATCCTCATTTTCTGATGACTGCTGGTGGCTGTTTTTAACTCAGATTGCACAGGCGTGGTCTACTGTTGTCACAATAAGGAAACCAACCCTGATGAATGCCATGCAGCTTTCGCTGGACTGCTTGGAGACAGGAAGAGGCTATAAAATGGTGGCATAAATCAGCAGCACTTAGATGCAACAAAGAATGAAAAAAAAAAATAGAAAATAGAAAGTGGTTTATTTTTATAAAGGCGATTGTTTGGGTTTACATGTACTTTACAAACGATCTGGCGAAAGTTGCTCTTTAAACATGCAAATCTCTGCATAAAATATTTGCATAAAAATCCTGACACATTCCAACACTTTCCGCGGAATAATTTATTTTGAGTGACAGCTGAAGAAAGCCCATTATGTTATGTGCTGGTCGGCTGGCAGAGCTCTGCTCTCCGGATGCCTCGGAGCAGATTAACTGTCACTGCATCTGTGTGTTTTGTTTGGGTAACCGTATGAATGTATGTATGAGCCACCACTGACCTCCTCTTACAGTCTGAGTTAGCAGAAAAGTGGAGCCAGCTCTGCAGCCATTTCCTGCTATGATCTCGGGAACTTTTAAGAATTTGCCATCTGTCTGCCTGGTTGCAGCTGCGGACAGACTGCACAGCAGTTTTGTGCTCACAAAAACTACTTTAGTTATAGTGTTGCACAAAAGATGCCATCGTACATCAGAGATGTGGATACAATTTAAAACAAAACTCCAGTGAACAAGTAAGTTCAACTGGAGAACTGACAATCCGTCCAGGAAGTACTGCAACTGTGCTAAAGTCAGGAATTCTCAAGTCAAGTTTGGGATGTTTATGAGATCCCTTCACAATGGGGGAATAAAAGCAAAGCAACATGATCTATGGCCAAACAGCAACAAATGCAAATGTATATTACTCCATATAGAGCGATTTAAAATTCTGAAACTGCATTCCCAATAAATCAAGATTCTGCTTGTTGTTCTGACCACTACGCTGCTGAAAGACTGTACATTGCAGCTTCAGCTCTGTTCACTTTGTGGTTCAATGACCGCATGTGGCATCTTATGTAGGTTAGAAATCCAGAATGAAGAACGAAGGAAGGGATGCAAGGAAGGAAGAAGTAAAGTTTGATGCAAAGAAGGAAAGAGGAAAGAAAGGGAGGAAAGGAAGAAGGAAGTAAAATGAAGTAAGAAAAGAGCAAGTATTAAATGAAGGGATGATGAAAGTACATAAAGGGATAGGAAAGGAAGGGCGGAAAGGAGGAAGGAAGGAAGGAAGAAAAGAAAAGAGGAAGTATCCCCTATACTCCGGGGATACTGTAGTGGCTGTTGCTCCGGACTGATGCATAATCTTGGCAGGTGGGCTTACTCTTTCCTTTGAACTCTTTACTCTTCTACTCTTCTCATCTCTATTCCCCCCCCCCCCTTTTTTTCTTTTTTTTTTCTTTTTCTCCTCTCTTATATACGAGAAGACTAAACATAGTATATTACTTCTCATAATGTGATATTCTCACTTTGGGGATAATGGGTTCGGAAATACTAATGATATCCCTGGTTTTTCTCTTATAGTTAACTCTGGGTAGGGTGTTGTCTTGGTTCCTTAGACAAATGTTAGATCAAATTTGCTTTTGGGGAGGTTGGGTGGAGGGGACGGGTCTACCTCTAGGATACAGAGTGATCCCATTAGGGGTATCAGAGAGGGAGGGATTGTCCTGGATACCCACCTTCTTAGCATCTATGAAAGATTGGTCTACTATGTTCCTCATCGCTTTAATATCTTGGACCAGACCATAGGATATATGAGATCTTGGGGGATTAGGGAGATGATTTGGGACAATCTATATTTCCTATGGGGTTCTGATTTACCTTAATAGTTCTCATTTCTCTTTTCTGTTTAATAAGTACTACCCTCTGGGGTTAAATAGGTTGGAAACGATAAACACTGAATGTACCTGTTCATTCTCAAATGTATGTACAGCTATAATATTTACTGTGTTATTTGGCGCATAGCTGTATACTTTTCTTTTATTTGAAAATAAACTTAAATTTGAATGAAAAAAAAAAAAAAAAAGAAAAGAGGAAGTATTAAATAAAGGGATAATGAAAGTACATAACGGGATAGGAAAGGAAGGACGGAAAGGAGGAAGGAAGGAAGAAAAGAGGAAGTATTAAATAAAGGGATAATGAAAGTACATAAAGGGATAGGGAAGAAAGGAAGAAAGTAAAGGAGGAGGAAAGGAATCAGGAACAAGTAAATGGTGAATGGAAACAAGAAGAAGGGAAGAAAAAAGAAATGAGGGAAGGAAGAATAAAACAAGTATAGGGAGAATGGAAGAACAAAAGGGGGAGAAAGGAAGGAGTAAAGGGATGACAGAAGGAAGAAAAGGGGAAAGGATGTGAGGAAAGGAGGAAGGAATGAAGAAAAGAGGAATAAATAATAATAAAGTAATAATAAATAGTAATAAATAAAGGGATGATGGAAGTACAACAAGGGATAGGAAAGGAAGGGAGGAAAGGAGGAAGGAAGTAAGAAAAGAGGAAGTATTAAATAAAGAGATGATGAACGTACGTAAAGGGATAGGGAAGAAAGGAAGGTAGTAAAGGAGGAGGAAAAGAATCAGGAACAAGTAAATGGAGAATGTAAACAAGGAGAAGGGAAGAAAGAAAGGAAGGAGGGAAGAGAGGAAGAAAGAATGAAACAAGTATAGGGAGAATGCAAGAACAAAAGGGGGAGAGAGGGATGACAGAAGAAACCAAAGGGGAAAGTATGGGGGGGAAAGGAGGAAGGAATGAAAAAAGAGGAAGTAATAAATAAAGGGATGATGGAAGTACATAAAGGGATAGGAAAGGAAGGGAGGAAAGGAGGAAGGAAGTATTAAATAAAGGGATGATGAACGTACGTAAAGGGATAGGGAAGAAAAGATGGTAGTAAAGGAGGAGGAAAGGAATCAGGAACAAGTAAATGTAGAAGGGAAAGAAGGAAGGGGGAAGAAAGAAAGGAAGGAGGGAAGGGAGGAAGGAAGGAAGAATGAAACAAGTATAGGGAGAATGGAAGAACAAAAGGGGGAGGAATGAAGGAGAAAAGGGATGGCAGAAGGAAGCAAAGGGGAAAGGAAGGGAAGAAGGGAGGAAGGAATGAAGAAAAAATAGGTAATAAATAAAGCAATGATGGAAGTACATAAAGGGATAGGAAAGGGAGGAAGGAGGGAAAGGAGGAAGAAAAGAATCAGGACTCAGGAACAAATAAACGGAGAGTGGAAAGCAGAGGGTAAGAAAAAAAGGAAGGATGAAAGGGAGGAAGGAAAAATGGAACAAGTATAGGGAGAATGGAAGAGCAAAGGTGGGAGGAAGCGAGAAGTAAAGATATAACACAAGGAACCAAAAAGGTGATGAATGGAGATAAGGAGGAAGGAAAGACGAAAGTAAGCAATAAATGAAGTAAATAAATTGGTAGGGAAGGGAGAAAAGGAAGGAAGGAAGGAAGGAAGGAAGGAAGGAAGGAAATGAGCAAGTAAGCAATAAAGGGATGATGAAAATAAGTAAAATAGTAGGGGCAGGAAAAAAAAGGAAGCAAGAAAGATTAAAATGAAGGAAAGGGTAAGGAGGAAAGAAGGAAAGAATAGTGTGGGTAATGTTCTTGGGTTTGTCTCTTTTTACACTACCCTGGCCTATATCTAAACCTAGCGCCCTCTTCAGGGACTCTCAGGAAGTGTGCATAGGCTGGGACCACATAGGGATTGTCCTCCCATAAAGGGGAAGATTATCTGTGTGTTGCAGCTGTGACAATAAAGTCATGCAGTGTCAGAAAGCTTTGCAGGAGATTTGGCCAGGGATGGCTGTCTTGTGCACTAGTGGCCATTATTACACAACCACTTGCATTTAACATTTTAGCTTGGAGACCTTGAAAATGTTTTGCAGCTTTTGCTACCAAGGCAACGTGAGAAGATTTCTTATTAGGAGCCTGAAAACCATGTAATTTATCTGTACATCACACTGGACATACATCTGTTAAATTGAGAAAATATGAGAAAAAGATTTGTGCACCTCTGGAAGAACATTTTCCATTTAAAGTTGCCTTAAACTATAAGATGACTTTTCCATAGTCTGTCCCATTTTAATACATAAAGGAGAAGAGTTCACGTCTATAGGCTCTGTTCTTCTTATGAAGACGCATACTGACTGACCAGTCTCAAGGGAAGGTCTCCCAGGCCGGTTCTCCTATGTTGCTCAATATTGATTGGCCAGTATAAGGCAATACTAACATGCATGACTATGCTCTGATGGTTTTCATGAACTTGCTGTGTGCTGTTGTGCATTACAAAAAATTGACCATGTCTAATGCATTTTCTGAATGAATGCAAAGTGTTCTCTCATTGGACGAAGTGGAGAGGCAAGGTAGAGATGTCACAAACGTTCACAATGCACGAGAGCTGCCACCACAGGAGCTGGAAGCAAGTTGAGATCACTGAAGTAAGAGCGCCTACTTCAGTTATTGCCCAGCTTCCGGGGGTATCAGGTATGTCATATATATATATATATATATATATATATATATATATATATATATATATATACAGTGGGGATCGAAAGTTTGTAAAAATGTGTATTAATGTGCATAACGAAGCCAAGGAAAGATGGAAATCTCCAAAAGGCATCAAATTACAGATTAGACATTCTTATAGTATGTCAAAAGAAGTTAGATTTTTTCTTCTACTCGTGAAATGTTCCCTGTGCCACTGGCTGCAATACAACCCCAAAGCTTTATTGATCCACCCCCATGCTTAACAGTTGGACAAATCTAACAAGCAGCAAAGAAAATTAGTTCTTCTGCCCTGCCAGATAGGGCTGAACCTTTTGCAGGAAGTATGTAAATCTCAGAAATGTATATATATATATATATATATATATATATATATATATACTATATTGTCAAAAATACTGAGACGCCTACCTTTACACGCATATGAGCTTTAATGACATCCAGTGTGTAGGGTTTGATGTTGAGTTGAGTCCATAAACGCATGGGAGAGCGAATTTGGGGTGGAGGAACTTGACTGGCCTGCACAAATTCCTGACCTCAACCTGATAGAACACCTTTGGGATGAATTAGAGCAGAGACTGTGAGCCAGGCCTTCTCGTCCAACATAAGTGCTTGACCTAACAAATGCGCTTCTGAAAGAATGGTCAAACATTCCCATAGACACACTCCTAAACCTTGTGGACAGCCTTCACAGAAAAGTTGAAGCTGTTGTAGCTGCAAAGGGTGGGCCAACTCAATATTGAGCCCTACAGACTAAACTGGGATGCCATTAAAGTTCATGTGCGTGTAAAGGCAGGCGCCCCAAAACTTTGACAATAAAGGGCCAGATTCACGTATTCCAGAGCATCTTTGCTCTGGAGTAACGCTTCTGATTTGCGTTGCGCTGCCGAATTTTTAGGAGCAAGTGCTGTCATTCACGAAGCACTTGCTCCTAAAGTTGCGGCAGCGCATCGCAAATGAGCCGGCGGAATTCAAATGTCGCGGGTACGGGGCGTGTAGTATGCTAACTACGCGCGATCCCGCCGCCGACGTACTGCGCATGCGTCGAGTGTCAAAACATCCCCGTGCGCATGCTCCAAAATCTGTGAATGAACGTCAATGACGTCACATTCCCATTCATGACCGTTTTACGCAAGCGACGTTTTTTTTTTTTTTCCCGACGCGATGACGACGCCTATACCTAACATAGGATACTCCAGCCCCATGTAGGTATATCTATGCGCTGCGTATCCCGTCCGGAAACGTCGTAACGTCACTGCGTCGCGCCGGATTTCGATCGTGAATTGCCGATTTCCGCTCATTAACATATTTTTTGAGCGTAAATCGGCGGGAACGCCCCCGGCGCCATTTTTAAGTTGAAGTAACGATGCGATGGCGAAACTCAGTTACGCTGCTCGCATCGGAACTTCAACCCGGCGTTTCTTGTTTTCTGGTTACAGAAAACAGAAACGCCGGCTCAAAGCCACTGTTACGCTGGCGGATCACTCGATCCGCCAGCGTAACCTTTCATGAATCTGGCCCAAAGTGTATATTGGCAGATAAAACCGCTCCCTTATATGCATTTTATCTGTGTATTTAGGTGCTGGTCTGGAGTTCAGCTTTAGTTTGATGTTCCTGATGTACAGAGTAAAAAAATATTTTCCCTTTAAACAAACTGTGTAACACAGCTTTCTTACAGTGAGGATTGTAGGGCGATGATATCACTTCTTTGTGTGAACGTTTTTCCATATATAGCCCATAGACTGCAGTCACCATGGTGGTGTTTCTTTGTGGAATTCAATGTGTCAACAGTATATGCTGGTATTTTTTTTTTACCGCAATCTATTATGCATCAGATTTGCTCAGCTATTATCCGCTGCCATACTTTATTTTCCATTTATTGAAATAGCACAAATCTTGTTGTAAATTGCTTACTCGGTTGGCACTTTCCAAATGAAATTATTCACGTGGCGGGACAGCACCTGCAGCGGCGGATCCACACTTGTGAGCTACTGATCTGTCAGTTTAACTCCTTACATATACAGATTTGTAAATTACACAAAAGTATGTTTGATCGGCTATGTATTCGAGGGAAAAAAAAGGTTTTCTGTAAATGTCTGTTTGCAGCAAGGTATATTATAGAGTGTTTTAATGGTCTGTCATGGGTGTGTACTAAATCACTTTCAATGCTACATATTTATTGCTTAAAGTGATTGAAAACCCTTACATATACCCAGTGAAGTGACTAGACTCAGGTAATATAGAGAATAAACAAATCCTCCTGCATAAGTTGCACCTGTTTGCAGCGCTGTCTTCTCTAAAGCTATTTGAAGCGAACAGTTTACACAACATCGCTAATTGTCAGAGTAGAAAGCTGAGTGTAATCTGAGACCTGAGTGGATGGAAAGAACACCCCCCTACACAATCTCACAGGGAAACATGCACAGCTGAGACTGTCAGTCACAGGCTGCGAGCTGGGGCTCCCCTCTGCTTCCCCCTGGATCACTTGGAGTCTACAGCGCCTTGCAAAAGTATTCTCCCCCTTGGCTTTTTACATATTTTGTTACATTACGGCCTTTAGTTTAATGTTGTTTTTTTAATCTGTATTATATGTGATGGATCAGAACACAATTGTCTAAATTGGTGAAATAAAGCCCATAAAAGCTCTTGTGCAACCAATTACCTTCAGAAGTCACATAATTTGTGAAATGATGTCCACCTGTGTGCAATCTAAGTGTCACATGATCTGTCATTACATAGACACCCCTTTTTGAAAGGCCCCAGAGGCTGCAACACCTAAGCAAGAGGCACCACTAACCAAACACTGCCAGGAAGACCAAGGAACTCTCTAAACAAGTAAGGGACAATGTTGTTGAAAAGTACAAGTCAGGGTTTGGTTATAAAAAAATATCCAAATCTTTGACGATCCCTATGAGTAGAGGTCGACCGATATGGGTTTTTCTCTGGCCGATGCCGATATTCAGAAATCGCGGCAGCCGATAGCCGATTTATGATGCCGATTTTTTTGGGCCGATAAGTTAAGCCGATTCCCCCCCCCCCCCCCCTTCATTTCATAAAATCTAACAGTTAGACCCCTTTCACACTGGGGCGTTTTCAGGCACTTTTGGGCTAAAAATAGCACCTGTAAAGTGCCTGCAAAACTGCTCCCTTGCAGTCTCAGTCTGAAAGCCCGAGTGCTTTCACATTGAGGAGGTGCGCTGGCAGGACATTAAAGAAAAGTCCTGCAAGCAGCATCTTTGGAGCGGCTCCTCCACCACTCCTGCTCATTGAGATGAACACCTGCAAAGCGCTTCTGCAGTGGTGCTACATGGGAGCATTTAACCCCTAATCAGCCGCTAGCTGGGATATAAACACCCCACTAGCAGCCAAATAGCGCTGCTAGAATGGTGGTCCAGTGTTTAGGCAGCGGAGTTCTGCGGAAAAAATAAATAAAAGTCAGCAGCTACAATTACTGCAGCTGTTGACTTTTAATATATGGACACTTACCTGTCGTGGGTGGCCACAATGCTGGCACCCAAAGCCGATCTCTTCCTCGGGTGCTTCGGCCACCATCTTCCGTAAGGGAATCGGGAAGTGAAGCCTTGCGGCTTCACTTCCTGGTTCCCTACTGTGCATGTGCAAGACGCGCTGCGCAATCCCACTGGTCCCTGCTGTCTTCTGGGACCTGTGCGTCTCCCAGAAGAAAGCTGGGGGCGGATTAAGCACCAGATGTGGTGTAGGTCACCACAGTCACCGCAGTGATCTATGCCCGGAAAAGGGAGCAAATACCTTGGATTACGCAGGTATCTGCCCCCCCTTCCCCCTGAAAGGTACCAAATGTGACACCAGAGGGGGGGATTTGGAAAAGCGGAAGTTCCATTATTGCCCTGCTAAGTAATACAGAACATTTCTTACATTTAAATACAACAAGCCTCCAATCAGTGCACTTGTATGTGTAATTTAGATATAAAAAAAATATATATTATATATATATATATATATATAGATAGATATATATATATATATATATATATATATATATAGATATATATATATATCTATAGATATATATATATATAGATATATATATATATATATATCTCTATATATATATATATAAAAATCCAATACACAAAAACAGGTAATGAAAACTTTTGGACGAAAAAAAAATAGGTTAACTTTACTGTTTAGTTTTTTTATTTGTTAAAGCATATTTTTTCCCCAAAAAATGCGTTTGAAAGACCGCTGCGCAAATACCATGTAACATTAAATATTGTAGCAATCGCTATTTTATTTCTTAGGGTCTCTTCTAAAAAAAAATATATAATGTTTGGGGGTTCCAAGTAATTTTCCAGCAGAAAATACAGGATTTTTACTTGTAAGCACCAAGTGTAAAAAAGATTTAGCCTTTAAATGGTTAAACTGAGAACTCTCCTTCACGGAGTTCAGTTAATTGATAAGTAGCAACATTGTAACTTTTCTCAAAACTTGGCAGGCTGCCCAGAGTCTCCTCCACGGGAAACTTCAGGCAACTTGCATTGACTTCTATTATAGAAGCTTTTTGCAAGTCGCGCTGCTGAAGTTAAAACAAAAAAAAAATCGGCTTTCTTACAGCACAAATCGGCCGATGCCGATTAATTAAAAAACGCAAAATATCGGCCGATATATCGGCCAGCCGATATATCGGTCGACCTCTACCTATGAGCCCCATCAAATCTATCATACCCAAACAGAAATAACATGGCACAACAGCAATCCTGCCAAGAGACCAATGTCGCACACCAAAACTCATGGACCGGGCAAGGAGGGCATTAATCACAGAGGCAGCACAGAGACCTAAGGTAACCCTGGAGGAGCTGCAGAGTTCCACAGCAGAGACTGGAGTATCTGTACATAGGATGACAATAAGCCATACGCTTCAAGGAGTTGGGCTTTATGGCAGAGTAGCCAGAAGAAAACCATTACTTTCAGCAAAAAACAAAATGGCACGTTTTGAGTTTGCAAAAAAGGATTTGGGAGACTCCCAAAATATATGGAGGAAGGTGCTCTGGTCTGATGAGACTAAAATGTAACTTTTTGGCCATGAAAGAAACCACTATGTCCGGCGCAAACTCAACACATCACATCACCCAAAGAACACCATCCATCTTTCTCTCAACTGCTGAAAAACATCCCCACAGCATGATTCTGCCACCACCATGGGATGTTTTTCAGCAGTTGGGACTAGGAAACTGGTCAGAGTTGAGAGAAAGATGGATGGTGCTAAATACAGGGATATTCTTAAGCAAAACCTGTACCACTCTGTGTGTGATTTGAGGATAGAATGGAGGTTCACCTTCCAGCAGGACAATGACCCCAAACACACTGCTAAAGCAACACTTGAGTGGTTTAAGGGGAAACATGTAAATGTGTTGGAATGGCCTAGTCAAAGCCCAGATCTCAATCCAATAGAAAATCTGTGGTCAGACTTAAAGATTGCTTTTCACAAACGCATTCCAATTTGAAGGAGCTGGAGCAGTTGTGCAAGGAGGAATATGCAAAAATCCCAGTGGTAAGATGTGGCAAGCTCATATCCAAAGCGACTTGGTGTTGTCAAAGCCGCAAAAGGTGGCTCTACAAAGTATTGAATTTAGGGGGGGTGAATAGTTATGCACATTGACTTTTTATGTTATTTTGTCCTATTTATTGTTTGCTTCACAATAAAAAAAACACATCTTGAAAGTTGTGGGCATGTAATTAAATTATGCAAACAATACATGTTAATTCCAGGTTGTGAGGCAACAAAACACGAAAAATACCAAGGGGGGTGAATACTTTTGCAAGGCACTGTACATAACCTGTCAGTGACAGTGTTAAGGGACTCATGCAGATGCCATAGGATAGAGCCAGCAGATGGTTTGGATTGAGGCAAATACAAACTATAGAACAGGCATTACTAAATGGAGAACTCCGTCCGGATCCAGACTGAGTCAATGGGGGTTATTTACAAAAGGCAACTCCACTTTGCACTACAAGTGATTGGGTATTCTGATTGGGTATTACCTAATTTACTAAGCTCTGTAGCAAATGCACTTTGCAAAGTGCACAGTCTATTTGCCTTTGGTAAATCAACCCCATTTTATTTTGACAGCAAGGACTCTCTGCTTTCAGAATACACTGGTTAGTTGCTGCAGCCAATGAATCATACCGCCAGGGAGGTTACAGTAATACCAACATATATCCTTATTTTCTAAAAATAATCCATATGCATTCACTAATAATTTGCTCTGTAATATGTTTTTCATGAAATGTATATTTCTGCTTCCGCCTAACATCCTAAACTTCTGTTTGTTTAGAACTAGCAGTGCATGTTAGTTGTGGTCATGAGCACTACTATATGCACAATATAAATCGCATAGTCCATAGCCCTACTCAACCTTGGGAGCAACCAAGAGATAGTGGCTACATTCCTGCATACAGTGGGACTGTGGAGAATGAACATAGCCACCCTCTAAGGCAGGCATGTCCAAAGTCCGGCCCGGGGGCCAATTGCGGCCCCCCTGGTGATTTAATATGGCCCCCCCGGGGATTTGGATATATATAGCCATTGCAGCCTCACCTGTGCCCTGCGGGCCACAATAGATATATACCCTATACCCAGACTTGGGGCTCTGCTCCCCCTGATAAATACAGTATATCCAAATAACACGCCCAAGCTCAACCTTAGTCATGAGCAGTGCTTGGGAATTCGTTGGGGCCACAAAAGTGATATATACAGTATATCCAAATAACACGCCCAAGCTCAACCTCAGTTATGAGCAGCTCTCGGGGATTCGTTGGAAGCCACACAAGTGATATATACAGTATATCCAAATAACATGCCTGAGCTCATCTCTTCGCCACACACAGCTACAAAGGTAAGAGAATTATTGTTAGGGCAGTGTATTAGTGCTCAGGCAAACACACTTAGATCAAATTTTAATGGTTCAAAGAATGAAAGATTGATTAAACCCACAAGTGATTTTTTACCACTACCATTCCTTCATATTGGCCTTTGGAATTTACAAATGCAGCACTTTAGAAATCAGATGAAAGATTTAGCACTGGAAAATGCCTTTTGATAGATAAAAAGTGCATTTTATATACATCTACATAGATCAGACCAAAATGAGGGACAAATGAGGAGGAAAGAGGGACCGAGGGACATAGCTTAGAATCAGGGACAGTCCCTCGAAATCAGGGACAGTTGGGAGCTATGTGCAGCTCTGCATGTTTCTTCCTTCCTCTGCCTATGTGAAGGGGGTGTCTCTTTCCTCCAATCAGCTCTCACACAGTGTATATGAGCTATAACTACAGCTCTCCACCCCCTCCTCTGTACTTCTTACAGATGCAGAAGGATTTTATCATAAATCTGCAGTTTTGAAGGAGTGTAGACAAGAAAAGACTGCAGATAAAAAAGTAAAATGTATGTAGGAGGATTTGTATTATCTCTGTGCACTATCTGAGGCTAGCCACTTTACTGGGCATATGCAAGGGTTTACAACCACTTTAACTACTTGCCGACCAGCCGCCGTCATATTACTGCGGCAGGTCGGCACTGCTACGCGAGAGCACGTAGCTCTACATCTTTTTCGGCGGCTAGGGGGCGGGTGCGATCGCCGCCGGGCACGCGCGCTCATTCGTTACAGAGCGGGGACCGGGAGCTATGTGTGTAAACACATAGCTCTCGGTCCTGTCAGCGGGGAAACGCTGATCTCCTGTTCATACAATGTATGGACAGAAGATCAGTGATTTCCCCTAGTGAGGCCACCCCCCCCCATACATTTAGAACACAAATAGGATAACACTTAACCCCTTCCCTGCCCCCTAGTGTTAATCCCTTCACTGCCAATGGCATTTTTATAGTAATCCAATGCATTTTTTTTTTTTTTTTCAAATAACAATTTTTATTTTCATAAAAGGTCAGTGCAAAACATAGCAGCAGTTCAAGTGCATTAGATAAGAAGGTGTACACAATTCCAGCTAGCTGGGCTTACACAGTGGCTTCGTATCTATTTATGCTATCAGTAACATGTAACACAATTGGAGATCAAAAAAAAAGAAAGAGGGGAGATATAAAAAGGGGATGGGGTGAAGAGAGGGAGACAGGGAGGAGGGGGAGGCGACAAAGAAAAGGAGAAGAGGGGAGAGGACAGGAGAGAGGGGGGAGGGGGGGGCAGGCAGGAATATCGGGGGGAGTAGTGTACCTTGGTGACCTGTTGTCGGCTCACGGCGGGTCCTCCACCACGTGCCACCTCTCCCAGACCAGGTCGTGGTCCTCCAACCTATCCCGGATCCTAGCCGTCATTTTTTCCATAAGTTCTACATCTTTGACCCTAGCATAAAGGGCTTCTTGGGATGGGGGGATTGGTTTCTTCCAATGAAGCGCTATCAGACACCTCGCAGCTGTGGTTATGTGTCTCAGCAGTTTCTTGTAGGGTTTGGCTATGCGAGGTTGGGATAGGCCCAGCAGAAACAGCTTCGGGGAGAGGGGTATGGGTGCCTCCAGGAGGCGGGATAGGAGCTCTTGTGTTTGAGTCCAGAATGGGACAATCAGGGGGCACGTCCAGTAGAGGTGGAACAATGTGCCCTTGGCTTGGTTGCAACGCCAGCATCGGTCAGAGGCTGAGGGGTAAATCTTGTGGAGGACGTCCGGGGTCAGGTACCAAAAGAACAGCACTTTATATGTATTTTCCTTATAAAGGGTGCAGATCGAACTTTTGGCCGCCTGCCTCCAAACCGCCCTCCACTCGTCCTCCGAGAGCACCTCCCCCAACTCCCTCTCCCATCGGAGCATATATGCATGTTTACCTTTGGTTTGTAAGGGGTATTCATTGAGGATTTGGTAAATATCTGATATGAGGCCCCATCGGGCTGTGCCCTCGAGTATGATTCGCTCAAATGGGGTCGGTTTTGAGAAAAGGAGCCAGGGGGAAATTGTATGGGCATAGTGCCTGATCTGTAGGTAGCTGAAAAAAGCTTGTCGTGGAATGTCATGTTTGGCTTGGAGATCAGTGAAGAAGTGTAGGGTGCGGGATCTGGGGTCTACTAGATGACCAAAGTGAAATAAGTTTCACGAGGCCCAGGGCCAAGACATCTGGTGGGTGAGACTGGTCGGTACTTTAGGGTTGTAGAGGAAGGAGGTCAGCAGGGAGCTATCGGACTTAAGTCGACCGTCTTGGGCTAGCCTCCTCCAGGTACTTTGAAGCTGCCGCATGGAGCCCAGTAATCGTCCGGGCTCCACTGCCGCATTCGCGTTCCACAGGAGGTTGTTGGGGTGTATTGGAGCCAGCCAGATCTTTTCCACCTCCGTCCATCTATTGTAAGACTTCTGGGGGAACTATGATGCCACTGCCCGGAGTTGTGAGGCCTGGTAGTATTTGACCAGGTCTGGGAAGGCCAGGCCTCCCTCGGTTCGTGACGCCGTCATAACCGAACGTGGGATCCTGTGGCGCTTGTAGTTCCACACGTACCGGAGGAGGTCGGCTTGTAGGGCTCGTAGATGAGCACAGGGGACCGGGATAGGGAGGGTCTGGAAGAGATATAATAGTTTTGGGAGGACAACCATCTTTATGGCCGCTATCCGGCCCAATAGGGATATCTGGTGGGACTTCCATTTATGGATCAGCGTCCTTATTGAACTGTATAGGGGGGGAAGTTGGCTTGATATAGGGATGCAAAGCTTGGGGTCAGATGGACCCCCAGGTAGGTACGGGAAAACGGACTGCAAGTGTAAGGCCTCTGGTTCAAGCATATTAATCGGCATGGCCATGGACTTGGACGTATTAGTCTTGTATCCCGAGAGGGCCCCGTAGCGTTCCAATTCCCAGGGAGATGCGGGGGCGCGTCAGTGTCAGGATGATATCATCGGCAAAGAGGGAGATCTTAAATTCCCTCCCCCTTACTGGGATACCTCGAATGTCCGGATTGTCTCGGATCGTCGCTGCTAAGGGCTCGACGCAGAGAGCAAAGAGGAGGGGGGAGAGGGGGCACCCCTGATGGGTTCCATTAGTAACGGGGAAGGTGGATGAAGTGGCAAAGGGTGTTTTCACCTGTGAGATCGGGTTGGTATAGAGGTGTCGGACCGCCTGCAGGAAAGGTCCCCTAAAACCCATATGCTTTAACGTGGCGAACATGAAGGGCCAGCCAAGGCGATCAAACGCCTTTTCTGCGTCCAGACTCAGGAGCAAAGACTCCGGGCCCTCCCTGCTCGCCACGTCAATTAGGTCAATCACCTTTCTCGTGTTGTCCCCCGCTTGGCGGAGGGGGACAAAGCCCACTTGGTCTTTATGGATCAGAGAGGGTAAAACTACATTTAGGCGGAGGGAGAGGACCTTCGTGAAGATCTTGAGATCAGAGTTCAGCAGGGCTATCGGCCTGTAGCTCGCGCATAGTGAAGGGTCCTTGTCTGGTTTGGGGATGAGGGTGATGAATGAACGCTGCATGTCTTGCGGGATGGGGGTCTGCCGTAGAAAGGCGTTGAAGAGCTTTGTCATGTGGGGGAGAAGTGTGGGGAGGAAGGTCTTATAATATTCGTATGGGAATCCGTCGGGGCCTGGGGATTTATGGGCGGGTAGGGACTTAATGGCCATGGTCAGCTCCTCTCCTGTAATGGGGACGTTGAGGGAGGCTAGGTCGTCTGGTTGTAGTCGGGGAATGCCCGCCCGAGTTAGGTATTGTGTCATCCTATCTAGCAGGTCGGGGGGGGGTGGGTAATGGGGGATTTCCGGCTTGTTATACAAGTCAGCGTAAAATGCTGCGAAGGCATCTGCAATACTCTGAGGGTGTGATAAAATATTGCCAGAACTGTCCTGGACCTGGTGTGGGGTGGACGCGAGCGAGCGGTCCGCTAGTTTCCTCGCCAATAGAGCCTGTGCCTTGTTGCCCTTGTCATAATATACCTGGCGGGGGCGTACTAGAGCTTTCTCGACTCGCCCCAGCGCAATGTCCCGGAGCATTGACTGTACCAGGGCAATAAGTTTAAGGAGCGTCAGGGAGGGGGAAGTCTGTAGGCAAATTTCTAGGGCTCGGAGCTGCGCTTCCGCCTGTTTTCTAGCCGACTTGGCATTCCTCTTAAGGGCCGAGGAGATGGCCATAAACGTCCCCTAATTACCGCCTTGTGGGCGGCCCACAGTGTAGTGGTGGAGATGTCCTGCGTGTCATTTTCGCTAAAGTAGAGTTGCAGGGCGGAGTCTATTTCCATTTTGGAGGGGGTGTGTTTCAGGAGGAAGTCATTCAGACGCCAGTTATAGGGCCTGCGGATGGGAGTGTTAAGGTCAAGGGTCAGGGTGATGGGGGCATGGTCGGACCAGGAGATGGGCAGGATCTGTGCGGAGTCAGTAACGCGTAATGTAGTATTGTTGACTAGAAAGTAATCTATACGTGAGTGGCATCATAAGTAGGCTGTAGTGGATCAGTGAGGGATGGATGGCGGGTGGGAGCTGGTTCCCTGTGCTGTCTGGCCTCGTGGGGGGGTTGCTGGGGGAAGTCCCATGGGTTGGACCAGGCCTCAGCCTGATCCACAAGTGGAGTGGGGGCCCTCCCGTGCCAGGGAGCACTGGTGCTGGCCATGGAGGCATATGAGGGGGGAGAAATCCCCAACTGATCCCCATTCCCCGGATGGATGGCTGGGTGGATCTGTCCCTGAGCTGCGGGGGAGGTAGAACCTGGCCTGGCATCAACAGAGGAACTGCTGCGCTCTGGGAGTCCCATGGAGGCCTGGGAGCGTGTGGAGGCTTGCAGGACCGGGAAATCCTTCTCAAACGTGGGTGAGGGGGAGAGCTGTGAGCCGCTGTGCTGCTCAGGGTCCGGGGCCGTGCGCAGCAGGCGGGGGAAGGCCCCCGTGCATGGAGTATCCCGCTCTGGAGAGGTGAGGAGGGCCGCCGCCTGTGCCTCGTGATCCGCTGCAGGGGGGCGGCGGGGCTGAGGTTCACTCACCCACAGCTGTGAGCCATCCGGGCTCAGGGATGGAGCGGTGGTCCGCGCTCGGGTCGGGGATGGCTCCGGATGGTAAGGCGAGGGGGAGCGAGGAGGAGAGGTCTCTGTTCTGAAGGTGGCCGCGTCCGGCGCCATCTTGTCCCCTCCGCCCGGCGGCATGTCGGGCGGCTTAAAATAGTCCTTCAGGGTCGTAGCGGAGCCTGGCGGGGGTTGGGATGATCCCCTTGCTTTGCTGGATCTGGTGGTCCGCGATCCGCCCATGGATGGCGGCGTATACCCCCGGTTTTTTGCCTGTAAGCTGCGGGCTGGAGAGGAGCTCTCAGGGGATGCTTACTTCCAGGCTGGCTTCCGGTCACGCCCCCCAATGCATTTTTATAGCATTGATCGCTATAAAAATGCCAATGGTCCCAAAAATGTGTCAAAATTGTCCGATGTGTCCGCCATAATATCGCAGTACCGAAAAAAAACGCTGATCGCCGCCATTACTAGTAAAAAAAAAATATTAATAAAAATGCCATAAAACTACCCCCTTTTTTGTAAACGCTATAAATTTTGCGCAAACCAATCAATAAACGCTAGTTGCAATTTTTTTTAATGAAAAATATGTAGAAGAATACGTATCGGCCTAAACTGAGGAAAACAAATGTCGGGTGCTGCCTGCACGGGAGAGGAGAGAGAGATATCTGAAAAGAAAGAAAAGGGTGAGAGCAAAAACAAAACATAAGGAGAACACATCAACAATCAACAATGGGGGCCCAAGCGGCCCAAGGGCCCTCAGGTCCCAACAGTTCCTTAAGGACCTCCCGACCAGAAAGTCCAAAAACATAGGTCGGGGGGCAAGGGGGTGATGTGGAGAAACTCCACTGTGGGGGTTAGGGGAGAAGGAACTCTCAGGCTATCAGCCATGGGGGGGTCCGTGATCAGAAGGGCAGCCTCTTCGGCGTCTCATCCAAGACAGGCCCGATGTGTGGCGTAGGGGTAAGGCTGGGGCAACCGGGGGTGAAGTGATGGAGTGAAAGCAAAAACAAAAACAAAAGCAAAACAGGAGGGCTTCATGCAGTGCTCAAGGCGACTCATGTGGCCAGGGCTACCATCCTAGGTGTGCCTGTGCCTGGGGGAGTTGTGGGCAGGGTTCTGGCCCCTAGGGCGTTTTGGCGGTGGGACTCTCTGCCAGACTACTGGCGGAGGGGGCGGTGTGGCCACGAGGTCCCAGTCCGGCAGCCGGGGGACAGGGATGTCCAGAGTTCTGCAGAAGTCATCCAGGTCCTCTGGGTAACGTAGAGTGGCTGAGGTCCCCTGGTGATTGGCGGACAGGCTGAAGGGGAAGCCCCATCGATACACAATGTCCTTGTCCTGTAAGGTGCGGAGCAGGGGTTGTAGTAGACGTCGTTTCTGCAACGTGATCCAAGAGAGATCCGGGTAGAGCTGCAGAGGGTTGTTGTCAAAGACCAGGTTGCGCATGGGACGGGCTTTGCGCATTATGTTTTCCTTCAACTTGTAGGAGTTTATGCGACATATGACGTCCCGTGGTTTGGAGGCTGGGCCCTTTGGTTTAAGGGCTCGGTGGGCTCTGTCCAGGGGCTGAAGTGGTTAAAAACTCTATGACCCCCATTTACACTAACCTTCCTTATAACTCAACCCTAACACTCCCTAAAGTAATCTTAACCCCCTGTTTGCTTACTCCCTTTCGTTTGCTGAGTTCCTCTGTGACGAAGAATGATGACAGTGCAGGTAAACAGACATCAAGTAGGTAGGAAGCAGACTGCCTCCCCTGTGCATCCATCACTCTCAGTGCCATCATGGGGCCCCCAATTTTGGGGCAGCGTGGGTTCTAGGACCATCTGCTTTGAGGAAAGTGCAGGGGCCCCCCATGCATCTGGGGCCCCTGGGCAGTGCCCAGGTGTGCCCTCTCATTAAGACAACCCTGACCTTACCCCATTGTTCTTTTCTTCAGGGTGTATGCTGCCCTCTACCTAGTGACAATTTCAGGATCTACCAACCCTGTACAGGCCAGGCAGGTATATTTATAATTTATGTTCAGTTGCATGGCACCTTGTCTGTCTTGCAGAATTAGAATTGTATGACACATGTTGATGTCATATAAATTTATGTATGGCCTTTTATGTCAGAGAACAATTACGGGGAATAATACACAAGCCTGTCTCCTTCTCTTCATTCTTCTAGGGTAATTTCTCATGGACAGCAGCTTCCTCTGTTTCTAAAATGTTGTCAAAAGCATGAAGCAGGCCCCTCATACATATACATTAGTACTCGTTACTCTGACAAGGTATAATTAAGGTCAAAGCGGAGAGCAGCTGTTGCACTGCAGGCGTAAGGGAAAAAGCCTAGCTTCTCAGCCAGCTAGTTATGTATCGCAGTTGGAGACTTGCTGTGGTCCAATGCAGATCATCTCACCCTCATCCCAAAATAACTCCCATTAAAGTAAATGGCCGTGCAAAAATGATCTCCTTCAGCGTTGTCGCAAATCACACTACCGCTGTTTTTTTTCTCCCGCCATTTCTTTAGTGTAACGTGAGAATCCATTCTCTCTTTTTCTGTAATAGCGGGATGTACTTTCCTTAAAGTCAACCTGCATTGGCCTGAGCAGTGCAAACAGTAACAAAAGTTAAACCCTCATGTTTTTTCACCTAATGCATCCTATGCATTAAAGTGGATGTAAGCCCAATTTTTTTCTTTTTTTGACTGGCACAATGTATAGTATAAGATTTCAGATCATCTGTGCCCAGTCTTGCCACAAAGAGTTAATCAAGCTCTGAGCAATCCTCTTATCTTTTTTCAGTGAGATAAAACAGACAAACAGAGAAAACCTTGTCTGCCCCCCCCCTGCTGTGAGTGACAGGTGATTTACATATCTCATGCACAAGCCTGAGACAGGCATTATTTTTTAATTCCCACCCCCACTCTTTTCTTCCACAGCTCTCCCAGTATTGGCTGTTCCACACCTCAGCATGATTGGGCATTCTGAAGTCATGTGGTTACTTTTCTGGGTTTTGACTGGATGTTAGTGATCATAGCAAAATTGAGTGTAAGAAATACACAGGAGAAGATGCATGTTGACAAGGGGAGTGTAGAGGAGGGTGGGGAGTCTATTGACATCACGACTCCACCCACCGAGCTCCGGACAACAGACCCACCCACAGAATCTGCAGTTTTCCAGGTCTCATAACATACAGAGGGGAGACATTTGACAGGTAAGGATACAGGCAGGATCAATACTATGGCAGTAGTTTAGAAAGGATAAGATTGGGTTTACATCCACTTTAAGGTGAAAAAACATCTGACTGTTACCGGCCCACAAGCCCCCCGTTTTACTTACATGATCCCTGGAAAGTCCTGCGTCGAGAAAAAGCTTGATGTTTTCCTGGGCTTCTCGGCTCTTCATTGAATAGATTGGTAGCAACACAGCCATTGGCACCCACTGCTGTCAATCAAATCCAATGTCCCGACTATGGACGCCGAATGCTGGACTTGGTAGTGCGCCCACAAGGTATTCCCCTTGTGAGAGCGCTTCTCATAGGGTGTTATATGAAGCGAGGAGGAGCCGAGAAAGCGGCCGGGGGACCCCAGAAAACGGTGTTTGGGGCCACACTGTGCAAAACTAACTGCACAGTGGAGGTATGACATGTTTGTTATTTTAAAAAAAACGAACCTACAGCATTACTTTAAAGCGGTGGTTCACCCTAAATCTACTCTGTCCCATCCGATCCAGCATACTGGCGTCAGCGCCAGTATGCTGTTTTTTTTTTTTTTTTTAATTGCTCTACTCACTGTTTAATGAATCATTTTCATTTCTGCCCATGGGTGAATGGCGCTGCTATAGCGCGTCACGCTTCTGAAAATAGCCGATTTAGGACTCGGCTATTTCCGGCTCTTTCCGGCGCCTGCGCACAGACCTAGGAGCTGACTGCGCAGGCGCCGTATGTCTCCGAGTCCTATTTCGGCTTTTTTCGGAGGGCGTGACGCGCCATAGCCATAGGCGATATACGGAGATATACGGCGCCTGCGCAGTCAGCTCCTAGGTCTGTGCGCAGTCGCTGTATAGCAACGGAAATAGCGAGTCCTAAATCGGCTATTTTCGGAAGGCGTGACGCGCTATACAGAGCCATTCACCCGCGGTGGACAGTATGCTGGATCAGATGGGACAGAGTAGATTTCGGGTGAACCCCCGCTTTAAGCCTTCAGATGTCTGTGGAGCCCCCTTGGAATCTGATACCAAACCCTTCACAGGGCCTTGACTTCTCTCAAAGTTGTGAAAATGCTCCGCCCTCTCCTAGAACCAATCTCTGCTGCAGTCATTCAGCTGACAAATGCCAGAATTGCAGTAGACAGAATAACTGGGATGGAGTTTAGAATGTAAGATAACCCTAGCTATATCTATTGTTAAAAATTAGACATGTGCATGACGTAAACATTTGTTTTATTTTGTTTAGATTCGTTAATCTAGTTATTTAGTTTCATTGATTTGTATTCAGATTTTTTTTCGAACTTACCAATTTTTTTCAATTCGAATCGTTCAAATCGATAAATTTCAAATCGGTCTAAACCAAAATGTTATTTATTTTTTTTCAATTCAAATGCAGCAAAGTGAACAAACAAAACAAAAGTCTTCATCAAATTATTACAGTGACTCTTTAAATCACCTTTGGCTTAGCAAAAACAGCTTCATTTCGAAATGGTACACTAATAACACACACGGTCTTTGATTTCAGAAATATGTTTAACCACTTCAATACCGGGCCTATTTTGGCACTTCTCTCCTACATGCATAAATCATAATTTTTTTGTTAGAAAATTACTCAGAACCCCCAAACATTATATATGTTTTTTTAGCAGACACCCTAGGGAATAAAATGCCGGCCATTGCAACTTTTTATCTGGCACAGTATTTGCGCAATAATTTTTCAAACACCTTTTTTTGGGGAAAAAAACGTTTTTGTGAATTTAAAAACAACAAAACAGTAAAGTTAGCCCAATTTTTTTGTATAATGTGAAAGATGAAGTTACGCCGAGGTCTAGTGCTAGAATTGTTGCTGGCACTCTAACGCATGCGGCGATACCTCACATGTGTGGTTTGAACAGCGTTTACATATGTGGGCGGGACTTACGTGTGTGTTCGCTTCTGAGCGCGAGCTACTGGGGATAGGGGCATTTACATTTTTTTAATTATTATTTTATTTTTTATTTTACTCAATTTCATTTATTTTTACACTTTTTTTAAATTTTTTTTTTTTTTTGATCACTTTTATTCCTATTACAAGGAATGTAAACATCCCTTGTAATAGGAATGGTTCGTGACAGGTCCTCTTTATGGAGAGATGTGGGGTCAATAAGACCTCACATCTCTCCTCCAGGCTGGAAAGCATTAGATCGTGAAAAAAAATTCACAGATCTAATGCTTTCAGCCGCGATTGCGGCTGTGTTTACATTCCAGGACCCGGGCATGACGTCATAACATCGCACCCGGGCCTCCGACGATCATAGAGATGACTGGTGACCATCTGGTCACCAGTCTACTCTATGGTTTCCATCTGACGCCGGCGGATCGTTTCTCCGGGTCTCCGATGGCAAAGGAGAGCCCGGAGAAGCACCGGATGGCGGTGGGAGGGGGGGGCGTCCCCTCCCGCCGCCTATAAGAACGATCAAGCGGCGGAACCGCCGCTATAATCATTCTTATGGTGCACAGAATCGCTGGCTGAAGAGATGGATATCTGAATGATGCCTGTGGCTGCAGGCATCATTAAGATATTCTCACTGAAACCCAGGACGTCATTTTACAATGGGCCGGTATTGAAGTGGAGTTCGAATTTGAATGGAAAATTTGATTTTAATTTAAGTTTGAATTTCCCGAAATATAGACAAATTTTGTTTCATTATTCGGAGCATTCGGTAAACTTAGTTTAAACTGTAATTCAGGTATTCTAATTATCCTAATCTCCGAATAACAAAAAATTTGTATGAATAATTAATCGCACATGTCTAATAAAAAAATTCCCTCTGCCCTCCTCCTGCGTATCCTGTTTATCCTGTATAAAAAAAAGATATGTGTACTTACCTGATTCTGCAGCTCTGTGTAAGGGAGCGCTTATCACGGCTCCAAATTCTGGGAGCCATAACATCACCCATAGACTGCAATGGCCCAGCCATTATCCTTCCATTTCCCTACAGCAGTCAGTCACTGACAAAGGGGAGCCGCAGCTGCATGATCACATGACCAAACCTGAGTGTATTAAAAGTATACAGATCTTTTTTTATACAGGCAGGATAAGTATTAGGCCTCGTACACACGATAGGTTAAACAGAGGAAAACGGTCTGATGGACCGTTTTCATCGGTCAAAACCGATCGTGTGTGGGCGCCATCGGTTATTTAACCATAAAATAAAATAAAAAAGCCAACTTGCTTTAAATTTAACCGATGGATTCCTAACCGATAGGTCAAAACCGATCGTTAGTAGGCACGACCATCGGTTAAAAAAATCCATGCATGCTCAGAATCAAGTCGACGCATGCTTGGAAGCATTGAACTTCATTTTCTTCAGCACATGACACGATCGGTTATTTAACTGATGGTGTGTGGGCGCGACGGACCATCAGTCAGCTTCATCGGTTAACCGATGACAACGGTCCTTCAGACCATTCTCATCGGATGGACTGATTGTGTGTACGCGGCTTAAGGAGGATAGAAGGGAACATTTTTGGGAATAGATATGGTTAGGCTTTTCTTCCACTTAAAGAACAACGAAAAGAAGGAAGGCGCAAACGTCTAGTGAATTACCTTCAACCCCATTTTAGATTTATTGAAAAACGCCCAAAACACACTCACAAACATGAGAGGATTAAAAGCATAACAATCACAACTCCAGCATCTGGGATGTCAAGTCACTGTAGTTGGAATCTGACGCGTTTCGGGAGACAAGCTCCCTTCCTCAGAGCTTTCTTCCATTTTAAAGCAAATTTGGGTTGGTTTTGGGTTGGCTCTTTACATCTACAGTATGTGTTTTTGCTTGATGCGTTTGTCATTGAATAGATGGAAGCGCATCAAAATGCTTCTCAACGCACACTTTAAAATGCACATCAACGTGTGTCATAACACACTTCACATGCCATAACCCACATAGGGACATATGTTAACGCTCATTAATGCACATTATGATGCGGCTTGACATTCAATAAAAAGTGCTTTGCATTGCACACTGATAACATTATATGTGTTGACATGCACTTTGATGTGCTTCTATTGGTTAAAATGGGCAATGCATCATGAGAAAAATGCATAGATGTAAATAAGCAATTAAGTGACATTGTTGCTGTTTTTTTAAACAAATTAGAAAAATACACCCTAAAAAAAAAAAAAAAAAGATGATGTACTATTTTTGTGGTTGGGGTGTAGTAAAAATAGGCAGCCTGATGGGGTTGTACACATGCCAGAGCCATGATATTTTGCAATCCACTGCAAATCATTTTTCAGAGACCAATGTAGGTGTCAAGAAGCCCTAACAGGGTTATGTGCAGGGCGGATCCACTCTATAGGCTCACTATGCAAGCCACTTAGGGCCCCCCAAATTACTAGAGGCCCCGCCTCATGAGAAATCATAAAATCAAGTGGGACTTCTGCGCTACTAATTTGTCTATCAAGAAATCAGTGACAATATGCAGCAAACACAAAAAATGCATACACAGCACCTAATAACGTAAAATCAATGTGGGTGATAGCGCAAATTGTAAAACATGACATAACATATACAATGGGTGATATATATGGTGCACAAAAAGTATAAAAGTGCCAAGCTTATAGGTCTATCGGGGACGGAAAATAAGTCCAAAGAAAGCGCTAAATCATAAATCAGTGCACTAATAGTCCATAATGGTGAAAAACAGTGTAAAAGGATGTCCACTAGTCCAGAGAATGAGGAAAAAACACCACCACACAGTGCATCTGGTCTCCCAGAACTCTCACCTTCAGCAAGTCAAAAACAGGCATATAAGATGATCCTCTGTGTGGACAACCTCCCTCGGTAGTTTTGTTAGCCCCCACGGATCGGTGGGAAGATAGGTACCTGCGATCTCGGGTGACAGTGGAAAACAGGGGAGGGGGAAGGACAAAAAACCTCCAATAGTGTGTTATCCTTGGTAAAAAATAGTTTAATAGAAGAATCGCACTTTAAGGTAGATGAATAAAAATTTGCATGTATACACCGGTGATCGCAGCGCTTACAGCACGTCACTTCCCTAAGGGAAGGGAAAGACGTGCAGTGAGTGACGTGCTGTAAGCGCTGCGATCACCGTTGTATACATGCAAATTTTTATTCATCTACCTGTAAGTGCGATTCTTCTATTAAACTATTTTTTACCAAGGATAACACACTATTGGAGGTTTTTTGTCCTTCCCCCTCCCCTGTTTTCCACTGTCACCCGAGATCGCAGGTACCTATCTTCCCACTGATCCGTGGGGGCTAACAAAACTACCGAGGGAGGTTGTCCACACAGAGGATCATCTTATATGCCTGTTTTTGACTTGCTGAAGGTGAGAGTTCTGGGAGACCAGATGCACTGTGTGGTGGTGTTTTTTCCTCATTCTCTGGACTAGTGGACATCCTTTCACACTGTTTTTCACCATTATGGACTATTAGTGCACTGATTTATGATTTAGCACTTTCTTTGGACTTATTTTCCGTCCCCGATAGACCTATAAGCTTGGCACTTTTATACTTTTTGTGCACCATATATATCACCCATTGTATATGTTATGTCATGTTTTACAATTTGCGCTATCACCCACATTGATTTTTCGTGAGAAATCATATTTGGCCCCTCACCCCGCTTCTCAACTCGCTGGCTGCATGGAAGAAGAGGTAAGAAGTCAGCACCCCCCGCTTCTCACTTTAATTAATGTAAGATGTAAGATGTAATTTCCGACAGTAGAACACCCCCCCCCCCCCCCCCCGCGCTTCTCGACTTTAATTTGTTTGACATTTTCGGCAGCCCACCCCCCCTCTTCTCAACTTTAATGTGAGATGTAATTTTCCTTAGGGCCCCAGGGAGTTCAGGATTGGCACTGGTTATGTCTGATATTTTATGGCACAGGAGGGCCCAGAGCGACTGTCCTACTTGTTCTTAAAGGGGAACATTTTTAAAGCAGTGATTGTGACTTTCACCAAACCTTTACTGGTGGTCAGCCAATCATGTGTTTTAAATCACATGTACTTGGAAGATTCACAAATTTTGCCAAATTCAACAAATTCATAATTTCATTGCTTTATAAATATTACCCAAAATGTAAAACGCTTTTCAGTTTATTGCAACTTAGGCACCTTACGCAGTTACAGATTTTTGCTCTGCCGATCTAGGATAGTTCAGTTTTTATTCTCTGCTGTTATATCCACTTCCTTATCCAGGGTGACAATACTCATCCACTGCTTTGTAATGCAGGGCATGGTATTGTCACCCTTGTGAACCTGCCACCGTTGGGACTCCTTGCAAGATGCCTTGCCGATGCCCAGTGTGCCTACAAGAAATCAGATGAAAAGACAGTATCCATGGCAACAGTACCGCCCATGTTTGACACTGCTGCAGACCAATAGGAGAATATAGGAGAGTAGAGATTCTGCTGCTCAATCTCAGCGCTCTTTCTCTGGATCAAACCCCCTCCCATGCTTTCTCTCCTCTAAGGCAATACCTTTGAGCTCAGAATTTGAGAGCTCTCCCCTGTGATGGTGAAGGTGAGCAGTAAAAGCTGGGCTTCTTTTAGCCACATCCTTAGTAACGTCCTAGAGGTTTTCTAGTTAGGCTTCATGAGGTACATAAATGGCCTACACCTATAGAAAAGGCATTATTCCACTTTGGTCAAAGCTGCACAGCTTGTTTTTATCTAAAAAGCCCCTTAACTGCAAAGGCAGTTTTTGGTAAAGGTGAGCTCTTTAACCGATTGTTATCGGCCCCATAGTAGTTTTACTACTGCAGGGCGGCAGCTGCCTGCCAGATCACGTATATATACGTGATCCGGCTCTTCCGGGTAGAGGGCACTCATGCACGCCGCCGGCTTCTCGCGCCCTCTGTGATTATACACAGCGTAAGCCGATCAGCGGGCACCGTGGACTCAATGTCCGCCGCCACCCACTGATCGTTCATTACACAGGCGGAAACGGAAGTCTTCCTATGTAAACAAGGCAGATTGCCATGGGATTGCAGACTGCATGCTCACAGATATCAAATGAAATTACCATGAATGAAATAAACAAGGACCAGAATATGGCAGAAAATTGTCCGCCACACTTTATTGGCTACAAAATAGATACATATCCAACGGATTTAACCACTTACAGACCGGAAGATTTTCCCCCTTGACCAGGCCATTTTTTGTGATTTGGCACTGCGTTGCTTTAACTGACAATTGCACGGTGGTGCGATGTTGTACCCAACAAAATTGATGTCCTTTTTTCCCCCAAATAAAGATTTCTTTTGGGGGTATTTGATCACCTCTGTAGTTATTTTTTTTTTGCGAAATAAACAAAAAAAGAGCGACAATTAAAAAAAAAAAAGATATTTTTTACTTTTTTCTAAAATAAATATCCCCAAATAAAGAAAAAAAACAAATTTCTTCATCAGTTTAGGCCAATATGTATTCTTCTACATATTTTTGGTAAAAAATCGCAGTAAGCGTATATTGATTGGTTTGCGCAAAAGTTATAGCATCTACAAACTATGGGAAAGATTTATGGCATTTTTATGGCATTCAATTTTTTTTACTAGTAATGGCAGTGATCTGTGATTTTTAGCAGTACTGTGACATTGTGGCGGACAGATCGGACACTTTGGACACATGTTTGGGACCATTGACATTTATACAGCAATCGGAGCTATAAAAATGCACTTATTACTGTGTAAATGTCACTGGCAGGGAAGGGGTTAACGCTAGGGGGCGATCAAAGGGTTACATGTGTTCCCTCGTGAGTGTTTCTTACTGTTGCAGGATGGGACTGACTGGGGGAGGACATATCGCTGTTCATAATTACTACAAACAGCAGATGTGTCTCTTCTCCCCTGTCAGAACAGGGATTTGTGTGTTTACACACACAAATACCCGTTCTGGCTCTTGTGCCCGCGCTCATCTTCTCCCCCGCCCTACTGAGGGTACCGATACGTCGTTTTGAGGTAACAAACTACTTTGCCAACATAAATGTGCATGAGTCAGTCGGCAAGTGGTAATTTAAAATGATAAACAAATTCCAATAACGTATTCTATTTAGGCTTAGTCAAAGGACTCAAGTCAGATAACAAAACAGGCTTTTAATTACAAGTCCCCCCTTTTAATTACAAGTCCCCCCTGCGACAAGAAAGGAAGGTTGGGTGCTCGCTGTCCTGAGGCTACCAAACAGTCCCAAATCCCATGGGATGGCTGCTTATATAACTTTCCTCCAGGCCATGGAAATTCCAGAACAGCATGTGATTGGAAAATAACCAATAAGATACCTGTACAGGTAAGCTATCTTACAATTAAAGGGGCAATGGCCCCACACACCTATACCAATCAGCCTACATTGAACTAGGTAAAATTTTAAACCAGAGCTTCAGCCGCTAACCCATGATGGTGGGCCAACATTGTCTCCACCTTAATTCATTCTGTCAGTAGGGAGTTCATGGCTCCTGTGTTCCTGCAAAGCAGGGACATGGATTACTAAATCCCCTACTAAAAGCACCTCTCAGGCCGCGTACACACGATCGAATCTATCTGCTGAAAACGGTCCGGTCCGGACCGTTTCAGCAGACAAATTCGATCGTGTGTACGGGCGGACAGACAGATTTTTCCAGCAGACAGATTTTAAAGCATGCTTTAAAATCTGTCTGCTGGGAACCCGTCCATCCGAAATGTCTGCTGGTTAGTACGCTAATCAGCAGACATATCTGCCCGCGCATGCGTCGAATGGATTCGACGCATGTGCGGAAGTGTTTTACTTCCTGGTGACGGTGACGTGGCGGCGTCAACGTCACCACCACGTCACCGCGCTGTCTGCCGGCGGGGATTTTTGGTTTGATCGTGTGTACACGATCAAACCAATCTATCCCAGCAGACAAATCCGATCAAATCGGTCTGTCAGACCAATTTGATTGGATTTATTTGGTCGTGTGTACGCGGCCTCACAGTCACAGTACACTAAAACACTGTCTAGGCACACAGTTAACCCTTTGCTAACCCCTTCCCAGCCAGTGTCATTAGTACAGTGACAGTGTATATTTTTTAGCACTGATCACTGTATTTGTGTCACTGGTCCCCAAAAAGTGTCAATTAGTGTCAGAATGTACATTGCAGTCCCGCTATAAGTCGCTGGTCGCCACAATTAGTAGTAAAAAAAAAAATATCCCATAGTTTGTAGACGCTATAACTTTTGCACAAACCAATCAATATAAACGCTTCTTGGGATTTTTTTTACCAAAAACATGTAGCAGAATACATATTGGTCTAAATTGATGAAGAAGTTAGATTTTTTAACATTTTTTTTATTGGTGTTTTATAGCAGAGAACGTAAAACATATATACAGGCATACCCCACTGTTTATTTACTAAAGCTGGAAAGCGCAAAATCAGGCTTTTGTATTTTTTTTTTTTTTTTTAATTGTCATTGTCAATAAAAAACACAGAGGTGATCAAATACCAACAAAAGAAAGCTCTATTTATGGGGAAAAAAGGACATCAATTTTATTTGGGTACAGAGTCGTACGACCGCGCAATTGTCAGTTATAATAACAAAGTGCCATATTGCAAAAAATAAAGGGCCTGGTCAGAAAGGGGGGTAAACCTTTCGCAGGTGAAGTGGTTACAAAGGAACGTTACTCTTTTTTTTTTTATCAAATACATACCAGTCCATGGAGCCCAGCACTGTCTTCCCGTAGCTAATTATTCTTACTGCCGTCCACGGGACTGCCATCTTGGATTTGGGAGCCAGCTACGATTTCCATCATACATGACTCCCCACAGCACATGCGCAAGATGGCACGGTGCAGTGAGACCGGTCCTATAGTCTCATGGAACGTGTGAGCCGGGAGCAGGATAAGGCTGGGTTCACACTACACTACACGACTTTCATCCTACTTTGCTCTGCGACATTTGTCATACATTGATCCTACATTGATCCTACATTGGTCCTACATCCATCCTACTTTCATGAACAGGATACTACTTTGGTCCTACTTTATGATAGACTGACTTGTTCTTTGACCAATCAAAACAATCCCAGAGTGAGATAAATTCCTTTTACTGGTTCTGTAATCACATGTCAGATGGCAAAAGTCATTGAGTGTCCCCAGAGGACACAAATTTGACTGGCAAGGTATACTCATTGCTGGACCTGCACATAAAGTTGTGCTCAATGCTACCTGTTTGTACAATTTGGGCCGAAATATATTGAAACACAGATGGCAAAAGTCGGATGGTTAGGACAAGGCTCCTACTTTGGTCCTACTTCAATGATATTCAATGGGCTGAAGTAGGATCAATGTAGGACCAAAGTAGTACAGGGAGTGTTTTCAAAGTCGGACCGACTTGTGTAGGACCAGTTAAGACAGCTCTCATAGGGAAACATTGATTTTCACACGTCATGCTACATGAACTCCCAATGTAGGAGCGTTGTCGGAACAAGTGTGAACCCGGCCTAAGCGACAACATTCTCACCTGGGCAATAAAATAACTCCAATGGGCCAGATTCAGGAACAGTTAGGCTGGCGGATCCAGTGATCCGCCAGCCTAACTGTGACTTTAAGCCGGCGTTTCTGTTTTCTGTAACCAGAAAACAAGAAACGCCGGGTTGAAGCTCCGATGCGAGCAGCGTAACTGAGTTTCGCCATCGCATCGTTACTTCAACTTAAAAATGGCGCCGGGGGCGTTCCCGCCGATTTCCGCTCAAAAAATATGTTAATGAGCGGAAATCGGCAATTCACGATCGCATTCCGGTGCGACGCAGTGACGTTACGACGTTTCCGGACGGGATACGCGGCGCATAGTTATACCTACATGGGGTTGGAATATCCTATGTTAGGTATAGGCGTCGTCATCGCGTCGAAAAAAAAAAAAAAAAAACGTCGCTTGCGTAAAACGTTCATGAATGGGAATGTGACGTCATTGACATTCATTCACAAAATTTGGAGCATGCGCACGGGGATGTTTTAACACTCGACGCATGCGCAGTACGTTCGCGGCGGGAACGCGCTTAGTTAGCATACTACACGCCCCGTACCCGCCCAATTTGAATTCCGCCGGCTCATTTGCGATGCGCTGCCACAACTTTAGGAGCAAGTGCTTCGTGAATGACAGCACTTGCTCCTAAAATTTCTGCAGCGCAACGCAAATGAGAAGCGTTACTCCAGAGCAAAGATGCTCTGGACTACCTGAATCTGGCCCAATGTGTTAGGGGTGCAGGCGAGGAGGAGGATTAGAGCCACTTTTGCTTTTGACCTCCAAACAATTTCTAGCTTGTCCTTCTCTATGTCACTGTGAAGTGCTATAGCCCCGTATTACCGCAAAATTCCCTTGCAGGAGAAATGGGATTGATATTTAAATAGCAGCTGCCTAGATGAAAAGTTCTAATTACAAAAGGATAGCTGTTGACAAGAACAGACCCTGTCATTCATGCAACACATTGCAAATATCATTTTAAAGTCAACTCTGTCTTTTCATCAGTGCTGTAGACTAACAAAAAGCAAACATCGCATACTGGAGTTTTTTGTACTAGATTCAATTGTTTTCAAAGGGGAACTCTGATACCTCTTCAGTAAATCCCTATTACTGTTAGCTGCCTTAAAGCTAAACTTCAGGCAGATATAATGTTGTGTACACACGACCCTTTTTCGGGTTGTAAAATTTTTTTTTTTTTTTATGTCATTAAAAACGATTGTGTGTGGGCTCTTGAGCATTTTTCACGATGTAAAAATGGGCATTAAAAATTTCGAACATGCTCTAATTTTTAACGTTGTAGTTTTTAACGTCGTAAAAAATGGATGTGTGTGTGGGCTTTAACGACGTGAAAAAAACGCATGCTCAGAAGCAAGTTATGAGACGGGAGTGCTCGTTCTGGAAAACTAGCGTTCGTAATGGAGTAAGCACATTCATCACGCTGTAACAGACTGAAAAGCGCGAATCGTCTTTTACTAACACAAAATCAGCAAAAGCATCCCAAAGGGTGGCACCATCCGAATGGAACTTCCCCTTTATAGTGCCGTTGTACGTGTTGTACATCACTGCGCTTTGCTAGAGCATTTTTTTTTCACGATCGTGTGTAGACAAGGCCGTTTTAATGATTGGGTTGACAAAAACTTTTTTCCATAAAAAAAAAGTCATTTTTTACAACCCGAAAAACAATCGTGTGTACGCGGCATAAGACACTCAAATGATGCAGTTCTGCATTATTCATTATTAGATTGTTTAATACATAATTAGGAGCAGCTTTCTGCCAACATTTCCATACCTCCCAACATTTTGAGATGGGAATGAGGGACGCCTACTAACAAATGTATGTAGGCATAGGACACGCCCCCTGCCACACCCCCTTAAACGAGAATTAACCCAAGAAAAGGTTAATTAAATCCACAAGGACCTTTTTTACCACTACTAGTCCTTTATATTGGCTTTTAGAATTTACAAATGCAAACAATTTAGAATCGGGATGAAAATTTTAGCACTGGGAAACACCTTTTGAAAGATAAAAAGTGCATTTTATATACAACTCTATAGATCAGACTAAAATGAGGGACAAATGAGGGGGAAAGATGGACAGAGAGACATTGCTCCAAATCACGGACAGTCCCTCAAAATCAGGGACATTTGGGAGCAATGCGTTTCTGTCCCTCGCCCGTGCCGGCATCTTCGCCTTTGTGCCAGTTTTTGTTTATCTTCATTGGCTGGTGTAAGATTGGGCTGGCCACTATTAGCTGAGTTTCACATGAGCAGCTCAGTTTACATGCCAGGGGATGATGCAAACAGGCAGTTAAATGTATTTTATTACAGAAAAGGCATTGCACGTGTAGTGCCTGTGGGCGGGGCCGATGCGCCCGGTGTACACAGGGCCTTTCGCTTTCTTGGACCTTTTGCTGCTGTGTACAGGTGCCTTACAGTCCCACAATACTTGCACCTGCTCAGGAATCAACATTTTGAAGGAGACACCACATTGTAGTGTACTGTTCCCCCAGTCCAGATAGACTCCGCCTCCAGTGACAAGGAACCAGTGCGGACCCCATGTGCACACATAATGAACTGTTCTATACCATATGGCTAGGTTGCTAGGGTCTCTGTCACGCGTGTCTGGTTTTCGGTTACTGGGGCACCAACTTCTGAGGAAGTAGGCTATGAACCACTCCCCGCACTATACATGAGACCTGTACCCCTTTCCCGCTGCCTGGCTGTCATATCATCCTTCTATGGTACTTGTTGCCCCTACCAAGATCATGTCACCACCTCACCCCTGTGTGTATTACAGGCCCTGTTTATCTTTATGCCATTACCACCATGCACCCCCTTAAGTAACTTTAGACCAGGCATTGAGACGTTTCAGAAGCTTTACTTGAATAGTGCAGCTTTATAAGAAACACATGTAACATTTCAACATTAAAGCGGCAGGAAACCTCACGGTTTTTTTTTGTTTGTTTTTTTAAACCTGCAAGGCAACGTTATAATGTGCTAGTACTAGCACATTATGTGAAACTTACCTTAAAACAAAGCCCTCACCACTGACAGTTATTCCTTCTTCACCCGGTTTTCCTTCCGGGTTGGGGGGATCCAGTCCTTTGATTGGACGAGCCACAATGATGTCACTCCCCCACATGCACCCATGAACAGGATGTCTTTGGCGGATTCTCAAGTAAATATCTCCTAAACTGTGCGTGTTTAGGAAATATTTACTGTACCTATAGGTAAGCCTTAGTATAGGCTTACCCATATATAAAAATCAGGGGGGTGATTACTACCAGTTTAAGAGCAGTCTTTTTCTAGCATCCAATGTCCCTAATGTAGCACCCTCTGGGAATCAAAGTGGAAGGACCAGAGGCAGGGATGGACTGGCCATTGGGACTACAGGGAGTTTCCCGGTGGGCCGATGGCTCAATGGGCTGGCTTCAGTGACAGGGGACTGCTGCTCCCCTCCGCTCCTCTGTCTCTCCCTTCCCGCAGCACTCACCTACTCTCCCTCCCCACAGCACTCACCTGGGGGGAAGCAGGGGGAGGACCAGAGGAGCATGGGGGGAGGGGACAGACAGCTGACTCAACAGCTATGGCCTGGGAGTTTCTCACTTCTGCCTAATCTTGCCCTATAAGGGGGAGCACCAAACTGATTATTTTCCCCCGGTGAAATAATGTCTAGCTTCCCCACTGGTACTGCCTATAAGAGTACCAGTATCAGCCATTCTGCTCTAATAAAGTAGAACAGCTAATGGCTAGTGAAGGGGGAGAGGGGGCTTGGGTGGCCAGGGGGGTGTGGGAGTTGTCCGGCCGCCATGGGAGAGACCTGTCAAAGTGGGCCAGTCTGGATGAAATCCAGGGCCAAATTTGTGTCCCAGTCCAGCCCTGACCAGAGGAGGGAGTCAGCTGCCGGAGTCTGCTAAATGCTGAGACCAGGGTAGAGTTGAGGTAGTGCTGCAGCTGGCGCAGGATCTGTAGTAGGCATTCTGTCCTAGTCTCTGCTGCCAACTTTTTAGATGGGGGCAAAGACAAGCCTCTCCATGGCTGCATGGAAAAGCGCAGGATCTGGTGGGGAAATTCTGTCCACCTTTTTGGCACTGGGTGGAGTTTTTGGGTGTGTTTCACACGCCATGGGCTTTAAAAAAAAAAAAAAATCGCTTATATGTATTTCATCTGTGTTTTTAGCTATTTGCCTGGAGTTCAGCTTTAAAGCTGAATTTTTATTTTTGGCAAATTTTACATCCAGCTTGTGGGGCCCCTGTGGAAGCTGAAAATCACTGTAGTAGGTAGCGCTACCCCAGTCATCTCCACTAACCTCTGGGTCCTATGCCTCTGCCTGGCAGCATTAGAGTTGTTGGTTTAAATCACAACCAGGACCTGCATGAAGTGTACATGTTCTCCCTGTGCCTGCGTGGGTTTCCTTCCACACTTCAAAGACATGCTGGTAGGTACATTGGTCCTGGTATGTGTATGTATGAATGTGAGTTAGGGATCTTGTAAGGCTCTTGAGGACAGGGACTGATGTGAATGTAAAATATGTATATACTGTATATGTAAAGCGTTGTGTAATTTGTTGGAGCTATACAAGTACCTCAAATCCATGTACAGTCACTGCATAGCTATACAAACCTTATTTAGGGAAAATGGTGTGTGATTCCTGGGTGTGATTCCTGGGTAAAAACATTAATAAATAGACCCCTAAACCTTCCATGGAGCTTCTAAAGCCCTGTACACACGATCGGTTCATCCGAAGAGAATGGTCCGACGGACCGTTTTCATCGGTTCACCGATGAAGCTGACTGATGGACTGATGTGCCTACACACCATCGGTTCATGAACCGATCGTGTCAGAATGCTGTGACGTAAAACACAATGACGCGATGAAAAAAAACGAAGTTAAATGCTTCCAAGCATGCGTTGACTTGATTCTGAGCATGCATGGATTTTTAACCGATGCTCGCGCGTACTAACGATCGGTTTTGACCTATCGGTTAGCCGTCTATTGGTTCAATCTTAAAGCAAGCCATCTGTTTTTGGACCGAAGGATAACGGACCGATGGGGCCTACACGCGATCGGTTTGGACCGATAAAAACAAACTTTAGTCTGTTTTCATCGGTTTGAACCGATCGTGTGTACGCTTAAGAGTCCATAGCGATTCTTCTGGAAGGTATGCGAAACACACTTCACCTGTGCAATTGGACTGGTTCTGCCACCAAGCCTTACTAATTCATTGGCTTAACTTCCAAGTGCTCACTCCTGCAAAGAGAGTTATATAACGGAACTGTGGAGCTTTCAGATGATGTGCCACCGCAAATGTTTGCATTTTCCATTTGACTAGACACCCAATTATAGCGCGATTGAAGCAAAGGGTAAACAAAGCAGAATTTCTGATGAAAGAATAATTAAGACCTATGAATATTCATGCGCTCCGCTCTGCAAAAAAAAAAAAATCATCTACAGGCGTCTAGAGAAAATTATAACTGTCAATGTCCACTATGAAATAGCTTGTGATTGAGGCTGATGCGATAATAGCCACTATGTGCGCAGTGCCTGTCCCCTGTCACCTTCCTAAATGTCTTTTCCTGAGATCTCACAGCGTGACCTGCCAGTTTTGTCCTGTCTCTAATTTATTTCAATGTCACATTTCGCACTGGACAGCTCTGATCAAGGGCAGCACTATGGCTGACCACGCCATCACTTTGAGGGCAGTGTGGGTAAAGGCGGGAAGGTCAAGTACTTTATGGCTGCATAATCATTTATCTAGGCAGCAATAGCTTTAGTATATGGCAACCAGTTTTGGATAAATAAGTAACATACAGTTAAAGTGAATCTGAAATTTGCACATACTGGGCAAATGCTTAGCTTCACTTAAAGCTCAATTTGTAGTAGAAAAAATTGTTCTTACACAGACTTTGTATTGCAAAGGGAAGGGGGCATGGCTGAGCAGGTCTGTTACTGAGAGCTTATGATTTAGGCTGGGTTCACACTGGTACAACACAACAGTCATACGACTTTTAGGCTGGGTTCACACTGATACTACACAACAGTCATACGACTTTTAGGCTGGGTTCACACTGATACTACACAACAGTCATACGACTTTCATCCTACTTTGATCTGTCCTACATCGGTCCTACATTGGTCTGACATCCATCCAACTTGAATGAACAGGATACTACTTTGATCCAACTTTGTGATAGTCTGACTTGTCATTTGACCAATCAAAACTATCCAAGTGTGGGAAAAATTCCTTTTACTGCTGCTGTAGTCACCATGTCGGATGTCAAATGTCGGATGATAAGGACAAGGATCCTACTTTGATCCGATTTTGATGATATTCAATGGGCTGAAGTAGGACCAAAGTCGGACCAAAGAAGTACAGGGAGCATTTTCAAAGTCAGACCGACTTGTGTCGGACCAGTTAAGACGGCTCTCATAGGGAAACATTGATTTTCACACGTCATGCGACATGAGCTCTCAATGTCGGAGCGTTTGTCGTACCAGTGTGAACCCAGCTTGAGTGCACTAGGTCTTGCTTTGGTGCCCATTGGACTTCACAGCCATAATTGGACAACAGCTGTAGCAACAAAGAAATGGAGATTCAATTATGAAAATTAAGTTTTCAGGGGGTTTTATATGTTCTTCCCAGTTATCTTGCATGGACTTTGACTTCAAGGGGCTCTAATTGTTCTTCCTGGCTTGCTTGCCTGGAGTTTGACTTAAAGTGGATATCCACTGCATCGAAGCACCGCAAGCCAAAAACTATATTTAATTCAGTTTTACTATTCAAACCAAACTCACTCATCCATATCTCCATGCTTTGTTTTGTTGAGAAATCACTTTGGAAAACACCCCCCTAGTAAAGTTGAGCAAACACCTGGATGTTCGTGTTTGACGGACATCCATTGACAGTCTCTCTCCACCCCAGGTGATCCATCCAGTCCAAACAGCACTTTCGGTCCCACTACCAGCTTGCCTTGCTCCTGTCCCGCACACGAGTCTCCAACCGTTCCGCTCGGCTCCCTTGCACCATGACATCACATAACAAAAAGAAGAAAAACAGAAAAACTGCGCTAAACTGAAAAACTAAAAAACTAAAAAACTAGAAGGCAGCGGCAATCGTGTGAAAACACAAAATACAATACAGTTTGGCAAAGCCGCGCTCATGTAACAAATGAGTTAAAATGAGGAATGCTAGGCAACAGTCCTCTATAAACAAATAGTTAATAAATGAAATTATAACAATCTCATACAAATTAGTGTGCAACACGGAGCATCCCCCATAAGGTGAGGGCTGAAACAAGCTCCATAGGATGATGACACAAACGCTCCCCTGTAAATTAAATGGTTAACATAATAATTAAAATAATCATCCTAAACTGAAGCAAACGTAGAATGATGTACACCACAGACTAATCTCCTAGGGCAATAGCACAGATGTTCGTACAGTCTTTGCAACTGGCTGTATCAAAGATTACTTGAAAACAGTCCCAGAAAATAAAACAGCAAAAAATTCAGGTAGGATCCTAGTAGTTAACACCACCACAGTGACGAGCTGACAGCATCAAGTGATCCCTTCACCAAAATAAGGGGGGGCCGCTTACCAGAGGGCAAGCTCAATATAGCGATTGGCTATAACCCAGCCACGGCCTTTAAACTCCTAGATGGTTCTTGGACACAGCTTCCAGCAGATTTCAAAGCTGGCGGTACTCACGGACATCAACCATATAGTGGAGAGAGAAGGATAGGCCAATAGTGTGATTCCGTTTAAACCAAGAGGATTTATTTAAATGAAATAATACTCACAATATAACAAGATTTCAAAAGCATATAAAAACAATCGCCGGCCGGCAGACAGATCGGAGCCCTTCCTCCGTGCGTGGTGACGTCACTGCGCGTCCTCCCAGACGCGTTTCGTCATCAAAAGGATGTTATCAATGGGTTGGGCTACCGCAGTAAAGTCACCAATATAAATACCTAATCCTCGTTGTGAAGTGCCTGACAACCGCGGCCGAGGCCGCCATCTTAGATGTGGTAAACATGCCCATAACTGGCGTTTGGAAGGACACATGCCTGGGTTAAGTTTTGCTGAATATTCTAATGCCACTAAAACATTAAACGAGGGTGCAAATTCTAATCTAGATGCCAGAACGGATAGGCACTAGTTAGGATAAGTTAAAAAATAAAAGTTAAATCCTACTTCCGGTGAACAGAAAACTTATGTAACTTAATAGTACTCAGTTTTACTCGCGACTCCTGCTAACTGACATCACATACAAGCTCAGATCCAACCATAGTTTTCACCGGCAACCTTTTTCTTTCACTGGCATTACTGTCAGGAGGAAAGTGCCCGTTTTTTACTGGCTGCCAGTATAAATACTGTCTGTTGGCAACACTGGCTGGTTGTCTAACGGGAAGGAAGCCTATGTGAGTGAGAAACAAATTAAGTATCTTTTTCTGTTATTGTCCCTAATGCCGCTCACACACGACTGTTTTTCGGGTTGTAAAAAAATACGTTTTTTTTTAATGTCATTAAAAATGATCGTTTGTGGGCTCCAGAGCATTTTTTTTCATGATGTAAAAAATGGGCATTAAAATTTAGAACATGCTCTAATTTTTCACGTCGTTTTTAACGTTGTAAAAAATGGTCGTGTGTGGGCTTTAACGAAAATAACACGCATGCTCAGAAGCAAGTTATGACAGGGGAGCGCTCGTTCTGGTAAAACTAGCGTTCGTAATGGAGTAAGCACATTCATCACGTTGTAACAGACTGAAAAATGCGATTTACTAACACTAAATCAGCAAAAGCAGCTCAAAGGGTGGTGCCATCCGAATGGAACTTCCTCTTTATAGTGACGTCTTACGTGTTACGTCACCACGCTTAGCTAGAGCATTTTTTTTTCACGATCGTGTGTAGGCAAGGCGGTTTTAATGATCGGGTTGAAAAAAACGTTGTTTTTTCTAGACCATTAAAAACGTCATTTTTTACAACCCGAAAAAACGGTTGTGTGTACGCGGCATTAGACTTTAACACCATTACTGGAGAAGGTGAAATTTTTTACAAACTGACTAGATTTCATCTTTAACTTATCGTGCGAGTACATTTAGGGCCAGATTCTCAGAGGCGCTACGACGGGGTATCTCATATACCCCGTCGTATCGCCGTTTTTTTCCCCGGGTATCTATGCAAGTGATTCCTAGAATCACTTTGGCATAGATACGGGTGAAGATCCGACAAGTGTAATACAATTACACTTGCGGATCGTACATGTAATGACAACTCCGGCCACTAGGTGGCCTTTACGTTGTTTTCTCATTTGCCTATGCAAATGAGGCTACTACTCCGATTCCCTAACGCTTTTACGCCGCCCCGTCGTCGCTTACGTCGTTTTCGTCCACGTAAGGTTACCCCTGCTAATATGTGGAGTAACCTTACGCAGTACCGTCGGATGCCGTCGGGTGCCGTCGGATGCCATGTTAAGTATGGTGTCAGGTCAGCGTCGGCTTTTTCCGTCGGTTACGTCGTTTTACTAAGTCGTTCGCGAATAGGGCATTGCGTAAATGCCGATCACGTTGTTTTGACGTCGGTTTCAACGACGCTTTCCGACGTGAGCTGGAGCATGCGCACTGGGCTTTTTCCCCGGCCGGCGCATGCGCAGTTCGATCGACACGGGGGCGCACTTGATTTAAATACAAGCCGCCCCCTTTGAATTACGCAGGCTTACGCTGGGCCATTTACACTACGCCTTCGCAAACTACGGAGCAAATGCATGGAGAATACGGCACTTGCTCTGTTAAGTTGCGGCGGCATAGTGTAAATGGCTTACGCTACGCCAGCACGAATCTATGAGAATCTGGCCCTTAGGCTCCATGCACACTAGTGTTTTTTAAGCTCCTAGAAGCTATTAGCTTTTTTTTCTAAACGCTAAATAATGTTATCCTATGTGTCCATGCACAATACTTTAGGCTATTAGCATTTTCTGAGCTCCAGCGTCTAGGAGCAGAAAAAAAATCGTTTTTGTAGAGTTTCTTGGAGTGTTTTTTCTAGTGAAAACGCTTCTAAACGTAATTAATAGTATTTTTTCCCCCTTTAACTGCAAAAAACGCTAATGAAACTAACTAACGCTCCTAAACGCTGCTAAAAAGCTACTACAAATACCTATTACCAGCATTGGAGCCTGTGAGCCTAAACTGTAAACCTAAAGTGATCCTGTCTTTTGCTTATGTATACTTCTTAGTAAAAACTCCAGCATGCTTTGCAAACACAACGTCATGTATGCACCCTGCAATATTTATTTGCATAACAAAAACTTTATACAAATACTAATTAAAATAAAGCAACAGGACGTGCTTACCTTGGCTTTGTTCCCCCACCAAGCACGGTCCCTGCATAAGGTTTATGCTCTTTAAGTTAATTCTACACAGTGCTGAAGACTCCCCGCCCCAATGTGGTGACATTGAGTGCCTCAGCCGCCACTCACCAATTCCCGTCACTATGACATGAAAGGACTGGGAGTCATTCACATGTTTCTCCTTACCCGGAAGTGCTGTGTACATCTCTTCAATCCTGGGAGCAAAGAGAGCATCAGAGAAGCAAAAGGGGGGCTACAGCAGAACTCAGCGACTAAATTTACCTCTTACTAGCACCTAACCAGGAGGGTGCTACACACATTTACACTTTGCCTTATTTGGATATGACATTTCATGCTGTAAACTGTGAAGGCACGCCAGTCCAGCTGCCAGTCACAATACACTGACAATTAGTGGGGTTGGCCGGCATTTCAAGACATCATAAACATATGTTTAGCTAGCGGCATCCAAGCTTTCAGGAGTTGGCTGCACCATTGTCTGACTGCCATCTGTGTTTGAAAGGGAAACTCTCCGATATGTATTAATAAGTTATTAAACTCTGAGCAAATTGAACACATCACTTATCATTGTCAAGAGACATAAATACATGTGCAAAATCATTTCAAAAAGGACTATGGGCATTCTTACATAGCCATATAAAAAAATCCTGAAATGCTGGAAGTGCTTCATATAAACTATATGATATATTTGGGGTCCGAATATGTAATGGTCAGCTTGATTATTTAAAATTTTAGTGTAATCGCACCTCCCTATGGCTATGTCTTATGCCCTGTACACACGATCAGGCTTTTGCCTGGCCAAATCACATCGGAATTCCAATGGAATTCCATCGGAGTAAAATAGAACATGTTTTATATGTAAACTCCGACGGAATTCATCGGAATATCCAATGAAAAAAGATGGGGTTACACACGATCGGAAAATCAGACGGTAAAAGTCACTCAGACTTTTTCCATCGGAAATTCTGATCGTGTGTACAAGGCATAAAGGACACAGTTTCTATTATATTGATCACTAGACAGGATTTGCAGTGCAGTGGGCTTGATTTACTAAAATATTGCAACCCTTTTTAAATATTAACCTATCTTAGGCCTGGTTCACACCTATGCAGGTTACAGTTTGCATATTCCAGGTGCATTTTGCATTTTTCAATACACGTTTTTGATCCATTGAAGTCTATGGAACCAAAAAACAGGAAAAGTCCCTGGCCCTCTCCATAAAATGTACAGATGTTAACCACTTTAGCCCCGGACCATATTGCTGTCCAAAGACCAGAGCACTTTTTGTGATTCGGCACTGCGTCGCTTTAACTGACAATTGCGCGGTCGTGCGACGTGGCTCCCAAACAAAATTGGCGTCCTTTTTTCCCCACAAATAGAGCTTTCTTTTGGTGGTATTTAATCATCTCTGCGGTTTTTATTTTTTGCGCTATAAACAAAAATAGAGCGACTATTTTGAAAAAAATGCAATATTTTTTACATTTTGCTATAATAAAAATCCCCAAAAAAGATATAAAAAAACATTTTTTTCCCTCAGTTTAGGCCGATACGTATTCTTCTACATATTTTTCGTAAAAAAAAATCGCAATTAGCGTTTTTTGATTGGTTTGCGCAAAATTTATAGCGTTTACAAAAAAGGGGGTAGTTTTATGGCATTTTTATTAATATTTTTTTTTTACTAGTAATGGCGGCGATCAGCGTTTTTTTTCGGTACTGCGATATTATGGCGGACACATCGGACACTTTTGACACATTTTTGGGACCATTGGCATTTTTATAGCGATCAATGCTATAAAAATGCATTGGATTACTATAAAAATGCCATTGGCAGTGAAGGGGTTAACACTAGGGGGCAGGGAAGGGGTTAAGTGTGTTCCTATTTGTGTTCTTACTGTGTGGGGGGGTGGACTCACTAGGGGGAATCACTGATCTTCTGTTCATACATTGTATGAACGGAAGATCAGCGTTTCCCCCGCTGACAGGAACGAGAGCTGTGTGTTTACACGCACAGCTCTCGTTCCCGCTCTGTAACGAACGAGCGCGCGTGCCCGGCGGCGATCACGCCCGCCAGGCACGCGCGCGGGACTCGGGGCGAGCAGGGGGCGCGCGCGCGGGCCGCCGGCGGCGCGCACGCGCCCCCTAGTGGCCGCGAAAGTCCCGACGTAGCATGACGGGCTCTCGCGCAGGAGAGCCGACCTGCCGCCGTATAACTGCGGCGGCTGGTCGGAAAGAGGTTAATGTGACCCATAGGAAACCATGTTAAAACGGGGTTCCACCCACGATTTTTTAAAGTCAGCAACTACAAACACTGTCCTTTGATCGTGGCAAGTCCCCGCGCCACCATCCTCACTAAGGGTAACAGGGAGTGGAGCCTTGCGACTTCACTGCCCATTTCCTACTGCGCATTTGTGAGTCTCGCGGAGCTGTATGAATGGGCGGCTGCTCTCTGGGATAAACACAGTTCCCAGAAGGCAACACGAGGATGAAGACCAGGATTAGGAAGAGGCAGATTAGGAAGATCTGCCTAGCAACCGCCATTTCTGTTAAGTAAAAAAAACCTATTTTTTATCAGTTTTTTTTTATAGCATTTTGGTGTAATTTTTTTTTTTTTTTTTAGGGTGGACCTCCATTTTAAATGGACTGTAGTGTGTTTCTGCAAAACTGAAAACGCACTTAAAAAAATGCATAGGTGTGAACCAGGCCTGAATGAAGTGAATCAAAGTGAAAATTCACTTTGCATAGAACTCTTAATCATATTACAAAATTAAAAACCAAGATTTTTGCTTACATCTGTATTAAACTAAGCTAAGTGAATTTTCCCTTTGCAAAGTGAATTCTCAGATTAGTGAATGACGTGAAGTACAGTTGACTTTTCATCCAATCGTGTACAAGCAACAATCCTGATTTTTTTTGTTTTTTTCCTTGTACATAATTGGGTAATCTTTGCAAATTGAATGTTTGCTTTGTTTCATCTAATTTATCAGGATAAGTGAAAATTCACTTTGAAAGTGAACATGTACTACAGTTTAATAAATCCGGGTCATTGCATACTAATCCCCTGATGATTGGTTGGTTTTTGGTGGATTGTCAGCAGCTTTTTTAAGCTGGTCATACAGGTTTTTTTTTCTGTTCAGTCAGCTGGCAAATTTCATTAAGTTTGTGAGCTCCGCCACTTGAGAGAAGGCAGTTATTTAATAAAACCCAATTTATGTGCAAGCAAAATTAAAAACAGGATTTTTGCTTGCACATGATTGGATGAAGTTAGCGGTACTTTACCTCATTCACTAAGCTGCAAATTCACTGTATGGCCAGCTTTATTTCTGTTTGAATTTGATGCTATGGCAAGCCATAGATTACAGTCACCACATGAGCCTCTTGTTGGATGAAGCACCTGAAGAGAAACACTGTTTAATGGCACAGATGATAATCGTGAGTCAGAAGGTCTTCTTCTTGTGGTTGATAGCCCTTAAGCTGGCCATACATTATATAATTTTCTTGTTCAATTTCATTTAAATTTACCTTCAACTATGTAGTGCAAGGGCATGCCTGATTGCCTACAATTATATTTATATGGTTTTGGTAAATCTAAAGTAAAATTGTACAAGGAAATTGTATAATGTATGGCCAGTCATAATGATGAGGAGGCGGATCTATGACACAGTGTGTACTTAAAGCAGAGTTCCGCCCATTTTTTTTGTTTTTTTTAAGTCAGCAGCTAGAAATACTGAAGCTGCTGACTTTTAATATTAGGACACATACCTGTCCAGGGCGCCTGCGATGTCTTCACGCAAAACTGATTTGTCCCTCGGGTCCTGGGTGCAGGCACCGGCATCTTTGTTAAGGGAAATAGTAAGTGAAGCCTTGAGGCTTCACAGCCTGGTTCCCTACTGCACATGCACGAGTTACGCTGCGCAATCCCACTGGTCCCTGCTGTCTTCTGGGACCTGTGTGTCTGCCAGAAGACAAGGGCGGGGGGGAGGGGCCGGACATGGCGTAGATCTCCGGCGATCTATCGCTGGAAAGGGGAGCAAATACCTGTATTATACAGGTATCTGCTTCCCCCTTCCCCCTGAAAGGTGCCAAATATGACACCAGAGGGGGGAGGAACCAGAAAAGCGGAAGTTCCATTTTAGGCTTTAATCCTCCAGATTGGGTGACACTGGGTGTCCAGCAATCTGGAGGACTGAGGACATCTTGTGGAAAAGTATAGGTACTACAAGGGACAACGTCTGATCAATTTGGGCATTGCACTCTAGTTCTTTAAAAAAAATATGATTTCCTTGTCCTATGCTGTAATAGAATACATTATTTGGCAAGTAAATACACTATCCCACCTGAAGACGGTGTGGGGGTGGATAAAGGCTCTATTGCCATATTTGGTTTTAATTCCATTATGGAATGGCACAATTCTGCATATCTTCTGCTATATATATATATATATATATATATATATATATGAATAAAAAAAAATTGTGAAGCATACCCAGAAATTATTGCTGGAATCTGATTGTTTTATTATGTGTGACACCTACACTTCCTTTTTCTCTAGTCCGCATAAAATATTCCCCATTGTTAGCCACAGCAGAGTGTGATTTCTCTATTATGTCTTTTCTTCTGTGTGTTATGATTTGATTATTGTTCTCCTGCCACAAGACGTGGGAAGTTATTAGCTATTTCTCATGTTGACTCCCTCGGTCACCACTGCCCGTTCCCCTCCTGTGTAATTAGGAAAGCGTAGATGTGAAATTTCCAGCAAAGGGAGCACCTAATCTCTCCTCCTCGCCATTAATGACCTGATACTCTGAGCAGCCTGTGAAGATTCCTGCCTCTTGACAGTGCACAAACACATACATTTACAAGAGTAATTTCCCAGACTGAGAGACCTGTCAGAAGCAGGGCGAGGGTTGTTTTTAAAATAAAAAAAATCTAATTGCACATAAGGCACCTTAAATGCTTGACAGCGTTTGTTGCAATTATTTTTATTGATTCATATGGCGAAGACATTATTCACATAGCTGCGCAAAGGAAGAGCATGTGTATTGGCAATTGGACTTCATTTGCATTGTCTCTATGCTGTTTGGGATTGTGGACACCTGACCATTACATCTAAACTATGCTCTAAATCTGTGGCCTCCAAATTATGGCCCAGGTGCCAGGTGTGACCCATTGCTTGCCTCTATCCCGCTCTTAAGATACTATTTCTCCAACTGACACCAATGATGAGGCACTATTCCTCCCACTGACACTATTAATGGGACACTATTCCTTCCACTGACACCATCAGTGAGGCACTATTCCTCCCACTGACACCATTAATGGGACACTATTTCTTCCACTGACACCATCAGTGGGGCACTATTCCTCCTGCTAAGACCAATGATGAGGCACTATTCCTTCTGCTAAAACCAACACTACTCCTCTTTTTACATTTCTATTCACACTGGGCACAGGCTAAAGGACAGTAGACTGGTTCTTTGTTTAAAACGTTTTGGAGACCCTTGCTCTAAATGATTGAGTTCTGGTGTTTCCAGCAAAAGGTACTGTTAAAACTGCACTACTAAATACATTTTAGACACATGTGCACTTCCTACCTTGTAGTAACACTTTGGGGAGGGCTCTTCTCTCTTTCAGGATGACTGTTCCCCTGTGTACAACACCAACTCCATAAAAATACAGTTTGATGAGTTTTGAGTGAGGGAACGTAAAAGCTTTGACCTCAAACCTATGGGATGAATGGGAACACCAACTGTGAGCCAGGATCTCTCATCATTACCTCTCCTTACAAATGCTCTTTGCACTAAATGGGCACACATTACCTTTAACATGCTCTTAAATCTTGTGGAAATCCTTCCTGTGGGATAAGAATAGCTGTAAAAGAGCAATAATTCTATACTGTTATAATGCCCATGGTTTTCTAATGCTCCGTCGGAAAAACCTTGGATGGTTTTTCCAACAGAATTCCGCTCAAGCTTGTATTGCATACACACGGTCACATAAACGTTCCCCGAACTTTCGACCGCCAAGAACGTGGTGACATACAACACCACGACGAGCCGAGAAAATGAAGTTCAATGTTTCCTAGTATTCGTCAAATTGTTTCCAAGCATGCGTCGGAATTTTGCACGTCGGAATTGCTACAGACGATCGGATTTTCTGATAGGAATTTTTTCCGTCAGAAAATTTGAGAACCAGCTCTCAATCTTTTGCTGGCGGAAATTCCGATAGCAAAAGCCCGATGGAGCATACACACGGTCGGAATTTCCGTTCAAAAGCTCACATCTGACTTTTCTTGTCGGATTTTTCGATCGTGTGTACGGGGCAATATAGAATGTCCAACAAGCTCATATGGGTGTGATGGTCAAGTACTCGCACACTTATACCATATTCACACAATACAAACCATGCAGTTTTGAGTTTCAAGGAAAGGGACAAGGGTATCAATGGGAATGATGGCGTTTGGTGTCAAACATCCTTGGTTTTCCAAAGTGTTATCTATTATTCTGCCAGCAGGCAGTTTTTTTTAGGGTTGGCAGGAACTGCTGTTAATACTGGCTGAAAATGCCCATCATTTTGGAGTGAATGTATCTTAACCATCCCCTATAAAAACTCAGGTATACACCAGCATCCATCTGTCACTGTTCTGTTATATTTCTACACATGAATGGTTGTTTTTATAATGAGCGCAAAGCAGGAGCTCCTAACCCATTTACAGACCCCATTAAATTGCCCATTATGTGCCCATACCCTCTTCAGCAGACTGTCGAAATTATCATTATCACCAGTCCTATTAGGTTCCACTATGACTTCAATAGATGTTAATTGCTTTGTTTAATTTGAAAGGATAGCTCAATTTTTGTGGGAAAAAATTGCAAATAAAAAATGTATATGTCATATACAGTTGCTTCACAAGCCATATTGTAATTGAATAGTATTAAAAATCTGCAGCACTCTAATTTTCAATATGGCAACCTGGAGTTGTTCCATGCACAGAACACCCTCCCAAAATGTAGTTTCCTGCTTGCTTGGCTTACGGATTTTCCCAGAAGTTTGCACTAATTTACCATTTGGATTTAGGGCATCCTCTGCAACAAATATGTAATTTTCAGTAAGGTACTCCCAGAGGGAAATCATGCCTAAAGGGATTCCGACCCTGCAACTTTCCTAATTAGATCCTTGCAAGTGCAGCAGCTGATTGATCATTATAAACTCACTCCAATTCCCATTCACTTGCACATGGACCCAGACAGCATTTTCTTAAAGTGGAGGTTCACTTAAAAACAAATTTTTATCATTGCATTTAGGCTATTTAGTAGAATGAGAATCGGCGTTTGTTTTAAAAAAATGCTAGATGATCAACGCGGCTTCCGGGTATGGTCGTCGGGGCTGGGCGTTCCTAATTGATTGACAGGCATCCTGACCAACGCATACAGCGCGTCAAGAGTAGCCGAAAGAAGCCGAACGTCGGTGCACAGGCGCTGTATAGAGCCGTACCGACGTTCGGCTTCTTTCGGCTACTCGTGACGCGCTGTATACGTCGGTCAATCAATTAGGAACGCCCAGTCCTGACGACCATATCCGGAAGAAAAAGGTATGTCCCGCTAGCATTTTGTAAAAACAAACGCCGATTCTCATTCTACTAAATAGTCTAAATGCAATGATAAAAATGAGTTTTTAGGTGAACCTCCACTTTAAGAATAACAAAAGGTAAGAATCTGCCACAAAGTTTGTTAAAATCATTGCAACGTATACATATCATTTAAAGGGGATTGTTTTTATTTCAACAAAAAGGGATTTACTTTTTAAATATGAATAGTTAGCAAAAAAACAACTGAAATAATTTATTAAGGATTTTATCATATTTATTTATATAGAAACTGCAAATCACAAATACACAGGCTAGTTACAACTAGTGAGATTTTCGCCATGTTCCATTCACAAGTGATTTAACACATCAAGTTGATTTGTCAACTTTGATTTCAATTTCAATAATGCAGAGAATCCTGTTTCAAATTATATTAAATTATTTAAAGATCCAATCCCATGCTCACCATTTAGTTCCTCAAACCCTATATAGTACGCGGTTAGCCATGGTTAAGAACCCCTACATTAAGTGATTAGTCAACCCAAATTTTTGTTTTAGTCTGCCCTGACTTCAGTTATGTCTTTATAATACAACAGCAAGAACTTTCTTTCTTCCATAATTCTTGACTCTGTTCCTGTCCACCTGGGAGACAGGTATTTATTTGGTGTCCTCACTTACCTTTGTGAATTCCAGTTCCCCTTGTTACATTCATAGTGTAAAATAAATACAGTAAAACCTTGGATTGCGAGCATAATTTGTTCCAGAAACATGCTTGTAATCCAAAGCACTTGTATATCAAAGCAAATATACCCATAAGAAATAATGGAAACTCAGATGATTCGTTTCTACAACCATTTATTCATAGGTCTTCAGTTTATAGTCCAGGGCTCAAAATTTTTAAGTCCTGAGCTACTAGCCAGGCCTTAAGGTTTACTCGCCACCAGTTGCCCCGCCCCTAAACACGCCCTCATAAATTATCTCATGAAATGACACTTAAATGTTTTATGCAGAATTAAGTTATAAAAATAAATATTAACAAGAACTGTTTCCATGCCCACCATTGCAGGCTGCCTATGCCCACCAAATGCAGCCCGTGTCCACCATGCAGCCCGCGTCCACCATGCGCAGCCTGCGTCCACCAAATGCAGCCCCTGCGATCACCAAATGCAGCCCCTGCAATCACTAAATGTAGCCCCTGCGATCACCAAATGCAGCCCCTGCATTCAACACTTGCAGCCCCTGCAATCACCAAATGCAGCCCCTGCGTTCAACACTTGCAGCCCCTGCGATCACCAAATGCAGCCCCTGCGATCACCAAATGCAGCCCCTGCGTTCACCACTTGCAGCCCCTGCGATCACCAAATGCAGCCCCTGCGTTCACCAAATGCAGCCCCTGCGATCACCAAATGCAGCCCCTACGATCACCAAATACAGCCCCTGCTTTCACCACATGCAGCCTGTGTTTATCTAATGAAGCCTGTGTCTACAATGCAGCCTACCTGGTTCCTGTGTGCAGGGAAGGAGAGGAACAGGAGAGCCGCCCAGGTCATCAGAGCACAGCATTGGGAACACAGGATAACAGTTTTTATTTTACTTGCCGTGTTCCCGCCGCTCAACGTCATATTTAGCCCCACCCCCTGGCCGGGGAACTTTGATTGACAGATCACCCTTCACGAGGATTGGACGGGGGATCTGTCTATCAAAGTTCCGGGACCAGGAGGCGGGGCTGAATATAACAGCGAGCGGCGGGGAACACTGCAATTAAAATGCAAAACTGTTCTCCTATGTTCCCCGCGCTGCGCTCTAGACTGCGCTCTCTTCCCCCTCCGCGGTCACAGGGAGAAGGACTCCCATTCCGCACAGGCTGCCGGCGGTGCTCGCCCCCCAGCTCTCAGGCAGCCCTTCCTTGCCAGACCTCAAAATCCACTCGCAAAATGCGAGCAGGCGAGTGGATTTTTTGAGGGCTGTTATAGTCCATATAAAAAGGCTATAGCAATGTGACCAAGTTGTGTAACCATAAAATGTCCATCCACAAATGGAAGCCTCCACAAGGGGATTAGAAGCAAAATCCAGCAGGAGCTACAGAGTATTAAAGAGAAGAGAGGCACCTCTAAGTGTAGCAATTTGTTGCTAAATGTTGTACCTTCATTAAATGTAACCATATTGCTACACTTAGAGGCGCCTCTATTCTCTTTTATACTCAGTTGTGAGCTTGTATATCAAGACATCGCTTGTATATCAAGACATCGCTTGTATATCAAGTCAAAGTTGATTAAAAAAATGTTGCTTGTCTTGTAAAATGCTCTTAAACCAAGTTACTCTTAAACCAATGTTTTACTGTAATTCACCAGTGATGGTGGAGATCTCTCATAATGAGTACAGCAGATGTGCAGACCTGTGAACCCATCACGGGGATGGTTGGAACTCTTCATAATGGGCACAGCAGGTGATCGGACCCAGCAACTCAGCACAGAGATCTCACCAATGACATAAACTCACCTGCATCTACAAAACACAGAAATATAAGTATTGGGTGGGATGATTCTTTAAAATTATAGCTGAATGTAACCAATGTAAAAATCTAACCCCCCCCCCCCCCACACACACACACACACACACTGCAAGTTTTAAATGCTTTTTTATTCAAGGGGTAGGAAAATACGCATCAATATTTAGCTTATTCTTTTTTCCTGTAAGGGTAATTTTTACTGCTGCCCGGAGTTAGGCTGTAGACTACTTCACAATGGAGATGAATTATCTCTAAGGTGACCCATAGCAAGTGCATCCACACAAAATGCAAGGCAAGCACAATGCAAACACGGTCCAGTCACCGGTGCGCCCTAAGATGTACAGCGGATATAACAGTAGCATTAAAACAAGAACAAATACTGTACATGGAATGTCAGGTATGAAAACCCTGCCAAAAGGTTGTTATTGTTTGCAGTAAAATGCAAAATGAAAAAAGGGAAAGGAGATTTACAGGAATTTTGCTGTATATAACAGTTTAGCAATGGTTGTATTAATGGCATGTGGAAGAAGCTCCAGAATATGGAAGAAGCATGCTAGAGGGCCTTAAAGTCTATGTACACCCCCGTTCACACCAAATCTGGCTTTGAAATAGCGAAACTTCACTTGAAGTTGCACGATTTCAAAGCTGCAGGTGAGTGCGACTTCAGGGGCCACTTGGCTTCATGCACTGATGTGTATGCAAGTCGTACCTGAAATCGCAAAAAATAGTTCAGGGACATTTTTTTCCAAATAACATAGCAAAGTCAGCATCGCACCAATTTGGGCAGTTACATTTCCGACCGTTAATAGGGTGCAACTTGTAAATTGGACCTGTCAAATCACATGACAAGTCACACCAGTGTGAACAGGGGGCTCAAGCTAAGAACAAAAAAATTACAAATTGCAGCTTACCAGTGTTCAGGGGTGATAGCTTCATTATTTTGTAGGACTAGGTAACACTACCCGCTCTCCTCATCTCCATAACATGGTGGGGGGGGGGGTAGTTCTCAAGTCATCGGGGATAAATGGGAGCAATCCTAATTGACAATATTCAGCACAAGTAGAGAGCACAGGAAGTTATCAGCTCACAAGTTTTCTGGCAGGATCAACAAGCACTTATCGAGGAGATATAGCAAAACATTTCAATGATAATCTTATTGTATTTACCCAACCAAACGGGAACAAAAATTGGATACGATTTTTGCTAGTTCTAACAAGTTAATGATTAGTCAGCAAGGACACAGGACTACATTGCATAGTCAGCTGTGCTACTTTATGTGCATAAGGCTATGCACGTGCCCTTTTATCTGCCATCCTGGTTTTTCGTATACAGAGCAGCACTCCAGAAGCTAAGACTGTGGGGTTAATTTACTGAAGACAAATAGACTGTGCACTTTGCAAAGTGTGGTTGCTCAGAGCTTAGTAAACGAAGTGAAACTTCACTTTGTAGAGTACCCAATCACATGCAATGAAAAAAAAAACAGCATTTTTGCTTGCACAAGATTGGATGATTGAAGTCAGCAGAGCTTCTGCTCATTTACAGCTACACTTGCAAAATGCACAGTCTATTTGCACTGTACACCTGTTTCTATTGCACAGGTTTTTACCAAAAAGTTAAAGGTAATGTAAACCCTCACATATACCCAGTGAATTAAACAGCCTCAGATGATACACAGAGATGAAACAAATCTCCCTTATTCAGCTTTATATATACTTTAGAAAGTTCAGATTGTGTTAGGAGATTTCCTCTTCAGCACTGCAGTGAAGCCTGGGCATACAGCCAAGAAGCTGATTGGAGGAAAGGAACACACACCATCTCCTCATAAGTAGAGACTTTGAGAGCTGTTTTTTAAGTCGCTCAGCTCTGTGCTAATCTATTTATAGCATCCTCCCCAACACAAAACTTGGGCTGCTTTTCTCTTAGTTGACGGAGAACTTGTCAGAAGTTATCAAGCTGATAAGAGAAGAACGGAGCAGGAAAAACTAGGGGACATAGTGCTTTGAAGAGAGATAAGAAAACACTGCAGATATATGTGCCCAACTCAAATTTAATGAATTGTGTTTACATCTGGTTTTAAAACGGAGCTCCACCCTGATCGTCCTAATCTGCCACTTCCTGATCCGCGGTCCGTCTTCTTTCTTCTCCTCCTCGCGCTGCCTCCCGGGGGAATGGGGGAGGGGCAGCAGTGTTTTCTGGGACCTTGTGTGTGTCCCAGGAGACATCGCCCATTCACGTAGCGCCACGCGGCTCGTGTATGCGCAGTATGGAATCGGGTGGTGAAGCCGCAACGCTTCACTTTACTAAGTCCCTCACCGAGGATGTCGGCGTGGCAGCCAAGACCCAAGAAATTGCTCAGCTTCGGCTGCCGACATCGCACGCACCCTGGACAGGTAAGTGTCCTTAAAAAAGGCAGCAGCTACAGATTTAGTAGCTACTGACTTTTAATCTTTTTTTTTTTTCTAACCTGACCCCCGCTTTAATGATACCCTTTATTGGTTAACTTTATTTCTCTCAATTGTATAATGCCTGGGGAAAAAACCCAAGGAAGTCCTTGAAAACTTGCATCATTAATAACTTGAGTTATCACCTAAATTACAAGCAGACCAAAGTCCTAAAATCTCATAATAGCTTTATTAAGTTAATATAATTGTAAAAGTAATTTTCAATATTTTTACAGCTACAACTTTCATTATAATAAGACTGATAACAATGATCCTGCCATGAAGGTCCTTGTTTAGGTGCTTCCTGTTATAGGGTGACAATGCTCTATCCCTAAAAAGAAAAGGTAGGTGGAAGAATGTTCCCAATAATGATTGATAGATACTCACAATCCTAACATGAAAAGTAAATAAAAAGAAATTGAACAAGAAGGGTTGAGGGGGAACCTCCTCCCAGCTTTAAGGATCTTTGTGTGAGGTATCAATCTTAGTAATAAGGTAGACACACCAAAACACGTATGTTGATTATCAAAATTAGAAAATTTAATTTACATAAAAACAAATTTATATATACATATAGAACAAAGTGAATAGACGACCACAATATTTACAGAGAGGCACAAACGAAATTTTGTACACTATTGCCAACTAGTTTCGCATTTATATGCTTCTTCAGGGCTTTGCACCTTGGTCTCTTCTGAAAGATAGTCGTCTGTATGTAATAATAAATGCCATTAGGACAAAACAGCAAATATAACAAATTTGTATAGAATTATTCATACAAGGTATCAACATTTCACCAACAATTTAATACTAAATAATATGTAGACATCATGCAATATATATAAAAACGTGTGCTTACCAATCCTGTTTGTGAGTTAGTGTGACTAGACATAAAGTCGCGCCGCCCCTCTCATCCCGGCAGCATAAGACCAAACCAAAAAACGGAAAAGAGAACCTGTGGAAGCCAGATCCACCTGGTCATGCAATGTGGGTGATAGGGTGTTGAGGTTTGGTACCACTCCAAGACTTGAATTCTGAAAATTATCAGGAATGGATGTATAGAAGAAATTATCCTAAGTTCATAGTAAGATGTTTTTAATTCATATTGTTTATATCCATATCTAAAGCTACAAAGGCATTTAATTTAATTTTAATTAATTATATGTTGTTATTAATTAATTATATATCAAAAATAAAATATTAACATATTAACAAATTCACTGAAGGAAAACTAAAATCTTAACAAATTCACTGAAGGAATACAATTTATGGAAATATTCGATTATATGGTGGTCATATTACACCATGATGTATATGTATCACCAGGGGAGATATCTAACGACTATATCCTAATTTACCACTAGGTGATGTTCCAAACAATAATACGATACTATTCCTAGCAGTGCTATGAAATGCCTCTTGGTTGTTATTATCCAAAAGTAGCAATCACAACAATTATCCATAATAATAGTAGCGATGGGAATGACATCCACGTTACCTAACAGGTAAAGAAGTGTCATTCTAAATACATTAGTAAAGGAATAGAATCTGTTGCAAACTAGGTAGTTGCATAAATGGTAAGGGATATAGGAGTTGTTACCTTCTTTTAAGAGATGGAACTGGTAGGAGTTGTGAGACATGTAGAATCCTTCAGTCAAAATGTGCCCCAAGTTCCGAGGATGGTAGTACACCTCGCGCATCCAGAGCGGCGTCTGACGTGGAAATTGTCCGCGCCGCTTTTTAAATGCTCACCCTTACCGGAAGTGAAAGGTCACTAGTGACCTCTGACATCACTTCCGGTCCGTGCGTCCCAACAGATGCGCACGCAAACCCGGAAGTGAGGACAATCAAGCGGGCGTGAAGCGCAAACAAAGACGCCGTAAGTCCCCGCGAGTAGCCATCACTCATTGGCAATCCACCAATACAAGGCAGGTAGGCGGCGCATTCCCTCCGTCAGACATGACGGAGGGAGGGGGGGCCATTTCCTGGATACCAGGTTAGCCTTCCCTTGGGACGCACAATCAACCACACAAAGGCAAATCCCGCTCGGGTATCAGTCCAGGCCAGCCGAAATCAGTGGGGCGCTTGTCACACGACTCAAAACAGGATAATAACAAAACATTGGTATCTTTTTATAAATAGATTATATATACATCACCGTAGTATGCGATAAATATTTAATGCGATATTTCTGATCAATGGACTCAGGTTTAGCTAACAAGATAGACAGAGACATTATAAACAATTAAATAGATAAATCAAAATTCGGAAATAAAAATAAACATAGTAAATACATATATTATATGACAGTTGTTCTTTCAAGGATATTTGAAACTGATAGTGGTTTTAACAACTATCTACCACAATTATCATATATAGCCTTGAAAGAAGCACCAAAAAATCGTGGCCCTTTAACATAAATACATTAATATTTTATGTTTGTTTTTAGAGAAATGACCGGTATGACAGTGAGGTATTCAAGCCAGGAGGGTAGGTTGCTCTCTGATTGAATATCCAGCGTGCTTCGCGTTGTAGGATTTTTTTGTCAAAGTCACCACCCCTTTCAGTGCCAGAAAGGGGTGGTGACTTTGACAAAAAAATCCTACAACGCGAAGCACGCTGGATATTCAATCAGAGAGCAACCTACCCTCCTGGCTTGAATACCTCACTGTCATACCGGTCATTTCTCTAAAAACAAACATAAAATATTAATGTATTTATGTTAAAGGGCCACGATTTTTTGGTGCTTCTTTCAAGGCTATATATGATAATTGTGGTAGATAGTTGTTAAAACCACTATCAGTTTCAAATATCCTTGAAAGAACAACTGTCATATAATATATGTATTTACTATGTTTATTTTTATTTCCGAATTTTGATTTATCTATTTAATTGTTTATAATGTCTCTGTCTATCTTGTTAGCTAAACCTGAGTCCATTGATCAGAAATATCGCATTAAATATTTATCGCATACTACGGTGATGTATATATAATCTATTTATAAAAAGATACCAATGTTTTGTTATTATCCTGTTTTGAGTCGTGTGACAAGCGCCCCACTGATTTCGGCTGGCCTGGACTGATACCCGAGCGGGATTTGCCTTTGTGTGGTTGATTGTGCGTCCCAAGGGAAGGCTAACCTGGTATCCAGGAAATGGCCCCCCCTCCCTCCGTCATGTCTGACGGAGGGAATGCGCCGCCTACCTGCCTTGTATTGGTGGATTGCCAATGAGTGATGGCTACTCGCGGGGACTTACGGCGTCTTTGTTTGCGCTTCACGCCCGCTTGATTGTCCTCACTTCCGGGTTTGCGTGCGCATCTGTTGGGACGCACGGACCGGAAGTGATGTCAGAGGTCACTAGTGACCTTTCACTTCCGGTAAGGGTGAGCATTTAAAAAGCGGCGCGGACAATTTCCACGTCAGACGCCGCTCTGGATGCGCGAGGTGTACTACCATCCTCGGAACTTGGGGCACATTTTGACTGAAGGATTCTACATGTCTCACAACTCCTACCAGTTCCATCTCTTAAAAGAAGGTAACAACTCCTATATCCCTTACCATTTATGCAACTACCTAGTTTGCAACAGATTCTATTCCTTTACTAATGTATTTAGAATGACACTTCTTTACCTGTTAGGTAACGTGGATGTCATTCCCATCGCTACTATTATTATGGATAATTGTTGTGATTGCTACTTTTGGATAATAACAACCAAGAGGCATTTCATAGCACTGCTAGGAATAGTATCGTATTATTGTTTGGAACATCACCTAGTGGTAAATTAGGATATAGTCGTTAGATATCTCCCCTGGTGATACATATACATCATGGTGTAATATGACCACCATATAATCGAATATTTCCATAAATTGTATTCCTTCAGTGAATTTGTTAAGATTTTAGTTTTCCTTCAGTGAATTTGTTAATATGTTAATATTTTATTTTTGATATATAATTAATTAATAACAACATATAATTAATTAAAATTAAATTAAATGCCTTTGTAGCTTTAGATATGGATATAAACAATATGAATTAAAAACATCTTACTATGAACTTAGGATAATTTCTTCTATACATCCATTCCTGATAATTTTCAGAATTCAAGTCTTGGAGTGGTACCAAACCTCAACACCCTATCACCCACATTGCATGACCAGGTGGATCTGGCTTCCACAGGTTCTCTTTTCCGTTTTTTGGTTTGGTCTTATGCTTCCGGGATGAGAGGGGCGGCACGACTTTATGTCTAGTCACACTAACTCACAAACAGGATTGGTAAGCACACGTTTTTATATATATTGCATGATGTCTACATATTATTTAGTATTAAATTGTTGGTGAAATGTTGATACCTTGTATGAATAATTCTATACAAATTTGTTATATTTGCTGTTTTGTCCTAATGGCATTTGTTATTACATACAGACGACTATCTTTCAGAAGAGACCAAGGTGCAAAGCCCTGAAGAAGCATATAAATGCGAAACTAGTTGGCAATAGTGTACAAAATTTCGTTTGTGCCTCTCTGTAAATATTGTGGTCGTCTATTCACTTTGTTCTATATGTATATATAAATTTGTTTTTATGTAAATTAAATTTTCTAATTTTGATAATCAACATACGTGTTTTGGTGTGTCTACCTTATTACTAAGATTGATACCTCACACAAAGATCCTTAAAGCTGGGAGGAGGTTCCCCCTCAACCCTTCTTGTTCAATTTCTTTTTATTTAATGCTCTATCCCTGTCTCCCATTTATTTCCTGTATTATCACCCTGTCCCATGGGCTTCTGATGCAGATAACATGTGGCTGTTAACACGGGCATTGTCTACTGTTGTCACCATCAAGAAACTCGTCCTGAGTAATGCCATGTGCAGCCTTCAAGTGCCAGTAGTCAGGAAGAGGCTATTTGAGTCCACGGTAGATCAGCAGCACTGAGTGGCCGCAAAGGATTTAAAAAAAAGTGAAAACTGTTTTTTTTTTGTTTTGTTTTTGTTTTTTTATTTATTTTTATTGCACTTTTGATACACAGTGCTTTTGCTAAATAAATATAATTGATTTGGGTTTACTTTTGTTTCAAAGTCCATACATTAAAGGATCACTAAAGGAAAAAAAAACTTAAGCTAAATAGCTTCCTTTACCTTACTGCAGTACTGGTTTAATGTCCTTATTGTTTGTTTTTGCTTTGAAATGCTGTAATCCTGCTCTGTTCTCCACACTTCCTGCTTGTCTGTTTCCTTATAACCACAGTGCTGGGAGCTTTCTCACGGTGGTCTAAGCTGTCATTTCTGTGTGTCTAAAACTTCCCAGAACCAATCAGATTAATTTTAAAAACAAAACACTGCCCTGGATTTGTTTGTTTTTGTTCTGTGTGTCTATTTCTACTTCACAGAAACAAGCCAGTTCAAAAGTGAAACTAACCTGCAGGCCCATTATATGATTGATTTTTATCTATTTTTAATCATTTTGAAAATGAATCAGTTAACTTTTATGTCTCTATACCCTGTAAACAGTCATTTCAGCAAAAAAAACAAAAATTTCCTTTAGTGACCCTTTAATCAATGGCTAACCTAGCACAAGACTTTACTACTGCAATCCAAAATGAAATACCATTTTCATATTTCTACAGTTTCATATCCTCAACCTCCTATGCCACCCTGAAAGATAACTAAAGGAAAGAATGCAGTCTTAATAATAATCAAAATGTGATTTCTAGAACAAGCTAAATAGCAATATTGAAGGATCCTTCTTCTATACTTGCTGTTCTTTGACATGTATAATTTTGCCCAGCAGTCACCTGCAAATAGATTTCAGCACCAAAAAGACTCTTTTTTTTTCACCCCTTTTGTGTGTGCGGTGCTACTGATCTATATTGTAACATTCAGCTATTAAACGCTGTGTGTGGGATTGGGACAATTGGAGCTTGTTTTCCACCGTGATATTTCTGCGGTGTGATTGTTCATTTGATACGTTGACGGGGAAGCGATATTCTTTTAACACAGAATTTGTGTCACGCTGATTTTCACAGGAAATTGGCTGCATGTAGAATTTCTGTTCTAACTTAAATTTTAACTGTAAACTTATAAACCCCAGTCAGGCAGGAGTGAACTGAAAGTGTACCCATTAAAGCAAAACCCTGCCCACAAACTATTGCATTGGAGATGAGGGATTCAGGTTAAGATTTCCTGCAATAAAAAAATTTAAGTGGATCTAAGCTCTGGTTCACATTGGTGCGATTTGACATGTCAAATCGCTGGATTTTCCAGCAATTGCCGGCAATGGCACCCTCCTAATCGGTGCAATGCCGTACCGATTTCAAAAGTAGTTTCTGTACTACGTTTTGTGATTTCGGGCCACGATTTACATTGACATCTCTGCAGAAACCCACACAGATGTCTCTGAAATCGCAGCCGAAATCGGGACTGACAAGCGGAAGTGAAATCTCGCACGGCTTCATTTCCGCAGCCCAGTGTGAACCTGGGCTAAATCCAGGGCTTTTTTTCAGCAGGAACGTGGGGGACCGCAGTTCCGACACCTCCTGGACTGACTGTATGTAATCGCAAGGGGTGCTGGGGTGTGCTGCAGGGAATTGATGCTCATTGCTGGAGGATCTATTCTAGCTGGAGGGGATCTATTTATGCTGAGCAGGTCTATTGTTGCTGGTGGTTGACCTATTGTTGCTGGGGTGGGTCTTATGTTGCTGGGGGCTCTACTGTTGGGGGAGTGCTCTATTGTTGATGGCTGCCAGAGAGTCTAATAATGCTGGCTGTACAGAGATTTGTTGATGCTGCTGGGAGTCTATTGTTGCTGGGGGGGGGGGGATTTTATTGTGGGTGTTACAATATTGTTAGGGTTATCTATTTTACTGCTTTTCTTTATATCATTACCAAATTCCATACAAATTACTTAGCACCACAAAATGATACTTGGTTCTATATTGTCTAGAAGGGGCGGTTCTGGGAGGTTAGTAGGAGATGGAACCAAGCGACGTGGCTAGAAGGTGGGTAGGGGCGGAGAAAAGGGGTGACTAGGAAAAGGGTTCTGCACATATTATCTGTGGCTAAATCCAACTACTAATCTGTGAGAATCTGTCCTTTGCTTCCTCTGTATTGGTTTCATTCCCTTGATGCAAAGATAATTGTCACTTGGATGTTAAGTGAGACGAAATCTCTCCATGGAATTCTAACAGAGGTTCTAGCCCTTTTCCTCCTCTATTCCATATACCCTACTCTCCAGTTCTCTATGCTTGCATAGCTAAGTAAGAGCCACTCCCTTCAGCAGAAGTGTCCTTAGAACAAACCTGTGTTAGAGCCTTTTGCCTTGTTTCCACTGAGCGGATCGGTTCGGTACGGTACGGTACGCTATTTTGGGTGTTTCCATTATGAAAGCGCGCCAGAAAAGTGAACCGTACCGCACCAGCAAGGGTCCTGCTTCAGATGAGGGACCAGAGAGAGTGGAACGGTTCGGTTAGGGCGGACCTACAAATGCATCTCACTGATTGGTGGACGCGCTAGGAATTTTTTCTAAACTCTGAATGGTCCCTCACGGTCCGATTTGCAGTGGAAACACTCACGCGATTAGACCTGACCCATCCGAACCGCTCCAAAACATCTGACCCGACCCGATCCGTGCAGTGGAAACAAGGCATTTGTCAACCTGTTCAACACAGAGGAACCCTTGAAAAAACTTTACGGTATTATACTGTATTTAAAGTACAACTATAGAAAAAACGTTTTTCTTCATTTTGTATAGAAAACCCGTCAGATTGTTTTTTTCTTCCCTCTGTGTCCCACTGTAGAGATTTCCCCTCACTTCCTGTCCAATTGCCAAACATGAAGTGGGAGGAAATTAAAATAATTCCTTGAACTAGTGTCCCCATTGGAAAATGTTCCCTCTATTACGTTTCTGGGGGACAATCCAAAATGTGGGATTTCTTTTACTTTCACGTTCAATGATAATGGTAAACAGGGTTGCCAACTTTCAGTAAATTTACGAACAGTTTGTAAAATCCGTAATTGTTGCATCTGTCCATGAATGTCCGTTATGGACATCCAGCCTACAAGTCTGTAATAGACATTCAAGGACAGATGCAAAAAGTACGGATTTTACAAACTGTTCGTAAATTTACTGAAAGTTGGCAACCCTGATGGTAAACAGGACAAATAGAGAGGTTGCATCTATCTTACAGGGACATAGACAGCAATAGAAACTGACAAGCGTTCTAATCCCTCTCCACTCTATATAAAACGGAAAAAAAAAGTCCTGCCTTAAGCAGGCCATACACGGTGAAAATGTTCTTTTCAAAATCAGAAAGTTCGTTCTTTGTGATCCGATGATGCCACCATTGATTTTCGAAATTCGGCCAACAAAACCTTCATGTTGCCGAGAATATTCGTTTCTCTCCGTGAATATTCTTTTCTCTCTGGGAATATTCGTTTCTCTCTGGGAATATTTGTTTCTCTCCGGGAATATTATTTTCTTGCACAAGCACATTTTTTTTTCTATTACATTTCTCGCACGATTCTCCCATCCTTGATCAGAAAATCATTTGTTTTTCAAAAAATTTCCAACATGTCGGATTTCTCAAATTTGTTTGCCGCACGAAAATCGGCTGTTGCTGCAGCCCACTAACGGTGCGAAATACGAACGAAAATTCTTTCATACGATTTACGAAAGAAAATTATTTCGAAATTCGAACCGTGTATGGCCGGCTTTAGTTATATTTTAAACATCGTGCACAATTTCTGTAAGGGGAAAGTTAAGGGAGAAAAGAGAGTAGGGAGACTATGGGAATGGAGAATGTTAGTACAATGTCTGTCTGACTGCTTATCTATTTCTTCCTTTAGACCAGAGATCTCCAAACTACGGCCATCCTGTTGTGGAAATAAACATCCTATGAGGCAGAGGTGTATTTAGGTTTTGTGCTGCCCTAGGCCTGACTAAACTCGTGCACCCCCTAATTTAAATATGACCCACCCCTTCCTGTCACGGCCACACCCTGTGTTGTTTAAGACCCGCCCTAAAAGTTTCGAGTGAGGACACTAGTTCTGAGGGCCTGGGGGGGGGGGGGGGGGCAATGGATTCCCTTAATTTACTTAGATTTCCTCTTACTTCCTGGTTGCCCATAGAGCAGGAAGTGAGGGGAAATCTTTGCAATGGGACAGGGATGGTAAAAGTGTTGCCTATACTTCTTCTCTAAGTAGTTGGTGCAGCAGAAACATATAGCACAGTGAGTTTGTGGTCCAGGATGACAAAACAGTCAAAATTGGAAGCATCCCCCCCACAGTTGCGGAATGCCACCCGTCCGCATACTAGAAGCAGCGTGGTCGCTTTATGGGGGCGCTAGACTAATTTTCCTAACAGTGTAGCGAAAGCCGGCGGGGACTCTATTTGTGCTGCCCCCCTGCAAAGTGCTGCCCTAGACCTGGGCCTTGTTGGCCTAGGCCAGGATACAGCTCTGCTATGAGGCATTATGAAACTGACATTCACAAACATTACTAGGCATGATGGGAATTGTAGTTGCTGAACAACTGGGGGCCATAGTTTGGAGACCCCTGCTTTAGACTATAAAGCCCAAATCTAATTGTATTTGTTTTTTAAATAAGGAGCCCAGCAAGGAAGATAATTTAAAAAAAAATAGCTATTGCTGCAATACTTACCTCCCTTCTGGTGATATCTCCCAAAGACTCAACATTAGAACCAAAATTGGGCTTAATAGCCCAAATGAAGTCACAGAAATAGATATGCAGTCAGATAGAAATAGGGGTTGATTTACTAAAAGAGGAGAATCTGGTGCAGCTGTGCATGGTAGCCAATCAGCTTCTAACTTCATCTTGTTCAATTAAAGGGTCACTAACGGAAAAAAATATAAGCTAAATAGCTTCCTTTACCCTAATGCAGTCCTGGTTTCATGTCCTCATTGTTCGTTTTTGCTGTAATCCTTCTCTGTTCTGCACACTTCCTGGTTGTCTATTTCCTTATGAAAAAAGTACTTGGAGCTTCTCTCTGTGGTCTCTAATCTAGAAGGTGTGATTACTGTGAGTCTAAAACCCCTCAGAACCAATCAGTTTCATTTTAAAAACACTGTCCTGTATTGGCTCTGTGTCTCTGTCCTTCACAGAAGCATGAAACTAGATGAAAAACGAAACTGAAACTGCAGGCACATTATATGATTGATTTTTATCTATTTTTAATCATTTTTAAAAGGAATCAGATAACTATTATGTCTCTATATCCTGTAAACAGTCATTTGAGCAAAAAATAAATACATTTCCTTTACAACTACTTTAAGCTTTGAGAATTTTTTTTTTTAGGCTGATCTGTTTTTATGCAAAACTGCACCAAATTTTGCACTCTCCAGTTTTTGTAAATTGACCCCATTGTGTCAACATTCGCCATTTCCCCTCTACCTTCTCTCTTTGTTTTTTTTTCTGGGTTCAAGGATGCCCTGTGTAATATACATATATATACATATATATAATTTCACATTCATGCTACTTTGAAATCGCGATTTCAAAGTAGCAAGTTCAGCGCGATTTCAGGTGCTACTTAATAGACATCTGTGTGGCTTCATGCACAGATGCCTATTGAAGTCATATCTGGAATCAGCAAAAGTAGTACAGAAACTACTTTTGCAAATTGGTGCTGCGCCACAAAATCGGTGTCGCACGGATTGGAACAGTGCCTTTGCCTCAAATAGGCTACGACTTGTCATGCGATTTTATCTCTCAAATCGTATAACAAATTGCTCCAATGTGAACCTAGGCTCATTCCTATGAGTGCAGGGTGTCATGGGCCCATCCCTGCAGGCCACAGTGCCCTATACTTACAGTAATGTGATCCAGAAAACAGATCTGACATCATTATGTCAGTGACCCTTTCAGTATTAACGAGGAACAACCAGTGTTATAGAAGTGAGGATGAAGATGACCCTGAGTGTCACACAATCAGCCTGAAGAATTCTAAGAAAACTATAATAAAGTAGTATAAAAAAATCCTGGGGTATGGGCAAGTTTGGGAAGCGTTGGAGGTGCCAGGGACGAAGCAGGATAGTGGGGATGAAGCTTGAGGAGTATACAGCGGGCATAGGGGTGCGCACAGGGTGTGCCCAGGCACACCCTAATCACCCTGTGCAGAACAGATTCCCCCTACTTACCTAGCTCCCCCTCCTTCCACCCCTACAGCACTTTTGGCTTCCCTCCTCTCCCACCGGTTGCTGTTGTGGATGTTTTAAAATGAGTGGGGGAAGGGGCCAGTAAATATGCCATTTACCGGCCCCTCCCCTTTCTGAATGATTATTGTGAGTGTATTTGAGCTTTGGGGTGCACACCCTAATGCCAAAGCCTGCGCACACCTATGACAGCGGGATAGCTGTGGAAGAGCTCAGGGGATCCAGTGATTATTGACTGGGATCTAGAAGTCTAGTGAGAGACTAGGAGCTCAGTGAGTGAAGATCTACAGTGGGATACTGTGAGATAAGTAAAGAATTGTTCTGTGTTACCAAGAGTTATGTACAACTACCGTTAGTGACTGTTACAAGATTAGTTGCCATAGGAGACAGCGGTCCTACCTATACAGAAGTGTTATCTGGCTGGAGGCCTTCTACTGTATACTCAAGGGTGTCCTGGCCCTTACTGTCTCTCCCACAGTTCTGTTAGGCCACGTACACATGATCAGACTGGTCCAATGAGACTGGTCCGACGGACCGTTTTCATCGGACCAGGCTGAAGTGGTCTGATGGTCTGATGTGCGTACACACCATCGGACCAAAATCCGATCAGACCAGAACGCGGTTACGTTGAACACAATGACGTGCTGAAAAAGGGAAGTTCAATGCTTCCAAGCATGCGTCGACTTGATTCTGAGCATGCGCGGGTTTTTGGTCCGATGCTTTGGCATACTAACCATCGAATCTGTCCGACGGACAGGTGTCCGTCGGACAGATTTTAAAGCAAGTTTTAAAACTTTTAATAACCGAGACAACACAAGCTCTGGTACTGGTTCCAAAATGAACGAATTAATCCTTTAATGGTAACTTAGCTTTTTATATACAGTACAAGCATGTTACAGTTAATCACAGGGACAAAGACACACTCCACCCACACATCACACAATGGGGGGCTTCATACACATTATTTTAGATAATGACATTCCGATGAGTTAATTACTACTTATTACCCAGACGGTCTGGCTCCGCATTTAGAGGGGTTAATTACTACAGCTTGACAAGTCACATTCCACATCTTAACAGTGTCATTCGCATAAACAATGAACAGGTCTTAGGAGCAGACCTAATTAGCACAATGGACACAAAACAGTATTAGCATCACACAATGGAATGTCTAGGAGCAGACTCAATTAACACCTCAAAAGCATGTGTCCCCACATTGAATGAAAACACTCTATTGACCTGTCGTAGTCAGACTTTAACAACTTGTAATATTTAAAGATATCCTGCAAAACATGAATTATCAGTAATGTCCCATCTCATGTAATGTATCATTATCATTTCTCAGTCACCCTATGCCCAAAAGGGGCACAAGATGACCCTAGACCCAAGAGTCATTAGTGATGCTGGCACAGGAGTACCCCCCATCTTTCAAAAGTCTCTGGGTGTCACGGGCCATTCTGTTACACTTTCACTTTCAGTTAGGCAGGTAATATACAGTGCAAATTTCTTTCCTACATCCACAGAATGCAGGAAAGAAACTTGCATGATTCCCCCATCAACAGACAGTGCTGACAGGGGAATATCCCTCCTGCCCAGCAATTGTATTCTCCCGACAAACAGTGATTCTCACTAGTGGCTATACAGCAACCACTAGTAATAATCATAAGAGAATCTGCTCATTAATGGTTCAAATCTCAGCCAGTTCCTGCTGAACCATCTGAGATTTAAACTGTCTATGGCTGGTCTTAGCTCTTAGGCAGCCCATACATTGATCACTTTTTTTCATTCAACTATTAGGTTGAATGAAAAAAAAAAAAATGATCCAATTCGCCCATCTACACATTATAGGTGGATGGGAGAATCCTCCCAGTGTGGACCAGTGCTGGAATAACCAGAGTTGCTGTCCTGTCCCGGCTATTCACAGCGCTGGTCTCTGTCTCCTTGGCAGCGGCGGCAGCACATTGGAACCCAGTGCTGGTTACTTTATGGGGCTGATGTACAGGAGGGCCAGCACAATTTGTTGTTAGAGATGGGCTGGGCATGTTCAAAAATCCACATGCCAGAGCCTGCCAGGAAGCCCACACTGCACAGCGCTAATCACAGGCAGTGAGCGATTTCCCGGTCCGCAGCTCTGCACAGATCAGGAAATGTCTCACTGCCTGTGATTAGCACTGTGGAGAGTTGGCTTCCTGGCGGGATTGGGCATGTGGGATTTCAAACACACCCGAGCCCATCTCTATTGGTTGTAGACAGTTGAGCTCCCTGCAGGTTGCTTAGCAGCAGTGGAGCCTTCTCTGACATGCTGATCATGATGCAATCCAGGTGATGCTCCCAGTCAAATCCTAGTGTTAAATATCAGAGATTTTATTGATCAAAGCCCACACTTTACAGGCATAGAGCCCACACTTTACAGGCATAGAGCCCACACTTTACAGGCATAGAGCCCACACGGCTGCGGAACATACGTTTGATTTTTACATATATATATATATATATATATGGTTGTACTCTTGATGCTAATAAATACTGTATTTATTAGATCTGACTAGGAGCATTACCTGGATCACATCCCAATCAGCATGTCAACAGAGAAGGTTATAGAGCATTACTGCTGCTAGGTAACCAGCTGGGGGCTCGGCTCTCTATAACCAATATTGTCAGCCTTCCCCTGCATACACCCATAATGTCACCAGCACTAGGTCCTAATGGACTGCCGCCGCTGCCAAGGAGACAGATGCCAGACCAGCGCTGTCAATAGCAGGGACAGGACAGAACATCAGGGCTCGGTGGCAAGACAGCCTTTGCAACCCTGAAAGTCCTCCCACTGCTTTGGACCCTTATATTTTCTTGGTGTGCTGGTGACATATATCTCTTGTTTTCTGCCACCCTGGGGGGCCCCAGTATAGTAGGAAGGGAGCTCACTGCAGAACATGTAAAAGGGCCCGTTGTGGGATCGTAGTAAAGGGCCCCAGGAGATATACAGTGCAGAAAATAAGTATTTGAACACCCTGCTATTTTGCAAGTTCTCCCACTTGGAAATCATGGAGGGGTCTGAAATTGTTATCGTAGGTGCATGTCCACTGTGAGAGACATAATCAAAAAAATTAATTCCAGAAATCACAATGTATGATTTTTTAACTATTTGAACTATTAGGCCTCTGGGGCCCCCGGGACCTTGCTACATGAGCAAGAGATGAATTTTCTAGATATCACGTTATGGTGAAGAAAACGTGGACAGCGTGGTTCTAGTACCCCTGCTGCGTGGGAGCCTATGCACACAGACTTTCTTGTTTCACAATAAACTCCAAAGACATTAATAATAAATATTAATATGTAAAGGAGCATGTCTTACTGATTAAAGTTCCCACAGCTGGGAAATTAATCGTTATAAAGATATCATCTGATATATCTCCTAAGGCTTCTGATATTTTTTCCTAATTTTACCAAAGTAATTTGATATTCCAAAGGCTTGAAATTTAATTCCTTCTGAAAAGATGTTTAATTGAAGGAAAAACTTTGCCGCCATTGCTCATTCAAGTTGCAAAGAACATAATGTTATTTTCCTACTTTAACTAGTATCATAAGTCACATTCTACACGAGGGCAAAAATTGAAATTCCACTAAATTTGATATTTCACCACAGGGAAGCATAACAATCTATGAAAAATAGTACATTCGGGTAATTTATGCATTGCCTATCATGCTACCCTTGTGTAAGCTTTACAGATGTACTTTTGGTCAGACAAGAATGTTGAAATCTGGAAATAACTTTTTAATGTTACGTTCACACTGATTAGTCCAAAGAGCGTTGGCCAGGGTTTGGCCCAAATGCTGCATGCAGCATTTAGATTGGTAAAGTGCAATACATGAAAAATGCAGTGTATACACCCTTTACTTTCAGGCATATGGGGCCCTAAAAAAAAAAAAACTTTCTAAGCCCCTCTAACTTAAAGGGTCACTAAAGGAAAAATTTATTTTTGCTGAAATTACTGTTTACAGGGTATAGAGACATACACATTAACTGATTCCTTTTCAAAATGATTACAAATAGATAAAAATCAATCATATAATGTGCCTGCAGGTTAGATTCACTTTTGAACTGGCTTGTTTCTGTGAAGTAGAAATAGACACACAAAACAAAAACAAACAAATCCAGGGCAGTGTTTTGTTTTTAAAATGAATCTGATTGGTTCTGGCAAGTTTTAGACACACAGTAATGACAGCTCAGACCACTGTGAGAAAGCTCCCAGCACTGTGGTTATAAGGAAACAGACAAGCAGGAAGTGTGGAGATCAGAGCAGGATTACAGCAACTTCAAAGCAAAAACGAACAATAAGGACATGAAACCAGTACTGCAGTAAGGTAATGGAAGCTATTTAGCTAAAAAAAAATGTCCTTTAGTGATCCTTTAACCCACATTATACTGACAAAAGTTGGGGGCACCTATCTATCACTAGTATTTTAAAGGGGTTGTAAAGGTTTGTTTTTTATTTTCTAAATTGGTTCCTTTAAGCTAGTGCACTGTTGGTTCGCTTACTTTTTCCTTTGATTTCCCTTCTAAATGTTTTTTACTTTGTCTGAATTTCTCACTTCCTTTTCCTCTTCAGTAAGCTTGCCCCATCATCCGAGCCGTTCTGGCTGTGGGTTAGTCAGCATGTTCACAGCGTCTCCCCGCAGGGATGTAGCCCCAAGGGAGGGGGCTACAAATGATGATACATTAGTGTGATGGTCAGTAGAAAAAATGTTCCTTATACTTGTGGACATTGGAAAGAATGACCTCCTTACAGATAACTAAAATATAATCAATGGCATCAGTGGGAACTTATGTGAGAGGCAGAAATTTCTCATTGCTCAAGGAACCCCAGCAACCTCTGGAGGCTGCACTGTACCATTCATTGCTTTGGATTCATCCTGCAGCTGCCAATCATTTTTTCTTTATCGTACATCACGGGACACAGAGCGCATAGCCATTACATATGGGTTATATGGGTACCTTCAGGTGTGGACACTGGTGTAATCAACTTCACAGGAAGTTCCTCCCTATATAACCCCCTCCCACTGAGAGTGCTTCAGTTTTTTCGCCAGTGTCTTAGGTGTTGGTCACGTCTAGCTGTCCCTCGGAGGTCTCGGGACCCAGGATAGCTAGCCGGATCCGTCCGAAGTGCTTCAAAGCCAAGGTGTACGGTACCCGGGCCCTGCTGGAGTGGGGTTTTGCCTATAATGCCTCTCCTTGGAGGGCTGGATTCTGGGCTCCAGTGCCTTAGTCTCTTCCAAGAACTAAACGCTACTGATGCCAGGATGCTATATAGGTCCAGGGGTGTGGGTTCCTTAAACACAGGACCCCTGGCCCTGAAGGTCCGAGACAATACCCACGGAGATGGGGGAAGATTGGGCCTCTTGCAGTTTGCAATACCCTGCGGCGTGGAGCAGGTAAGAGGGAACCTGCGGGACTTGGTTCGACAGTAGGTATCCCCCTGGGGGTTCTGGGTTGGCTAATAGTATGCTTGTGCATCAGCCACTATCTCCACTATGTCTGTGTGGGCAGGATGGGATACTAATGTTTACCCAGATAACATGTAGATATATGTATACTTGTGTAAGATATATATTTGCTACTCACCCCAGGTCTGCTTGTTAGCATTGATACTGCAACCCCACATGTTTTTAAAAGAGGAAAGTGCTGGTAAAACTCCTGTTTCTTAGGAAGCCCATGGGGACAGCTTCCTCTCTGTGTGTGCACTACAATAAGATTAGTGCTTACCTGGTGTCTGTTGGTGCTGCCTGGCGCTGGTCCATGTGTTTCCTCTGCTCTGCTTCCTCCATGTGGTTTTCAGCGTGGGGGGGGTGCGCACGCGTGTGCGCGTGCGCGCGCGCATACGCGCGCGTGCACGCCGCCTTTTATAGCGTCGGCGTGCGTTGGGGGGACGGGCCAGCAGCGTCAGGGTCTGTTTAAAGGAAAAACGTTTTCTCTGGCTGGTCTTTCCCTCCTGGAGGCAGAGGAAGAAGGATACAGAGCGTGCAGCTGGGTCTTTTGGCCACACAGGGACACCTAGTGGCGGTTTTGTGGATCTTCAGGTCTAGGACTTAGTTCCACTATTGACCAGAAAAAAAAAAAAAAGGAAGGAAAAAAAAGGAAAAAAGGGACTCAGCCTTAGATCCAGCAGTATCTGAGTCTACCTTGGACTCCGGCTAACGGGCATTGGTGTGTCAATACTCACAGGTTTCCTCAGTATTGCCACCTCCCAGGCGGGTAAAAAAAAAAGATTTTTTTTTGAAAAAAAAAAAAAAAAAATGAATTTTTCATTTTCCTCATACCTGTCCTCATATTGGTTACTCCTAGCTGCAACAGTCAGGTGTTGGCTATAGGGGTGACTCAAGGTTGTACAATGGCTCCAAAGGGATCTGGACCAGCCAAGGCTGCTAAAGGTGCCAAGAAGCAAAAGGGGTCTCCATCGGGGTCAGAGGATTTGGGCCAGGCTTCAACGGCCCCACCCTCGCCAGTTAGAACACCGAGTGGCATAGTACAAGAGCCATTGGGGGTGCTGGGGGCAGAGGCGGCCCCCGATCCACCCATTCCCGTTTACGTGACGGAAGAAATGCTAGCAGCCACCATGAGTGGGCTAGAGAAAAGGTTAACTGCGTTGTTTGCCCGTCCTTGGCCAAGTAGCAAGCGGGCTAGATCCCCCTCACCCAGTGTGGGGTTTTCAGATGCGGAGGTCTCCTCTTCAGAGGAACGGGACCCACAAGGGGATCAGGCAGACCCAAGTCCCGACGGTTCAGACAGGGAAGGTTCCACTATAGATGAATATTTCTCGGCCTCTCAAGCGGAGAGCCTGTGGATCCAGTCTTTGACAGATATGGTTCGCACTGCCTTTAAACTTCCAGTGCCAGAACTAGTAGCCCTGGAGGTTTCCTCATTGGGTTCTTTAAAGGCTCCATTAACTTGTGCGTCTTTCCCAATGCACCCCCTTCTGCGGAACGTGATTTACCAGGATTGGGCTCAACCTGATAGAATCTTTGTCCCTCCTAAAAGATTCTCTATTCTCTATCCTATGGAAGAGGAATATTTAAAGAAATGGGCACTCCCCACAGTGGACGCGGCCATTTCCTGCGTGAATAAATCCCTGACCTGTCCGGTTGAAAATGTCCAGATGTTCAAGGATCCGGTCGACAAGAAATTCGAGACCCTACTGAAAGCCGCTTTTACCTCAGTAGGTGCCATGGTTCAGCCAGCAGTAGCAGCCATTGGTGTTTGTCAGGCCTTGAAGGATCAGGCAAAACAGATATTAAAGGACATGCCGGCTCAGCATACTCATGAATTAGCAGAATTCCCTAGGGCTCTCTGCTTTGCAGTAGATGCTATTAAGGACTCCATCCAACAGGCATCCCGTTCATCTCTACTGATGGTTCACATGCGTCGTCTTTTGTGGCTAAAGAACTGGTCAGCAGAGGCACCCTGCAAAAAGCTCTGAGCAGGGTTTCCCTTTCATGGGGGAAGACTATTCGGGGAAGACCTAGATAAATATATCCACACCATATCAAGTGGAAAAAGTACTTCCTTACCGGTCAAGAAAAGACCGCGTGGGCCCACGTTTAAACGACAGGCCATTGTAGGCTCGGCCCCTTCGACTTCTCGTCAGTATCGACGGCCTCTCGGGCGTCCAGCGGTTAATAGCCGCCCACAGGGTCAAGCCGCGGCAAACAAGAGACCCTGGTCTCGCAAACCGGCTAAACCAGTCATCAAATCAGATTCATGAAGGGGCGCCCCCACTCTCTCGGGTGGGGGGAAGACTTCGGTTTTTCTCCGAAGTCTGGAAGGCCAGAATTCCCGACTCTTGGGTTCGGTCCGTGGTAGCCACGGGATACAAACTAGAGTTTCGAGAAATCCCCCCTCCTCATTTTCAGGGGTCAAGTCTTCCAAGCGACCCATTAAAAAGGGCCTCTCTCGTAAAGGCGTTGGATCGCCTATTGCTCCAAGGAGTAATTGTAGAAGTACCAACCCAAGAATGGGGTCGGGGATTCTACTCCAACCTTTTTGTTATACCAAAACCCAATGGCGACGTCAGGCCTATATTAGACCTCAAACGCCTAAATCGCTTTCTAAAGATTCAGACCTTTCGTATGGACTCCATACGTTCAGTGACAGCCAGCCTGCATCAGGGCGACTTTCTAGCATCTATAGACATAAAGGATGCATATCTGCATGTGCCGATTTACCCAGCACATCACAAATTTCTTCGTTTTATGATAAATCAAAGTCATTACCAGTTCGTAGCCCTCCCTTTCGGGTTGGCAACAGCTCCGCGGGTATTCACAAAGGTGTTAGCCCCGGTGCTAGCCGTCCTAAGGACAGAAGGCATCTTGGTCCTGGCATACCTGGACGATCTCCTGGTTATCGACAGATCAGCTTCCAACCTCAATCATGCAGTAGTCCGCACAGTGCGGCATCTAGAAGAATTCGGGTGGATTGTGAACCAAGAAAAATCAAGGTTACAACCCACAAGACAGTTGGAATATTTAGGCTTTCGGTTAGATACAGAATGCCAGAGGGTATTTTTACCTCAAGAGAAGATCAGGTCGTTGATTCAAACGATTCAAATAGTCTTAGGCAAAAAGAAGCCGACTATTCGCCTATGCATGCGACTGCTGGGAAAGATGGTGGCCGCCTTCGAAGCAGCGCCCTATGCCCAGATCCATACCAGAGTTCTTCAGGCAGCTATTCTCTCTGCTTGGAACAAGTCCATACAGGCATTAGACCGTCCATTAGTTCTTTCCCCAGGGGTCAAGCGCAGCCTGTACTGGTGGCTGATCCCTCAAAAATTGTCAAAAGGGAAAACCTTTTGCCCCATCACATGGAAAATAGTAACCACAGATGCCAGCCTAACAGGTTGGGGGGCAATCTTAGGAAAACGGACCCAGCAGGGACAGTGGTCAGAGGCAGAAAGTCTGCTTCCCATCAATGTCCTAGAGATCAGAGCTCCTCGGTTGGCCCTGGTCGCCTGGACTCTCCCCCTGCAGGGTCTGCCAGTAAGGATACAGTCCGACAATGCCACGGCGGTGGCATACATAAACCACCAGGGGGGCACAAGGAGCCTAGCGGCTCAAAGGGAAGTAAACCTGATTTTCTCATGGGCCGAAGCCCATGTACCCTGCATCTCAGCAGTGTTCATCCCAGGGATAGACAATTCTCAAGCAGATTTTTTGAGTCGTCAACAGTTACTCCCGGGAGAGTGGTCTCTTCACCCCCAGGTATTCCAAGAGATTTGCCAAAGATTCGGAGTTCCCGATGTGGACATCATGGCAACAAGATTCAACAAGAAATTGGACAAATTCGTATCCCGAGCCAGGGACCCCTCGGCCTACGGGACCGATGCGTTGGTTTGCCCCTGGCACCAGTTTTCTCTCCTGTATGCGTTCCCTCCACTACAGATGATTCCCCGCCTTCTACGAAGGATCAGGGTGGAGCGCAGGCCGGTGATCCTGGTGGCCCCAGCCTGGCCCAGAAGGGCTTGGTACGCACTCATCGTGAGGATGGCAGTAGGGGCACCGTGGCCACTCCCCCTGCGCCCAGATCTGCTGTCTCAGGGCCCGATCTACCACCCTGCTTCACAGCAGCTAAATTTGATGGCTTGGCGGCTGAATCCCTAATTCTTAAGGGCAGAGGCCTCTCAGCCCAGGTCATATCTACGTTAATTCAGGCTAGAAAGCCAGTCTCTAGAAATATCTATTACAGAGTCTGGAGGACCTATGTGGAGTGGTGCGAGTCTCAAGGAGGGCATCCTCGCAAGTTTTTTATTGACAGGATCTTGCGATTCCTCCAGGTTGGCGTTGACAAGGGGTTGGCTCTTAGTACTCTAAAGGGGCAGGTGTCTGCCTTATCGATATGGTTTCAAAGGCCTTTGGCCACGCATTCGCTTGTGAAAACCTTCTTGCAGGGGGTCTTGCATGTGAATCCCCCTATTAGAGCTCCCCTCTGCCCCTGGAATTTAAATCTGGTCTTGTCAGCTTTACAAAGGCAGCCGTTTGAACCTCTGACAGAAATCCCTCTTGTGCTGCTAATCCGAAAGTTGGTTTTCTTGGTGGCTATGGCTTCGGCCAGAAGGGTCTCCGAGCTGGCAGCCTTGTCTTGCAGGGAACCGTACCTGATTCTGCATAAGGACAGAGTGGTTCTGCGGCCTCAGCCTTCTTTCCTTCCTAAGGACATATCCAGTTTTCACTTGAATCAGGACCTAGTCCTACCATCCTTCTTTCCTACTCCCCAGTCCAGAGAGGAAAGATTGCTTCATACTTTGGACGTGGTCCGAGCCATGAGGGTCTATCTCAAGGCTACAGAAAAGATTCGGAAAACAGATGTGCTTTTCGTTCTCCCGGATGGCCCCAAGAAGGGTCAGCCGGCTGCCAAGTCTTCCTTGGCTAGGTGGATTAAGCAGCTGATTTTTCAGGCCTATGGTCTGAAGCGCGTTCCACCTCCCTTATCAGTTAAGGCCCATTCTACGAGGGCCATGAGTGCCTCTTGGGCGGCACACCATCAGATCTCTATGGCACAGGTTTGCAAAGCGGCAACCTGGTCTTCCGTACATACGTTTACTAAATTTTATAAGTTGGACGTCACAAAAGCTACGGACGCAGCATTTGGGCAGGCGGTCCTACGGGCAGCAGTATAGAATCCTCTGGCCCGGATTACGCCCCTTTTTTCTGTTGGTGGAGCTATTTTTTACCTCCTGATATATTTTCTGTTTGGCTAATTTTGGCCTTACGGTCTCCCTCCCCTCATGGAGCATTGCTTTGGGACATCCCATATGTAATGGCTATGCGCTCTGTGTCCCGTGATGTACGATAAAGAAAAAAGGATTTTTAATAAACAGCTTACCTGTAAAATCCTTTTCTTGAAGTACATCACGGGACACAGAGCTCCCACCCCTCTTTTGGGGAACATTGTGTAACCTCAGAGAAATTGCTTGCTACAAAACTGAAGCACTCCCAGTGGGAGGGGGTTATATAGGGAGGAACTTCCTGTGAAGTTGATTACACCAGTGTCCACACCTGAAGGTACCCATATAACCCATATGTAATGGCTATGCGCTCTGTGTCCCGTGATGTACTTCAAGAAAAGGATTTTACAGGTAAGCTGTTTATTAAAAATCCTTTTATATCTGGGTACACACACAGAGGTTTGATGGCAACAGTCTACGTATCCTATAAAAAAAATATTGCATCTGTATCTTCATATATCACTTGGCCCCTAGCCACACAGTTCTGAATTTTTATTATTATGACAGTTCTGCTTTTAGAGCCAATATGTGTGGGTCATATACTGTCACAGAGGAAGCATAGCAGAATGGATTTGATAGCTCAGAGCTTCAGGAGGTTTGTTGCCAGAGGTTCCTCATGATGAATTTACCTCCCCACCCTTCGCTTTCACCCCTGTGATACCCCTGCTGCTCTGCGGTGCTCCCCAATTAATTTTCCCCAGCCTTCTGGTCTCCTTGCAAGACACCTCCGTTTTTCCTCCAGCTCCCCGCGTGTCCCCCTTGCTCCTGCTCGCCTCCCCCCAGCTGTTCCTGCTAAGTGGAGCCCATTAGCTTGAAATGAAGCAAAAACACGAGGAACATTTGTTGTAAGCCTTGTGATAGCCCCGAGCAGCTGGATCCCAGCTCCCTCCCCTGGAGACTGAGCCGAGCTGGAGCAAAGCTAAATATTTGCAAATCTGGACAAGAGAAAAAAGGAGGGAGGAAGAAGGAGGATCTTTTACCACACCCTAAAAATAACAATTACCAATTATTCTTATTCAGTACCCTGCTGTAGGATTCCAGACTATATTGTTCTTTTTTTTAAATGACTGAACTATATAATGCATTTATTGTTCGACAAAGAAAGCTATAAGGAGACAGAAGATGAATTTCACACCAGGGACCCAGCTCGTTTTTGCCTTGGAGCCATTGATTTTTTTCCTCATTGAGAACCTATCTAATGCTATATAAGTCTTTCAGTAGTGCAACTGCATTTACTGTACATTATATGCCCAAAAATGTGCCCCCCTCAAATTATTGATTTTTTGAACGGACTTGAATGTCCTGCACAGAGATCTGACCTCAACCCTATTGAACACCTTAGGGATGCGATTGCTATCCGGTTTCAGTGACTGAATGCATAAATACTTCTTTGGTTGAATGGGCACAAGTTCCCACAGACACACACCAAAATCTTCTGAAAAGGCTACCTAGAAAAGTGGAGGTTGTAATAGCCACAACAGGAAAAGAAAGCGGGCCACCCCATATTAATGGCCATAGTTTTGGAATAAGATGTCCAACAAGCTCATGTATTTGAGATTGCCAGGTGTGCACAAACTATTGGCCATATACCCAGGGCCGATCCTCCCTATAGGCTCACTATGCAAGCCGCTTAGGGCCCTGCAAAGTTGGGAAGGGCCCCCCAAATTACTAGAGGCCCCGCCTGGTGAGAAGTCATTTTTTCCCCCTCACCCCGCTTCTAAACTCGCTGGCTGAGTCATCTCCCCCCGCTTCTCAACTTTCTTTAATGTCACTGTCGTCAGCGCCCCCCCGCTTCTCATTTTTAATGTGCCATGTCATTTTGCTTAGGGCCCCAGGGAGGTCAGGATCGGCACTGCATATACTGTATTTATTGCTTAAACCGCTTCAGCCCCAGAAGGATTTACCCCCTTCCTGACCAGAGGAATTTACAATTTGGCACTGTGTCGCTTTAACTGACAATTGCACGGTCATGCAACACTGTACCCAAACAAAATTGACGTCCTTTTTTTCCCACAAATTTAGCTTTCTTTTGGTTACCTCTGCGGTTGGAATTTTTTCCGCTATAAACAAAAGAACAGTGACAATTTTGAAAAAAACACAATGGCCTGGATTCACAAACGTTTTACGCCGAAGTATCTAGAGATACGCCGTCGTAAATACAAATGTGCGCCGTCGTATTGTTACGCCGTTTCGCGAAGCTAGATACGTCGTAAAACAAGGCTTCAGCCACCTGACGTAACTTGCCTACACCGCCGTATCGTGGGCGCATAGTTACGCTGGACGCATTCGGCGTTCCCATTTAAAATATGCAAATGAGTAAGATACGCAGATTCACGAAGGTAGATGCGCCTGGCCGCTTCAAATACACAATTTGCGTAAGGCTTACGTCCGGTGTAAAGTTACCCCTCATATAGGAGGCGCAGGTAATGTAAAGGTATGGGCCAGGGAACGACGCCGTCGAATTTTACGTTGTGTACGCCGTTTACATAGTACTAGATGAATAGGGCTGTGCGTAGGTTACGTTCACGTCGTAGGCAGTGTTCGACGTATCTAAGGCAGCTATTTTGACATAACTGTGAGCATGCGCACTGGGATGTGTCCAAGAGACGACGCATGCGCATTTCGTTTTTTGAAGCTGTAGCCATCATTTGCATGCGGTCACGCTTCATTATAATATATCACGCCCACTTCCAGCCCACTTCCACCTACTTTGACTTACGTTGGCTTACGCCGACAACTATACGCTACGCCGGCGCAACGTTGAGCGCATATTCTTTGTGAATAGCATGCTTGCCTCTCAACGTTGCGCTGGTGTAGCGTAAAGTAGATACGCTACGCCCGCACAAAGATGCGCCGCTCTACCTGAATCCGGGCCAAAATCTTTTACTTTTTGCTATAATAAATATCCCAAAATTATTTTTAAAAAAATTCCACAGTTTAGGCTGATTCTTCTACATATTTTTGGTAAAAAAAAATCACAATAAAACGTATAGTGATTGGTTTGCACAAAAGTTGTAGTGTACAATATAGGGGATAGAATTAATGTATTTTTTTTATAATTATTTTTTACTAGTAATGGCGGTGATCTGCAATTTTTATTGGGACTGTGACATTATGACGGACATATCGGACACTTTTGACACATTTGTGGGACCATTGGCATTTTTACAGCGATCAGTGCTATAAAAATGCACCGATTACTGTAGGGAAGGGGTTAACACTAGGGGGCGATCAAGGGGTTAATTATGTTCTCTGAGGTCGCGTACACACGCTCAAACTTATCCGATGAAAACGGTCCGACGGACCGTTTTTAACGGATATGTCTGCTGGGCTGTTTTGGTCTGATGGTTGTACACACCATCAAACCAAAATCCCCGCTGGCAGACAGCGCGGTGACGTGGCGGTGACGTTGACGCCGCCACGTCACCGAACCAGGAAGTAAAATACTCCAACGCATGCGTCTAATCCATTTGACGCATGTGCAGACAGATATGTCCGCTGGTTAGTGTACTAACCAGCGGACATGTCGGACGGACGGGTTTCCAGGAGACCGTCGGACCGGTTTCAGCAGATAAATTTGATCGTGTGTACGCGGCCTAAAGTGTGTTCTAACTGAAGGGGGGGTGGGACTGACTAGGGGAAATGACAGATCGCTGTTCATACTTTGTTATAAACATACGATCAGTGATTTCTCCCCCTGAAAGAACCGGGAGCTGTGTGTTTACACAGCGTGCCCCTAGTGGCCACAGGGCGAAATTATATATATATATATATATATATATATATATATACACACACAGTATATATACTGTAGGGTCAGGGATGTTTTCCTGCATAGGACTATACACTATACACTAAAAAATCGGAACTGGGGTGCAGAAAAAATGGCAGCAAGTGCTCTGGACTGATAAGCCAATTTTTTTTTTATATCTGGCTGGATCAAAAGGCAGTTTGTTGGTGAAGAGCTGAAGAGTGGTACAATAATGAGTGTCTGCAGGCAACAGTAAAGCGTTTAGGGCTGCATTTCTGCAAAAAGAGTTGGAGATTTGGCCAGCCCAGGACCAGTTGTGTCCTCACTGCTGAGAAATACAGGCAGATATTTATCCCTCGTGCCATACTATCAGGGAGGCGTGTGATTAACTCCAAATTTATTGTGCAGCAGGACAATGCCAAACATCCAGCCAGTGTAATTAATAACTATCTTTAGTATAAAGAAGACCAAGGAGTCCTGGAAGTGATGGTTTGGCCCCCACAGAGCCCTGTTCTCAACATTGTCGAATCTGTCTGGGATTACATGAAGAGACAGAAGGATTTGGGGCAGCCTACATCAACAGAAGATCTGTGGTTAGTTCTGCAAGATGTTTGGAACAACCCTCCTGAGTTCCTTCAAAAACTTTAAGACTTTTACACAGTGCTATACATATATATAGTCTATATTAATATATATTTATTTCAGGTACTTATATAGCACTGTCAATTAAGCCGCGCTTTACATAACATTGTACATTCACATCAGTCCCTGCCCTCAAGGAGCTTACAATCTAAGGTCCCTAACTCACATTCATACATACACATACTGTACTAGGGTCAGTATTAGACAGAAACCAATTTATCTACCATAATGTCTTTGGAGTATGAAGCCTTATACACACGCTCGGTTTTCTCGGCAAGAACCAGCAAGAAAGCTCTGCCAGCAGTTTTCTTGCTGGTTCTTGCCGAGTAAACCGAGCGTGTGTACGAGGCTTTCAGGTTTCTCGTCTGGAAATCTGGCCAGAATCTCGATGAGAAAAATAGAGATCCTGCTCCTTTATTTTCTTGTCTGGATTCTTGTCGGCCTGTTTCCAGACGAGAAACCCGAGAGTGTGTATACTTACCTGTCGCCGTGGAAACCCGCGGTTCTTTTGAAAGGACTGTGTGTACACCCGGGCGGCAAGAGATTCTTGCCAAGAATCTCATCAGGAAAAACGTTTTTTTCCTGACGAGATTCTGATTCGTGTGTACGAGGCCTTAGAGGAAACTGGAGGAAACCCACACAGGCACAGGGAGAACATGCAAACTCCAGGGAGATAGTGTCGTGATTGGGATTTGAACCAACGACCCTTTGCTGCCAGGCGAAAGTGATAACCACTACACCACTGTGCTGCTCTATATATTAAAACAATATTAAAAAAAAATCTGTTTTTATAAGTGTTTACATGACCCCTGTTTTTAGCTACATAAGGGGCTTAGAGACCTGGGGGTGGAGATTGCAAGGGAGCGTGTCATCAGGAGGCAGAGAAACAGCAGTACACTAATCTTTCCAGTGATGATCTGTGCCAGGGGGCATGTCAATACTTCTGACCACTGGAGTACAGGAAGGCTGTACTCCCAAGCGGAATGCAAAGAAGCAAACTGACTACACTGGGATGGATGTGCTTCGTGTAAAGGCATGGTCAGTTTGAAATAGAAAAGCAATGGGACAGCAATATCACCTGGTATTTAACACACAGGAAGCAATGCAAAGAAATCAGGCTACTTTTTAATACAAGTACATGGTAACAAAGACACATAGCAGAAATATGAAATGTTGGGGTAGCATACAATTTAAAGCAGAAGAGACGCTGCCCTGCTGGAGCTGCCCATCCACTTACATCCACTTACACGCAGGAAGATTGTAAACCCAAAAGGGGCATCATTTGACACATTTACTATCATATTCTAGATATCAAGAGGGTCAGGAAGAGAATAGATATGTTTAAATGGCAAAATCAGAGAACCCTGTTAAGAGAAGGATTTCCATCTAACTGAAAAGTTAGACAGAGCCACATTTCATTGATTGAATTAGGTTCCATGTAGATCACCATTGTTCTTTGCTTGTATCATTATTTCCAAGCCAGAATAGCAGATATTAAGCTCAATTCACCAAGTTATAATGCATACCTTATTTGACATTATAATAGCTTTTTTTTTTTTAGCTGTGTGACTGTTATTTTCAGCTCTCGTTGGTCCTTATTGCTTAAAATAACAGTTGTTATGACAAATAACGATTATTACAGCTAGTGAATTTAGCCTATTTTTTGTGTGCCCATTGCATTCACCAGCTGAAAGATACAATTCCTTGTGCAGGAAAATTTGCAAAGAACTTATAGCAGCTGGGGATCAATTATAGGTTCATTTTGACAAAATCAGCCTTTTTATGTTAATCTGTACTCTTCTCATTTGAAATCTATTAGGTCAAAGCTGACCCAGCTCATATATTCTTCCAAGGTTCTTTAGTATAGAAAGGCTGTATAGTTCTACTCATCCATCCATTCTCTTGGGCATCTCAAAGTACAATACATTGTACAGTTCAGGGAGCACAAGGCACCCAGTGCATATGTTCTGATATCTATAGTACAGAAACAGGCCATGCTCCTCCACTAATAGCTGCTACTTCTTGTTACTGGATATCCTCACCTGCTTGGTGTTCCCTGTCAATGCAAATGTCATTGTGTACCCTATATAAGGATATATGCTTACAGGTTACAGCCATTTTCTTGTTTTGGGTAATGTTTGATAGGGATTGAATAAAACCTCTATCTATTTTGTTCCTGTCTGTGTCCCAATAGGAATATTTGATCAATTTACTTTTTCAAAGACACAACAGGAAATCAGAGAAAATCGCTCTAAAGTAAGGGATAATGCCTGCATAGCCAAGAACAGCTGCCCATTCGGAAATTCCAACCGTGTGTAGGCCCCATCGGGTTTTTCTGTTTGAGAGCTGGTGTTAGAACCTGCAGTGGTTATGGTACTGCGGCCTTCTTTCCATCCCTCAATCGCCAAGCATAAGTAGTTATCACTACCATAGGAGGTAGAGGGATAGTGGAGATGAATGCAGTTCCCACGATGATTATTCCCAATAGTTAAAAAATTCCCCCAAACATGAGCCAAGACTTCACAAAGGGTGTACCATGCATAGAACATCTTTATTGAGAAGGCAGGCTCTTATATATACCAAAAAGAATACTTGCAGTAATCAAATGGACAATGACACACTCCACCCACAACAGCTTACAATGGTTTACTAAGGAGCCCCCCTCAATACACATCTTTTAGTCGACAGACATCCTGTCTCCGAGATAATCTACATGAGCTAATTACTAATCATTTACCCAGACAAGGTGACTCCGAGATAAGCTCTTCTCACCTCCTCCACAATACACATTTATCATCAATAGAAATTCACACAATACAGTGTCAATTAGCATTAGCAATTACCACAATGAAAGGTTCTTGAGAGCCAGACTAAGGTTAATTTACATGACAGTAGCAGACGACATTACCACAGCAAGCTTTTATAGTACACCCGCCCTCTCTCTGCCTGGGAGATATTGAGATCAGTTAAGGAATAAACCAATTATCTCCAGGCAGAGAGCACACAATTTTCCCAAAAGTTAGAACACCCCTTTCCACACAAGGTATCCCTACAATTACATATCCCCTGATAGCCCCGATCTGGGGGACCAACATATCCAAATTTCACCCAGATAGGTCCAGGGGTTCTTAAAAACAAACCGAACATATGAGAAAATACTGAATAAAGTCTATTTTCTTCACAGCTGGTTCTCAAATTTTCTGACGGGAAAAGTTCTTGTCAAGCAATTCTGATTTACAAAAATCCTACGCATGCTTGGAATCATTAAACTTCATTTTTCTCGGCTCGTCGTAGTGTTGTATGTCACCGCGTTCTTGACGGTCAGAATTTCCGACAACATTTGTGTGTCCATGTGTATGCAACACAAGTTTGAGACCGGAATTTCCGATCGTGTGTATGTGGCATAACTCTCTGGTTGGGTGTCAACCATACCATTTTGGATTTTCCATCTTTTTGAGTCCCAATGGTAGAGCCACCAAGATAGCTGAGTTATCTCTAAGGGAAATCTTTTTCCACCAGCAAAAGTGCCCCCATAGGAGTATTTTCCCTGTATTTCACTCCAGTAGTAATGTAAAATGTAAAATTTTCACCAGGACAAAAACAGAGGGTTAATCTTCCTAAAGGGCATATTGGCAGTAGTGTTCCTTACGAATATTCGCATTGCGAATATTCGCTACGAATATTGCATATTCGAGTATTCGCGAATAACTCGAATATCGCGGCGAATATTCGCTATTTCGAATATTCGTATTTTTTCAAATTTCGCAATCAATTTCGCAATCAATTTCGCATTCGCACTAGCGAAATTTCGCATTAGCAAAATTTCGCAATTTTTATTTTTTTATAAAATATAGCGAATATTCGTAAATATCGAATATTCGTGATATTTTATAAAAAAAAAAAAAATATTGATAGTTGTTCTAACTCCTTAATACTCTAGCAAAAAAATTTGCTTTAGATACGCTGTAGATACACTGTAATGTCCTGTCCACATGGACAGACATCACATCTAACAAAGGTTCCAACTTCTTCCCTACTAAAAAAGAAACAAAATATAGAAGATGCTCAGGAGACAGCCTTGGGCAAGAACACTTTAATTGTGAACATTGCAAAACAGATTAAGCCCTGTTCACACTGCTGCGTTTTGACATGCGATTTGACATGTTAAGTCGCATGTCAAATCAGCAGCATTTGCCGGCAATTGCCGAAAATGACACTGTCCTAATCGCAGAGCTGCACCGATTAAAAAAGTGGCTTATGTACTACTTTTTGCAATTTCGGGCCACGATTTACATTGACATCTGTGCAGAAACCTGCCTAAATCGGGATTGACAAGCAGGAGTGAAATTGTGCGAGTTCAGCTAAGCTTTGCAAGGCTTCATTCCCGCAGGCCAGTGTGAACCTGGGCTTAAGTACAGTATCCATCCACTTGTTTACTGGACACTTATACCCCCTTATACCCCCTTATGCCAGTTTTCAGCTTTTAGCACTCTCACAATTTGAATGACAATTCTGAGGTCATGCAACACTGTACGCATATAACATTTTAGAAAAAAAATTCACACAAATAGAGCTTTCTTTTGGTGGTAGTTATTTAGCACTGTTTTTTTTAGCACAGACAAAAACATACCAAAAAGTTGAAAAACAAAACGTTTTTCATATTTTGTTATACAATTTTGCAAACATGTAATTTTTCTCCTTCATTGATGGGCACTGATAGGCTGCACTGATGGGCACTGATTGGGCGACACTGATGGGCACTCATTGGTGGCACTGATGGGCACTAATAAGTCGCACTAATGGGCACTGATCAGGAGGCACTGATGAGGCTGCATTGATGGGTGGCACTGATGGGCACTGGTATGCGACACAGAAAGGTGGCACTGATAGATGGCACAGATGGGCACTGATAGGTGGCCCTGATGGGCAGTAACAGGTGGCAGTAAAGGGCACTGATAGGCACTGATAGGCTGATAGGTGACACTGATGGTGAGGCACTGATAGGTGGCACTGGTTGGCACTGATTGTCGGCACTGATGGGCAGTGATAGATGACACTGATGGGCACTAAGGGGACAGATGTCCCTCTAATAGAAGCCGGTTGACAGCGTGAGAAAAAAAAAAAAAGATTACCTGCTTCTGTTTACTTCTGTGATCAGCTGTCAATGGCTGACAGCTGATCACATGGTAAAGAGCCCACTGTGATTGGCCCCTTACCCCGATCTGTGATCAGCCTAGTCCCAAGGACTCTCCACGTACGTTGTCCTGGCAAAGGAAGCCCGTTCTGTAGCCGTCTTTCGGCTACAGCGCAGACACCAATGACTAGATTCACGTAGAGCGGCGTAATTTTGTGCGGGCATAGCGTATCTCAGATACGCTACGCCGCTGTAAATTAGAGAGGCAAGTGCTGTATTTACAAAGCTAAGTTTCGGCAGCGTAGCGTAAATGGGCCAGCGTAAGCCCGCCAAATTCAAATGTGTTTGATGTGGGAGTGTTTTATTTAAATTAAGTGTGACCCCACGTAAATGATGTTATTTACTAACGGCGCATGCGCCGTCCGTGGACGTATCCCAGTGCGCATGCTCCAAATTACGCCGCTAAGACTCATTGGTTTCGACATGAACGTAATTTACGTCCAGCCCCATTCACGGGATGAGTTACGCAAACAACGTAAAACGTGAAAAATTTGACGCGGTCCCGACGTCCATACTTAACATTGGCTGTGTCATCTTATTGTTGCTTTATCTTTACGCCTGAAAACGCCTTACATAAACGGCGTATCTTTACTGCAACGACCGGGCGTACGTTCGTGAATAGGCGTATCTCGCTGATTTACATATTCTAGGCATAAATCAGCGTACACGCCCCTAGTGGCCAGCGTAAATAGGCAGCTAAGATACGACGGCTTAGGAGACTTACGCCGGTCGTATCTTAGCAACATTAAAGCGTATCTGACTTTGAGAATACGCTTTAAGATACGACGGCGCAGATTCTGAGTTACGACGACGTATCTACTGATACGCCGTCGTAACTCTTTATGAATCTGGCCCCAAGTGTTTAAAATGAGCCTGTAAGGATTCTAAAATGCATAAGCAACCTACATGTTGGCCTAAGGAATAATGACATCATACCAGTAATGGTAAAAATCACAACGCCAAATTATTACCACTATTTGTGACAGTTTTCAGTGCTTCTTAAACATAACGCTGGCTGGAGTTGATATGAGCTCTACTTAAAGCAAGGTCAACATTTCTATAGCACGGAACATCTTTGTTGCATAGTCTGGACCCAATCAAGGCTGTTTCATTCTGGAATTATGATATGCTACCTCTCAGTGATGCCAATTTATTCAATCAGGTCAATAAGAGCTAAAATTGGTTGTATAGATTCTTGCAAAGCAATAGGAAGTATTCAGCACTGAAAAAAACATATACAAGCGCCCAGAGGTGATTCAGTTCGCATGTGCCGCGCTATATAAGTTTTCATTCATTCATTCATTCACAACAACAAATAAATAAAAAATGCAAGCCAGCACTCAGGATAAATTCATATTAAAATCCCCAAACAGAATATAAAATACAACAGTGCAGTGCAAAAAAGAATATTAGTAAAAACACAAGTCCATGTACAGAAAAAAGTCCTTAAGTGCATGTGAAGAAAGGCTCAATTAATTCACAGCATGCAGTGCAGGTAAATAAAGGTGACCAGATATCCTCCACCGCACACAAGATGGCCTCTCACCTAACAGATTCGACCTAAAAAGGTCACAGGGCATAAATCACAATAAGAGGATTACAATCTCACACGTCAGAAGAATGGCTGATGGATCAGTGAGCATCAAAATGACATAAAATCCTGCAGTTTCGCTCCACCATATAAAGAAACAGAAAAGGCAATCTAGTGCTCTCTGGTATGGCAGTTAAATGGGGTTAAAAACATATAAAATGACTCACATGCTGAAGCACTCAATACTGCGAGTGCCAACAGATACAGCGTGCAGCATAAACCATGTAAACACACACAGGCAGTGGTGATCGCGGGTGAATCCTACGTGGCTCCTCCCCCTGTACGCGTTATGTCCTATGGGCGGGACTTCATCAGTGTGGGGCAGGAAGACACTAATATAGATTAGTACACTGTATACTCTATACTGTACACTGTATATATTCTTGCACTTTACATATTGCTTTACATGTGATGGTGTAATCCCATGTAATCTCCATATAAACACAAATGAAATATCTATATAATTCATAAATGTGAAATTTTCCAGGACACTGTGTATAATACACTTCTTAGATACATTAAGAAAGTATATTTCATTATTGAATATACAGTATTATTGATTTTTTTATTGATTTTCCCAAATTTTCTACTGAAATTTAAAAGAAGAGAATGCATTTTTAATATTATCACAGAATTAGAATACATAGAATAGACTTTTTATTCTACTGCGAAATTAAAATACAAATATTTAAACAGTAGGATCTTGATATGTATCCATACAAAAATATCACTTAAAGATAATGAGTTTCTTTTAGTGATAAAGATTTAGGTATTGTTAGTTTGTTATATTGGTGGGTTTGTGTCCAATAGTGTAAGTACATACTTTTGGGGGGGGGGGGGGGGTGTTTAGTGTTAGCAATTTACCTGGCCAAACACTAGTAGAATTTTGTATGAAAATTAAAATTGCCATTCATTTTTATTGTGATGGGAAAAAAAACCAGAAGGAGCAGGGTGGAAACTATTTATTGAACTAGTGAAATTCTAACCATGAATATTATTTTTGTATGGTAAAAACTGTATTAACAGTGGTGCATGTTGTAATACCCTGAAGACGTCACATGACGAAACGCATCAACTGAAAGTGATGTCATCACTGTGCACACCCAGAAGTTTGGTTTTTCTACAATGTTTTCAAGGAGCATTCATTTTAACATTGTGTGAGAAATAGTTATACAGTAAAACGCTTTAGTTTTAGGCTGTTTTCACACTGCTCTCCTTAAAAAATGCATCAAAAATGCGTTTTTGCCATGTTTTTGACCAGCATTCACCTGTGAAGCTTGAACATGTGACTCAAAAAACACATTTTTGATGCATTTATGCCGTGATTTCTGTTCAATTCAATGGGAATCTGCATTTCTGGAGCGTTTTTGAAAACCGCATCAAAAATGCTGCAAGGACTTTTCAAAATGCACCACACAGCGCAATCCAGAAAAGTAACCACCTGACTTCAGAAAAGGAGTGGGGGTGGGAATTAAAAAATAAGGCCTGTCTCCAAGCTAGTGCATGAGATATGTAAATAACCTGATTTTGTTGCAACTGTGATCAGGTGACCTCAGTCACACACACACACTGCAATTCTGCCCAGCTCCCACTAGATACATCTAACCTATATCAGGTTACTTGTCTGCGTATATTCTGCTTTGTGTTCTGTGTTTTCACTTCAATATACAAGCATTTCGTTATCACACTGAACTGTGGATCACACCCCATGATGAGAAACATCCAGTCAAAACACAGTAAATGCAGCCAATCCTGGGAAAGCTGGAAGGGAGAGGAGGAGAGGGATGTGAATTGTGAACTTTTTAAACAGGATGTTCCTCTGTCTCCAGGCTAGTGCATGAGATATGTAAGTAACCTGTCACTCACAGCAAGGGGGCGGAACAGACTAAGGTTTTCTCTGTAAGTCTGTTTTATTTCACTGAACAATAAAAGAGGATTGCTCAAAGCTGGATTAACTCTGTGTGGCAAAACTGGGCACAGAAGATAGGAAATCTTATACCCTACATTTTGACATAAAATAAAAATAAAATAAAAATTATGGTTTACATCCACTTTAAGGACAAAATCACCAGGTTATGTAAACTTTTGATCAGGGTCATTTGGGTAGCTTCTGTTGTGATTATGATTTAAAAAGAGGAAACACGGTTGATTGATAATAAATGGCTTCAGCCAAACACCAACCACGAGTGAAAGAAACGTTTTTGTGTTATCATATTCTCTGAAAAATGGTCAAGAAATCATACATTCTGCCAGGGTATGTAAACTTATGAGCACAACTGTAAGTATATAAAGATGGTAGCCTGTATAAAGGTTGATGGGGGAAGCATCCCATCTTTGCAGAGGCTGTAATAGCTAATAATTGCTGTGAGCACAGCTCTCCTTTTCCCAACTCTTTCTCTTTATAAGATCAGCAATTTTCTATACATATTTGCATTCACTGAACTCATGTATGTGCACATATACAATGTATGTATATAAATTCTTTACATGCTGTCTCTGACTTTTGAATATTATTTCAATACCCTATAATTATTCAAACTTATATATTTTTTTCATATATATGTTTGATTTGATTTTTTACATTATTAAAGAAAAGTGCGATCTTAAAGGAAGTCCTTTCATTTACATCCTCACATAGTGAGGATTCTATGCCTCACTATTATCGTGTTAAGCAAACACATACTTGATACTCATTTTCATTATTTAAGAGGCAGCCAATAATGCTTTTATTTCCCCCCACTTAATGCATTAGGATAAAAAGCCTTCTGTGTGTAACAGCCTCCCCAGCACCCCCTAATACTTACCTGAGCCCCATAAGCTCCCACAGCTGTCAATCAAAGTCAGTTAGTCAATTAGGAGAAAGAGGGGGCAGGACAGAATGGCAGCTCCGTGTCTGAAGGATACACAGAGCTGTAATTTGGCTTGGATGCCCCATAGCAAGCTGCTTGCTGTGGGGGCACTCGACATAAGGGAGGGGCCTGGAGCAGTGAAGAGGGGCCCACCCGAGAAGCGTGTTTGTTATTAAAAAACAAAAAATAAAACAAGACTTTACAATCACTTTAAGCCACATGGTCAGGTCGAAACGTATTGGAAGCATGGCCTAGTGGGAGCCCTGGCTGAGGCTGTTTTCACTTTCAATGTACAGGGTTTTTAGTGATGTGCAGTTTATAAGACTCGTCTCTCTTTTTCTTTTTCAATTTCACTTCAATATTCTGGATGATGGTACCTTCCTTCTATCTTATGTAAATAATTTCATTAGAGGCTAATACTTTTTTTTTTTTCTTTATATTTGATGACTTGAGGAATGAATGTCATTTGAAAGTATTTCACAATTTCATTTGCATTACATTCAATTTTAGAATGAATGTAATTTCCTGAAGGAAAACCACAATCACAAATGAGTTGGTAATGTTTTGCAGCAGGAAGAGAAATGTTCACGTGTCACTTGAACCCAGCAACTTCATGAAAGTACTGTGCAGATAGGATTAAGTGGTTAATGGATGGTAGTGCGCCAGAACTGCAGTATAAGGGCCCTTTCACACGGTGCGGACCATTTTTCGGTCCGCTCCGTGTGTGTCCGTCGGCTCAGCGGGGGGTCCCGCTCAGCTGTCGGGCGGACAGGGCGGTCCCCGCACACTTTGCAGGGACCGCCCTGTCTCTCCTCCGTTATCCCCTATGGGGAATCGGATGGAAACGGACCGTCTGTCCGTTTGCATCCGATCCACCGGACGGAAGAAAAATGGGGTTTTCTTCCGTCCGCAAAACGGATCCAGACGGACGCGGATCGTAGGCGGACGTTAGCGGATGCATCATCCACTAACGGATCCGCTCCCATAGGGCCCCATTCTAAGTCCGTTTACGGACTTAGAAAAAGCGGACCGTTCGTCCGCACGTGTGAAAGGGCCCTTAGATTGGCACTAAAGAATGGAGGGGTGCCTACATTGAGATAGAAAAGGGTACCTCTAAGCTCTGATGACTGATAAGAGAATCATGGCTAAGGCCCTTAATAAGGAAGGCGACCCTCATGATTGAGACCAATGGGTGGCCAGAAGATGTGTGCAGGGACTGGCTGCTCCCAAAGTTTTACTTCATCAGGTTTTATTTAATTCATTTTATTTTCATACTTAAAGGAGATGTATGGCCAAAGCTTTTTTTGGCTATATTTATCTTGTGGGTCACAGACGTGCAGTTGGTTCTTTACTCCTGTGACCTGTTTTTAGCCAACAGTGAGCTAATCCTGACCATATAGTTGGGATCTACCCAGAAGCCTGGACTGACAGCTGGCTCAGCCTCTCATCGAGCTGTGAGTGCCTCAGCCAGCCGCTGCCACCCTCTTCACAGCCCCCACAGGGAGGGGCAGAGCAGAAAGCCGAAGACTGACAGTAAGCAGTAGACATGTGCAGACTGGAATATTTTGTTTCGTTTTTTTGTTTTCGTTTGGAAAATACATTTATTTAGTTACTCCCGAAAATCGTTTTGATCCATTTAGTTTTTCGTTGGGGAATAGCTTTCGTCCGAAAATCAAATAATACTTGGTTTCAGTCGAATGGTCAAAAGAATATTCGACGGAACGTCGAATCTTTACGTCGAATCGTACATTTCCGTTCGAATATTCCACCTACAAGAATTCTAATGTTGTATGACTAGTAATAATGTCGAATCTATTTTCTCTTAAATCGAAATCTATTCTCTGTAATGTCGAATCTATTATTTCTATAGTGTCTAAACTTTTCTCTATAATGTCAAATCTTTTCCCTATACAGGCATACCCCACTTTAAGTACACTCACTTTACATACACTCGCGAGTAAGGACATACCCGCGAGTGTATGTAAAGTGCTTTACAAGTATTGTACAGACATTTTACAGCCACAGTAGAAGGAGCTGAAGCTCAGAGAGCATAGCCCCCCTGTTCCAGTGTGCCCCTGACACCCCCACTACAGCCCCTGAGACATCAACTACAGCTCCTGACACCCCCACTATAGCTCCTGACCCTCCGCTATACCCTAGAAGTAAAAAAAGGTATTGTTTCACTTTAAGCACATTTTCGTTTTACATATATGCTCTGGTCCCATCGTGTACTTAAAAGTGGGGTATGCCTGTAATGTCGAATCTTTTCCCTATAATGTCAAATCTCTCTATATCAAATTTTTACCGCAACGAAAACAAAAATAAAGCATTTTTTATGTCGGATCTTTCGGTTTTCGTTTCTTGCGCTTTCGTTATCGTTTAACAAACGATAACGAAAGCGCAAGAAACGAAAACCAAAAGATCCGACATAAAAAATGTTTTATTTTCGTTTTCGTTGCGGTAAAAATTAGATTTTCGGACGAAAATGCATTCTAAAGAAAACTAATGCACATGTCTAGTAAGCAGCTCTCTGCAGGCTGAAGACAGAGCTAAACGATCAGCAGTGTTTGACCTTTGTTTATTTATCAACAAGGCCTACAATGAAAGGTACGGAGGTGGATCGCTGATATTTTGGGGATGTGTGAGCTACAAAGGCTCAGGAAATTTGGTCAAAATTGTTGGCAAGATAAATGCAGTATGTTATCAAAAAATACTGGAGGAACATTTGCATTTATCAGCCAGGAAGCTGCAAATGGGATGTACTTGGACATTCCAACATGACAATGATCCAAAACACAAGGCCAAGTAGACCTGTCATTGGCTACAGCAGAATAAAGTGAAGGTTCTGGAGTGGCCAGCTCAGTCTCCTGACCTCAATATCATTGAGCCACTCCGGGGAGATCTCAAACGTGCAGTTCATGCAAGAGGAATGGGCAGCTTTACCATCTGAGAAGATAAAGAGCCTCATCCACAAATACCACAAAAGACTTCAAGCTGACATTGATGTTAAAGAGGGTAATACACAGTATTAAAAACTGGGGTATGTAAACTTTTTATCAGGGTCATTTAAGTATTTCTGTTGCCATTATGATTTAAAAAAATTAAACACAGTTGATTGATAATAAATGGCTTCAGCCAAACATTAACCATGAGTAAAAGAACATTTTTTGTCTTATCATTCATATTCTCTGAAAAATGGCCAAGAAATCATAAATTCTGCTAGGGTATGTAAACTTATGAGCACAAATGTACATGGGTTGTTTGGTAAGCTGTACCAAATGCGAATTTGAACTAGCCCTAACACAGATTATTCATTGCAACAAACATGAAGATGGGTCTAAATCAACCCAATGTGGTGTGTAAACATTCATACTCATAGGTCTTATCTCATTTTATCCTTTGTGTACTTTTTTTTTTGGCATGTTCACAATTAGCGTAGCGTTGCTGCTACCTTCTCTAGACACCAAACAGTTAAGCGCTTAATCATCCCCTGTTTGATCTTCAGGAGAATTAGTTTTCACATTCCTTGATTGCTGATTCTCTGTGGCTTTATTTTCTATTTTTCCCACCTTTTTTACGGGTTTTGCAGGACGGCAGCAAATTGCAGGATATGAAATCAAAGGAGGCTTTGAGGAAGCATGACGAGAGATCTGTTGCCATGGAGACCGGGCCTGCTGGCTGCCTTACGAGCCAGACTGCCAATATGGGGGAGAATGATTATCTTGCTCGAAGGGACGGAGGAGAGGAAAGCTAAAGCAGACAGTTGTAGTCGGAGTGCAGAAATGTAGTCAAGATTTGCCAATAATTGATCAGCTCCAATACAGAGGAGGTGACTTCATAGCTGTAGATGTGAATAGAGGATATAAATGAGTGATTTATGTATGAAAACAACCTGTTTATTGAGGAGCTTTACAGAGAACAGCCAATACCTGTAAAGCTATTGACTACTTTTCCGGAACAAAAATGGTCATTGTTATCCAACTTTCTGTTCCTCATCTATGCTCAGTGGCAGAGAGGAGAAGACTGGACAGAATGCATTCCACCAGTACAAGGTCAATTTATAGCGCAAACCAGGCATGATGCACACAAAGGGCCAGATTCAGGTAGATTGGAGCATCTTTAATCTGGAGTAACGTTTCTCATTTACTGCCGAAACTTTAGCAGCAAGTATTGTTATTCACCAAGCACTTGCTCCTAAAGTTGCGGCAGCGTATCGAAAATGAGCCGGCGTTATTCAAATTGGGCGGGTACGGGGCGTGTATTATTTAAACTAGGCGCGATCCCGCGGCGAACGTACTGCGCATGCGTCGACTGTCAATGCATCCCAGTGCGCATGCTCACAACTTCCGTCGGCACCACTTCCTTGGAAACGACAGCGCAATGTGTTCCGTTGCGCGTTTAAATGCGCCCGTAGATGCGCCATTCCGGCACTAAAGTATATCCTGTTCCCCCTCCCCGCAGTGAAGTTACTTTTGTTCTGAGATGGCTGCTCCCGTTCCCTGCAAACACAGGAGAAAGCTGAACTTTAAAGGCCAGGAGCTGTCAGCCGTCATCTCGGCTATGGAGACCTATGATGTCTTCCTCCATGGCTGTAAAAGTCGACAGACAAGCAGGGACAGAGGTGTTGTCCTTCAAGTGGGGGTGCTCAGCTAGCTCTTATCGTCGGTAACGCTGCTGTAGCTGCTCTCCTGCTGACCTGTGGCCGTCTGGAGTAAAGATAAAGCAACTATTTGTAGAAATAACTTTGCGACGGACGGACGACATATGCGCGGCGCATGTAGCCGGCGTATGGTGCTAATCCGTTCGAGAATTGGGAAATCTCCCTCATTTGCATATTTGCAGGGGAAATTAATTGGCGCGACGGATGTGCCAAGCGAAACTATGCGCTGACGATACTCTGGCGTCGGAAAGTTAAGCCGGTCGGGGAAAGCCCGTTTTCTGTCGCATCTAGTTTGGTGGGTACGGCCGCATAGATACAACGACGCATCTTGACAGTTACGCGGCACATATCGAAATACTCCAGCGCAACTCTACCTGAATCTGGCCCATATAGGTATTTGTATTTAAAGGGTTAATATTGATATTTCATTATGTAGATGGGATGCAGCATATGCGACAGCAATAATTCCCACAGTCGGTGCAATGTAAAACTTGTATCAAAGTAAGGAAGCAACAGTTTACAACAAACCTGGTGGGAAAGCTACCCAGCCGGGTGCTCTCACAGTTTCCAATAACATGATGGAGCACATTCTAACCAGACTGACAGCTTCTGTTGAGAGGGGGCAGAATGCGGCCTGTCTATCACATGCCCAATTGGGAAAGTATCTAGAAGAGATGCAGCCCTATGCTTTCCCTCCTCGTCAGGAACCTTTGCCTAGCGCTAGTACTGTCCCTCATGGGTGGTGTATCTCTCCCTACTGTACAAACTGGCCAAAAGTACGCCAAACCTGGGAGCCAGGGACCTTAAAAGGCTCTGCCTGACCCAAGATGGTTGGTAGACTCACATGGGGCAGCAGCATCTAATCGGATTTCTTTCCTAGTGACCCAGGAAACCATAGAAGAACCATGTTCCTCCCAACTTCCTATCCAACTGCAGTGCTTCTGCAGATAGCGCCACCTGCAGTGAAGAAACTAGACTGCACCTACCTACAAGTATTTGGTAGGTGCTGGAGAGTTAAACCACTAATCTTTATTTTTTGATAGCAACATGAAAAGCTTTGCTCTGTCCTTGAATGCGGCAGATAATTAGTTAAAATGAATGCTGTTATGCTGAATTTACTATGAAATTATAAAATGTGTCTTGGCAGTGATATTGGTGGTGGTAATGTTATTTTAAACTGTTACTGAACAATTGCACGTTAAAGAAATCTCACATTTTATCCCAGATTGCTTTTAAAGAAAGTGTATAATGTTTGTATGCATCATTTACTTATTATGGCCAGGATTGCAAATAAGGGAAACAAATATTAATATATAATTTTTTCCATAAGTGCCTGAAATGCATTGCAACCACAATCAGTGGATCGTGGTGCAATATCAGGCTCCTGCAGACTCTTTTCTCCTCCAGTTTTTTCCCTGTACCGAGGTACAGACTTTCAGTTACAGAGCTGGAGTTAATGCCAAAGGACTTTGAGTATAATAATCACTTCACTTGTATTCCATTGAGAACTACAAGCCCATCTACCATGGTGAGTTCTGCCGGCATAGCTGCTCCAATATCAAAAGTGACAGCAGCTGCCAGGGAGACGCCTAAAGGCACCTTTGCTGTGGTGAAACTACAAATTCCATTTGCCTCTGTAAGTTGCACCTGTGGATGTCAGAATCATGTAATGCCATATGGAATCTGCTGGAGTGCTGAAGTTGCCTACCCCTGACAAAACCCAAGAACAAAAATGTAATATGTTGCAACTTACCAGTCCTTACATGTGGTGGCTGTATTCCTTTTCACTTTCCACATAGTGTAAAACTGTCTAAAAGGTTTTATTGCTCTTCATAGTATAAATACTATTTACATGAATAAACAATACACGTTTTGTATGCATAACGTTCCGAACATGCATGATAGAGGTTCCAAACAATGCTTCACAAAAAGTACAGGTCCAAGTCAGGGCCGTCTTTAATATGGTTTGGGCCCTGGGCAAACATTTTTTTTGTGCCCCCCCTCCAGCCTATTTTTGGCCTGGCTGATTCACATGTATTTGTTTTGGCGGCCCTCATTTGTGCAGGCAGAGCAGCCCATTGATTTGAAATGGGCTGCCATGCCAGAAAAAAGGTGCATTCAGCATTTTTAAAATACAGCTGCCTTGAAATCCATTCTGCTTTTGCACCATGCTACTTACCTGCAGTTCTTGCACACACAAACGCACTGTGTTTTTAAAAGCGTGACCTAAACGTCTAAAAATGCAGCAAGTTGGACAGTGCGGGAACTGCAGATAAGTCACAGCAGACAGCAGAATGGACAGACAGTGCTGTATTTCATTGCTTAATGGGCATAGGTGTGCCGTGTGCGCAGCCTATTACATGAGGCATGCGCTTTTCTTTGCAGGAAACGCAGGCATGGCGGCCCATTCAAATGAATGGGCTGCTGTGCCTGCGCAAATGTGGGCCGCCAAAACACATACATGTGAACCAGTCAGGCCCAAAATAAGCCCATCAAGCAGTTAAATACAGACAGTAATGCCATGTGCTCTGAGGCCTTACTCAGCCTGGACTGCAGGTCTGGTCTGTGATTTAAAGAGTTTCTCTATTTTACACATGGCATGGCATGGGGTCCCATGGTGCTAAAGCAGAATGGACAGATGGTGCTGTGACCCCATGCCATGCCATGTGTAAAATACAGGAACTTTTTAAAACACTGACCAGGCCTGCAGTGAATCATCAAATATTATAAAGACTTTGGGCACACTCTACAGAAAACTTCTATTTACAATATAGCAAACAGTGGCATACCTTGGAGTGCAGGACATGAAGAAGTCAGCCTCGGGAAGACCAAACTGGGAATGCTATAAAATCACATTCTAATTCACTTTTATATAGAAGCAGCACCCAGTGGCAGGAAGGGAGGAGTGCACGTCTAAAGGGAAGCCAGGGGTGCTGTACATTTTAAAACAGGGAAGCAGTACTGTGTGCCGCTGATGATTTTCAGTGCCAATTTGTGGGCAGCACATGGGCTTAACGGGCGGCTCTGCTTTGGGCCCCCAAAAGTGACAGGGCCCTGGGCAGCTTCCCCTGTTTGCCCTATGGTAAAGACGGCCCTGGTCCAAGTATGTGTGGCGACATTACCTGCGTTATCTAATCCAAATGCATTTAGTCAAATGTGAATGCGAATCTATGTGAGTAGTATTAATACTTTGAAGTGCAATAAAACCTTTTAGACAGTTTTAGACTATGCAGATTTTTCCAGTTTGATTTTTTTGTGGAATTTCTTGCATTTATGGTTGCCATTGATGTTACCATTGATTGGATTTGGGAGATATACTGTTGAACTCCACCCAAACAGTATGAACTGGATTTTTGATGGATGGGATTGTCATAATTATGCTGATGTGACTCTGTAGTGGAGTCCTCCTGTTCTGGTAAGAGTCCATTGCCTGTGGTTGGTGAAGGCTTGCGTGGTGATTGAACAATCCCTTTCTGCAAAGTGTCACTGCAGTGTTTTGGAAGACCTATATAAACAAAAAATGTTACTGCGCTAATATGATATAACATGGGGTAAGATACCTTGCTCCTGCTTCCACTTGCTGCTACCTCAAATGGTCCCAAATGCACTATGCTTGTGAGTGTATTGGTTTTTATACATTTGTTTTAAATACATTTTATACGTACTTCACTATGTTGAGCCCATTGTTGTTTTTGAGACCATGAGGATAGCCCTGCAAAGTCATCCCAGGAGAACCCCCATTTTGGACCTCTAAAGAATAGTTTTTGGGCCTTATACCATCTAGGATCTGGTGAGCATTGCATTCAGCTGTTGGTGACGGTGGCACGCAACTCTTACGGGTGGAAGATTAATTTTCACTAAATGCTTGGACTTTTTTTCTTATTTTTAGAGTTCAGCTGTTAATTTGATAGTCGCACAGTTTATTATGTAAATCACTTCCTTTACAGGAAAGAATAACACATACCAAACTTGTATATTTATTTTGCACTTGATTTCTGATCGTGTTTACATAACACACCACAATAATTTTTCACTGTATAGCACGGTTGTTTGATATACAGTACATATATCTAGTAATTTATGTTGGATATCATATTAGCGCAGTAACATTTTTTGTTTATATATTCTTTCCTTCATTTGAAGGTTCACAGTACTGCAGCTTAATTAATTAAAAAAAAACAATTTGCGCCGGTGACACTCACCACAATTTTGGAAGACCTAATCTGGACTTTTTTTCATTTACATATGCTCATGTGTCCCCCCCGCCCCTTTTAAATGTCCTTATTTCTTCTGAGAAATCCTCACTTCCTGTTCTTCTGTCTGTAACTAAACACAGTAATGCGACACTTTCTCCTCTTGAGGGGGGAGGGGGTGGGCAGGAGTGTCAGGACGCTCTCTAACATACAGCTTCTTTCTCTATTTGCAAAGTAGAGAGCGTCCTGACCCTCCTGCTCGCCCCCTCCCCCCTCAAGAGGCTTTCTCCACACCAGGGAGAAAGTGTCGCATTACTGTATGGAGTAGCAGACAGAAGAACAGGAAGTGAGGATTTCTCAGAAGAAATAAGGACATTTAAAAGCAAAATCGAAGGATGAGGTAAGTGAAGGAGGACGGCACTAAGGTAAAGGAAGCTATTTAGGGATTTTTTTTTTTTTTTTACCTTACAACCCCTTCAAGGGATGTGGCAGTATATAATGATGTTTCAATAGCCTAGCTCAAAATATTTTTCTTTGCACATTATCATGTTTTTAGTTCAGCCCTTGTTGTAACAACCAAAGCTCCCTCCAAAGATACAATGGCAGAAAACCAATGCAGTCATCAGTTCTAAGAAATGATAAATTGCAATATAGTACCTTTTTGTCAATACAAAACCCTGGGCCGCAGTCGTGGTGTATCAACCACATTTCAAAGTGAAAGAAAAAGCTTTAGCTACAGTCCCCCTTCTGTAGGCCACATCTATCTGATGTGTTTCACCTTGATTGGGCTTAATCTCAATTAGGCCCAATCAGAGTGCATCAGAGAAGCATGGTCAACAGTCAGAGACTGTAGCAGAATACTTTACTTTCACCTTGAGACATGGATGATCCACACAGAGTGTGGCCCAGGGCTTTGTATTGCTGTGGATGAACGGAGCAGGACGTGCTTCTTAACCACTTAAGACCCGGACCAATATGCTGCCAAATGACCAAAGGGGTTTTTGCGATTCGGCACTGCGTCGCTTTAACAGACAATTGCGCGGTCGTGCGACGTGGCTTCCAAACAGAATTTCTTCCCACAAATAGAGCTGTCTTTTGGTGGTATTTGATCGCCTCTGCGATTTTTATTTTTTGCGCTATATACAAAAATAAAGCGTCATTTTTGAAAAAAAAAAAATATTTTTTACTTTTTGTTATAAGAAAAAAAAAAAAATGTTTAGTCAAACATTTAGGCCAAAATGTATTTCGCCACATGTCTTTAGTAAAAAAAAAAATCGCAATAAAAAAAAAATTAGCTACCTAGCGGGAACAGCGACACTAATACAGCGATCAGAAAAATGATCGCTTAGTGACGCTGGCAATAGGGAGTGAAAGGGTTAACTAGGGCAGTGATCAAGGGGTTAAAACTTTATTAGGGGGGGTACAGGGCTACCCTGAACCTAACACTAACTGACTTTTACACTGCCTGTCACACTGACACTAAATACAGTAATCATACATGTATGCAGGGCCGCCATCAGGGGGGTACAGGCATTACACCTGTAAGGGGCCCGGGGGTCCCCAGGGGCCCGGGTGGGAACCACCCTAAAAAAAAAAAAAAAAATTTTTTTAGGGGTCCGAAGGTCCCCAGGGGCCCGGAGGCCACTAAGGGCCCCAGGTGGCAAGCCCTTTTTTTTTATAAAAAAAAATATATTTTTTAAAAAATATATATATTTTTTTTATATATTTTTCTTTTATTTTTTATTAAAGGGCCAATTTTTTTTTCTTTTATTTTTTTAGAGGTCCGGAGGTCCACAGGGACCTGGAGATCTCCAGGGCCCCAGATGACAACCCCCCTTTTTTTATAAAATAAATATATTTTATATATATTTTTTTATTTCTTTTATTTTCATATATATATATATATATATATATATATATATATATATATTATTAAAGGGCCCAGAGGTCCCCAGGGCCCCATGTGTCAAACCCCCTTTTTTTATAATTTTTTTTTTTTTTATATACATTTTTTTTTAATTTTTATTTTTTATTAAAGGGCCCAGAGGTCCCCAGGGCCCTGGAAGGCAACCCCCTTGTTTTTTTTTATATATAAATGTTATATTTAAAAAAAATATATATATATTTTCTCTCTTTTTTCTTTTTATTTTATAAAGGGCACAGAGGTCCTCAGGGCCCCGGATGGCTACCCCCCTTTTTTATATATATTTTTCTTTATTTCTTCTTTTTGTAAAGGGCCCCCCCGCTTCTCAATTCTTGCGGCAGCACCCCCCCCCCCCTGGTTCTCTGCTCCAGGGGGCCCATGCCTGAAGCTGTGTAAGGGGCCCCAAAATTCCTGATGGCGGCCCTGCCTGAAGCTGTGTGAGGGGCCCCAAAATTCCTGATGGCGGCCCTGCATGTATGATTACTGCATTCAGTGACACTGTGACAGGGGGGAGGGGGGGCGATCGCGGGGGTTAAATGTGTTTATGTGAAGTGTTAGTGTAGTGTAGTGTTAGTGCAGGACTTTCTGTGTGGTGATCTCTCCTCAGCGGTGGTTGAAAAAACCGCTGAGGGAGAGATCACGTCGCTTCCTCCTTCCTGTGTTTACACAGGAGGAGGAAGTGACAGGGCGGGCGGGCGCGCGCATTGGCTGGGAGAGATCCGGAGGGGGCGGACAAAAACAAATAGCCGCCCCCTCTTGTCGGATCGCTCCTGCAGCCGCGCGGACCGCCGCATGTACGGGGGGGGGGGGTCCGATCACACCCCCGATCCCCCCCAAGGCACCAACGTATATATACGTTGATGTGCCTGTCGGTGCCATTCTGCCGACGTAAATGTACATGCGGCGGTCCTTAAGTGGTTAAGGGATAAGCACCTTGAGCAAAGAGAGATGTTATGCAGGAGGCTTTCAGCGGTGCCATATCTGTCAAGTATGGTAATAGTCATTTTTTTATTGGGAATAAATATGCTTAAAAAAAAAAAAAAAATCATCAAGAACCTTCCTTTGGGGTATGTTAGATGGAAATTGGCACTTTAACTGGCTGAGTGAAATTTTTCTGTGCAGAAATTTGGGAAATTCTGTATAAATAATCTCTCTTCATGCTAAGAGCCATCCAGGCACATGGCAAAATAATGAAGAATAATATATTGTAAAGCACCTTATAATGGCTGTCTGTATCTGCTGACTGTTCTTCTAATCAGTGCGTGCTGTGCATGGATTTTAATTGCCCTAATTGTGTGAGGTGCATGTTAATGAGCGTTAAGAGGTCTGCTGCAGAGTGATATTATGCTCACATGAAAAGCCTTGCTACCGCTTACCCACAATCCCCTGCAATTCTGGCCAAAGACTGGCACTGTCATCTATTCACATCAAGCAGAAGTGTGATTGCAGAGTACACAGGAGCTTTTGGAAGTGAAATAATCACATTTCTAGTGTAGGATCTTTATTTAAGTTGAAAATGACAGTTGCAGTGTAGTAGTTTTATATTGCATGTGCACCACTTGAATCAATTTCAGTTTTTCCAACCTGATATTAGCACAACTGGGATCACGATATTAAAGCAGAACTCCAGGTACATAAAAGAATAGACCAGCCAAAGTAAAATAGTTTGGGTCAAGATGGAGTAGAGCTGTATGATTCTGGCTAAAATGAGAATCACAATTTTTTTGCTTAGAATAAAGATCACGATTCTTTCATGATTCTTGCGCCATAACATCTTTCACATTATACAAAAAAAATTGGGCTAACTTTACTGTTTATTTTAATTTTTTTATTCATTGAGTTTGATAGACCGCTGTGCAAATACAATGTGAGAAAACAACAACCAAATGTGAATGTGAATAATATTTGCGGTATCCCAAAAAAAAAAAAAAAACAACCAAAAAGGAGGGGAGCAGCTACACAAGAACGTGACAAAAATTCGAAAATAGTGCAAGTGAATATGTAGCGCTGCATATGATGAAGTGAAATGTGAGAAAAACACGAAACAATCTACACCAACTAGGTGTCGTGTTAAAACAATTATGATCAGTCCACGCGTAAAATGATGATGCTTCCACACAAACATAAAACAGTAGAGATGTCATAAGACTATATGGTTCATTCCAGCAACAATTCTTCAAGCAAATGGCGTGGATGGAATACGCTTACCAGTACTGTTGGACCCGACAATGGATCGACCAAGCATGGGATATCCCAACCAGCTGGTGGACAAAACTGTAGGTGGAGATCCTGAAGAGTGTAGGATATGCCTCACTAGTGTCCAAATGGTATCAACCAAGGAAAGACCAATAGACACAATATTCCCGGACTGAAGGTAGATCCAATGTTAATATCCCAACCATGTAAATGGCTAGTACATCGGTAGGAGTCCACAAGACATCTGGTAGGTAAAAACCTTTCAAGGGTGGTAGAGACCAACTGGAGAGACTCAAAAAGCTTTCATCCACAAAACACGAAAGGAAAGAAAACTTAGGGGCTCCGATGGTGCAGGTCAAAGGGTAGTTTTGTCCACCAGCCGGTTGGGAAATCCCATGCTTGATCGATCCGTTGTCGGGTACAACATTTCTGGTAAGTGTATTTCATCCACACCATTTGCTTGAAGAATTGTTACTGGAATGGTCCATATAGTCTTATGACATTTCTACTGTGTTATGTATATCCATGATGGACATTTTTATTATTTCATTTTTGTGTGGATTGATCATAATTATTGCAACAACCACCATTTTATACCCTAAGGTCTCTGCTAAAAATGTATGTATATATATATATATAATGTTTGGGGGTTCCAAGTAATTCTCTAGCAAAAAATACTGATTTTAACTTTGGAAGAAACAAGTGGCAGAAAAATATTTAGTCTTCAAGTGGTTAATCTTTCCTTATTTACAGACCAAAGTTAATTCCTTTGATCTATGAAGGAAAAGTTACAATATTTACAGTATTCTACCAGCAGGGACAATGTTGTGAAAAACTTGGCAGTCTGCCTGTTTTTTTTTGACAGCTGAGTGAGCAGAGAACTTTCTACACTTGTTGCATGAATAAATCAGGAAATTCTGCATAGAGATCGTGAGGGGGGTTGAATCTAAATCATGATTTTTTAACGATTAATCGTGTAACTCTAAGCTGGAGGGCCTAAAGCAGGATTAAACCCAAAACCAAAAATGTAATATATTGTAGCTTAGCAGTTATTAGATGTCGTGGCTGCATTTGTTTTGTTATTTGGCTTTTTTCCTCTCTGTTTTTACCTGGTAATCTGGCAAGCTACACACCTCCTGTATTAGAGCGCCCCCACTCTGTATTAAAGAGCATTGGGACACCTTTGGACAATGATGCTGCACTGCTCCTGAATTCAGGGCAGAGTTATCACTCCAATGTAGGCTTTCAACTACAGTGGGAGAAGAAGATGTTGCAAGGGGCATGGCTATTAGCTTTGTCACTGTTGATTCAATATCATATAGCATGTCAATCAGCACCTTGCCACAACTAGTCCTGCCCATAGTACTCTGGTTTAACAGCACTTCCTCTGCTGCTGAAACCCTCCCACCCACTGTGAGCTGCAGTGTTTGGGGAGCAGAGCATGTGAGACACAAATGAAGGAGGATTTGTCTCATTTGCTGAAGGTAAAATACGTTTTTGTAAGCAATTTATGAAGATTTTGCACACTTGTAAAAAACTATACATATAAATATCTCAAAGATACAAAAAAGTATTACAAATCTATACCAAATCTGCTATACCAAATCTTTTCAAGTAAGGAAGGAAAGGAAATAGTGCAGCACTATGATCAAACAATATAGTATTAATAAAACCACCAGCGATCATCTAATACAACACAATTAATAAATACAGCCATTATCCAAATAAAATTAAAGCAGATGACCTTGAGTAAAATATAGTGTCCTAGTGATATAGTGAATCTTCAGTAGTGTTTTGTGAAAATCCATCACCCACGTCCTAAGATGGAAAAATATCCACTCACTGGCCACTTTATTACACCTTGCTAGTACCGGTTGAGCCCCCTTTTGCCTTCAGATCTGCCCTAATTCTTCATTGCATAGATTCAACAAGGTGTTGGAAACATTCCTCAGAGATTTTAGTCCATAGTGACATGGTAGCATCACAAAGTTGCTGCAGATTTGTCGGCTGTACATCCATAATGTACCACCACATCCCAAAGGTTCTCTATTGGATTGAGATTTGGTGACTGTGAAGGCCATTGGAGTACAATGAACTCATTGGGCCAGATTCAGGTAGAAGTTACGTGGCTTATCTGTAGATAAGCCGCGTAACTTCTAACCTACGCCGTCGTATCTGTTTTCTGTATTCAGAAAACAAGATACGCCGGGATTGAGTTCAGATACGAGCGGCGTAATTGTTTTTCGCCGTCGTATCGGAACTGCAATTTTAAAATGGCCGCTAGGAGCGTTCTCGCTGATTTACTGTAAATCAGCGAGATACGCCAATTCACGATCGTACGCGGGCCTGCCGCAGTGACCTTACTCTACGCCGCCGCAAATGTATGTGAATCTGGCCTATTGTCATATTCAAGAAACTAGTGGTGAGATGATTTGAGCTTTGTGACATGATACATTATCCTGCTGGAAAGAGCTGGAAAGAGCCATCAGAAGATGGGTACACTGTAGTCATAAAGGGATGGACATGGGCAGCAACAATACTCAGGTAGGCTGTGGTGTTTAAACAATGCTTAATTGGTACTAAGGGGCCCAAATATCCCCCACACCATTACACCAGCCTAAACCATTGATACAAGGCAGGATGGATCCATGCTTTCATGTTTCTTACGCCAAATTCTGACCCTACCATCAGAATGTCACAGCTGAAATCGAGACTCATCAGACCAGACAAAGTTTTTCCAATCTTCTATTGTAAGTTTGGTGAGCCTGTGTGAATTATAGTCTCAGTTTCCTGTTCTTAGCTGACAGGAGTGGCACCTGATGTTGTCTCCTGCTGCTATAGCCCATCTGCTTTAACCACTTAAGGACCGCCTCCTGCACATATACGTCGGCAGAATGGCACGGCTGGGTACATGCACGTACAGGTACGTCCTCTTTAAGTGCCCAGCCGTGGGCCCACGGCGCATGCCCGCGACCCGGTCCAAAGCACCGTGACCATGACCGGGGACCCGATCGCTGCTGGAGTCCCGCGATCGTCCCCAGGAGCTGAAGAACGGGGAAAGCTGTGTGTAAACACAGCTTCCCCGTTCCTCACTGTGGTGCCATGATTGATCATGTGTTCACTTTTATGGGGAAACACAATCAATGACATCACACCTACAGCCACACCCCCCTACAGTTAGAAAAACATATGAGGTCACACATAACCCATACAGTGCCCCCTTGTGGTTAACTCCCAAACTGCAATTGTCATTTTCACAGTAAACAATGTATTTTTAATGCATTTTTTGCTGTGAAAATGACAATGGTCCCAAAAATGTGTCAAAATTGTCCGAAGTGTCCGCCATAATGTCGCAGTCATGAAAAAAATCGCTGATCGCCGCCATCAGTAGTAAAAATGTTGTTATATAAAAATGCAATAAAACTATCCCCTATTTTGTAAACCCTATAAATTTTGCGCAAACCAATCGCTAAACGCTTATTGAGATTTTTTTTTACCAAAAATATGTAGAAGAATACGTATCGGCCTAAACTGAGGAAATGTATTTTTTATATATATTTTTGGGGGATATTTATTATAGCAAAAGTAAAAAATATTGAATTTTTTTCAAAATTGTCACTCTATTTTTGTTTATAGCGCAAAAAATAAAAACCGCAGAGGTGATCAAATACCACCAAAAGAAAGCTCTATTTGTGGGAAAAAAAAGGACGCCGATTTTGTTTGGGAGCCACGTTGCACGACCGCACAATTGTCAGTTAAAGCGACGCAGTGCTGAATCGCAAAAAACTGTCCGGGTCCTTTAGCTGCCTAAAGGTCCGGGTCTTAAGTGGTTAAGGTTCGATGTGTTGTATGTTCAGAGATGGTATTCTGCATACCTTGGATGTAATGAGAGGTTATTTGATTTACTGTTGCCTTTCTATCATCTCAAACCAGTCTGCCCATTCTCCTCTGACCTCTGACATCAACAAGCCATTTTCGCCCACACAACTGTCGCTCACTGAATAATTTTTCTTTTTTGGATCATTCTCTGTAAACCCTTGAGATGGTTGTGCATGAAAATCCCAGTAGATCAGCAGTTTTTTAAATACTCATACTAGCCCGTCTGGCACCTATGCCATATTCAAAGTCACTTAGATCCAAATGCATGTAAAATTATAATCATTTTTGTATGACTTAATGTGGTAGAAAACTCAACATTATTACCTTGCTGCATACAAATCATTTATAATCAATGTACATGGTGCTCATTTTACATTGTGTCTACCCTTTGCCATTCTGTTGCAACTGAGTCACTTTCATGACGTCACAGGCGCATGCGCATACGTGTGGTTATTTACGGCGTGCTCTGTGTGTGCCGTCAGTCTATTCCCACCAATGCCGTGACTCTGTCATCCACTCTCTGTGGTGTTTCATCAGATTTGGTGACCCGTCAGATTTTGTAACAGTAATTTATATGTGTTTTTGTATTCTTATTTTACATTTTTAAATGTTTTACTTTTTTTATCTAATTATAGATCTATGCTTGGATATTTTATATATAGTTACATTGGTCCAGCTTGGACACAAGCGCCATTCAGAAAATGTATTGCAAAAGCCAGCAGCTACAAATACTGCAGCTGCTGACTTTTAAAAAATGGACACTTACCTGTCCAGCGCGCCCGTGATGTTGGCAGCCGAGGCCGAGCAATCGCTCATCTCTCGGCTGCCCCCGCCGCCATCCTCGGTGAGGGAATCAGGAAGTGAAGCGTTGCGGCTTCATTGCCCGGTTCCCTACTGGGCATGCGCGAGTAGCACGGCGTGCCCTCACTGGTCCCGCTCTCTCGTGGGACCAGTGTGTTTCCCAGGAGACAGCGGGGGGGGGAGTGGCTCCCACGGGAGTCTATACCCAGAAGTGGGTGCAAATACCTGTCTTAGACAGGTATTTGCACCCCCTCCCCCCTGAAAGGTGCCAAATGTGACACCGAAGGGGGGGAGGGTTCCGGAAAGTAGAAGTTCAATTTTTGGGTGGAACTCCTCTTGAGCTCTGGTTCACACTGGGCTGCGGGAGTGAAATCGCGCAATTTCAGCTGAACTCGCGCAATTTTACTCCCTCTGGCAGTCCCGATTTCGGTGCGATTTAGGAGACATCTGTGCAGGTTTCTACACAGATGTCAATGTAAATCGCGTCCTGAAATCGCAAAAAGTAGTACAGGAACTACTTTTTGAAATTGGTGCAGCGCCGCAGATGCGGCGCCGCACCGATTAGGGCGGTGTCATTGCCGGCAATTGTCTCCAATTTGAGATGCGATTTCACATGTAAAATCGCATCTCAAATCGAACTAAATCGTACCCAGTGTGAACCTGGGCTTAATGCAAAAGTTCTCTGATTGGACAAGGTGGACAGTGGGGCAGCCGCTTGGCATGGGACTCGGAAGAGGAAGTAGAGATCACTAGAATAGCGATGTCTACTTCAGTGATTTCCAGCTACCAGGGGCATCAGACAGGTATGATTTATACAGTTAATTTTGTACAAAATATCCATACCTGGAAGTCATCTTTTAAGAGCTGCTGCAGTTTGATGAAGCAGGGCCAAAGACAGAAAAATGTTGGGGAATAAAAGGTACAAAGACAATATTGCATTTGTAAATCCAGGCAACGGTTACAAAACAAAATGAATAAAAAAGGAAGCCATACAGACACACAGGAAATTACCAGTCGATATCTGTAGAATTTGGAAACAGCGTGATGCCTGATAATAGCTGATGGTTCTGTCATACTGTCATTTTTCCACTGACACATACAGAGATTAATCTGGGGGATTCCAAGAAATATGATGAATCTATACCTAAAAATAAAGTTTTCAGAGGAATGAAAATATGCTGGAGAGATTGATTACATCTATGGCTTGTTTCCATCCTTTATATATGGCAGGAGACAGGCTCGGTTTAATAACTTAGCATGTTGACTCTGGTGAACTCTGTGTGTATACTAATACAAGTCTAGGCTATTAAAGCTCAACTGTACTTTCACTTCCAATCAATGCTTTATTGACCTTTCAACATAAGTACATAAGTACAAAAATAAACATGTAATTGTGTTACCTTATATGCCTTATAGACAATATCATAAGATTAAATTGAGACCTTGTGCAGTTCCTTACATGATAACTACGGTAGTATGTGAAGAGGAGGCCTAGCTTCAGGCTATAGTGCCAACATAGCCTTGTAATGCCGCGTGTACACGACCGGTTTTCCTGCTTTTGGCTGGGAATCCTGGCCGTGTGTATGCTCCATTACAGTTTTCCCAACAGGAAAACCACCGAGCATACCTGGTGGTTTTTAAGCCAGCAGTTTCACTATGGGGAAAACCTGCAGTGGAGCATACACACGGCCGGGTTTCCCGACCAAAGCTCTTATGGTAGTTTTCCTGTCAGGGGAGGTGGGAAAAAGCTACTGAGCAGGTTCTCGGTTTTCCCGGCAGACTTATTACTGCCAGGAAAACAGACCTTGTGTACAAGGCATCAGTCTTAGGTTTGTCCAGTAGGTATATGTATGCATAGTCTACGAAATGACTATCAAAGAGCCACAAAAATAAAAAAACACTTGGAAATAGGTGGGGATTGTAAAGTCGAATTAAGGCAGTAGTGGGGAAGGGGAAATCCCCTAGTTGTTTCCTTCCAGATAAGTTAGCTATAAAGAGGTTAGGCTATCTGGCAAAAGTGATGTGTGGACAAGTTGGATCCATGGGTTTAACACAGAAAATATTTTTTTGTGATTGTTAGTGAATATGCTAGTGAGTTTTTCATCGATAAAGAAAAAGTTGATGCGCTGTTTAACCTCTGTGTGTTGCCCAAATTGTTTCATCCTGACTTTGGCTGTAGTTTGTTCTTCTGCCAATATTTTAAAGGTAGCCAATGGGATTTAGTGAAGGAGGAGGTGTTAAAAATCGCCATATAAGACTTCCCCCATTCCGAGGCAACGCCTTTTAGAAACATGAGATTTGATTTAAATAATTTTATTTAAAATGGTTATGACTTACTGGTACTTAAAATCATTCAAAATCCTCATCATGTTCATCATCTGACATCATGAGTTCATCAATGACATCTTGTGATACATTTCTAAGACAGTCATTGTATGGACTTTCAGCTTGAAACTTGCTTCATAATTCATTCTTCTTGCTGCTGGAGCCATGATGGGGTCTTGTCTAGCAGCCGTTTTTTTAACACCCACTAATCTGTCAGCCTGCTAGATGTGTGGTAATACTGTATGTACGGTAGCTTCGGCTACATACATTATAACCGCGCTGAGCCAATCACGGCGAGCAATGTTTTCTTTTAATGAATAGAACGCCTGCTCGGATTGCCTGAGTCAGAGGTTGTAATATCATCAGCCCGCCTCTTTGACTCTGCCAATCTGAGCAGGCCTTGTATTCATTAATAGAATACGCCTACTACGCAGACTCACGCCTTTTATTCCGAAGAAGGACATAGCGGTCGTGGTGGGAGCAATTGTAAACTCCAGATTGGACTATGCAAATGCCCTTTACCTCGGACTCCCCAAGTACCAAATCGCTCGTCTTCAAGTCGTGCAAAATACGGCCGCCAGACTTGTGACTGGGAAAAAACCCTGGGAATCAATCTCACCTTCGTTGAGATCCCTTCACTGGCTACCAGTCAATGACAGAATCACTTTTAAAGCACTCTGTCTAACGCATAGATGTATCCATGGGAATGCTCCCCATTATCTATGTGAAAAATTAAAAATGTACAATCCCAATCGTATTCTACGATCCAACAATCAAAATCGGCTTCAAATACCGAAAGCCAGATACAAGTCCAAAGGAGACAGGAGATTCGCTGTCCAAGGTCCCAGACTATGGAACGCCTTACCTGTCAGCATTAGACTGGAGGAGAACTACTTGGTCTTCAGGAGAAAGATTAAGACGCATCTCTTTTGATCTCAAAGGAGACAGGAACAACAAGCGCCCAGAGGCGATTTACTTCGCATGTGCTGCGCTATACAAGTTCTTCATTCATTCATTCATTCACCACTCGCCGTAATTGGCTCAGCGTGGTATACTGTAGGTAGCCAAATCTGATTTTTGGGGGATGTTTTTAAGGTTAAAAAGTTGTCTTATACACCGGCATATATGGTACTCTGGAAAGGGAACAGGCAAATATGTTGAACAATTTGGTTCAGAATCTATTTGGCAAAGGACAGGTGCACACCAAATGAATGACATTTCAAATACTTTTGCAGCCCCTGATGCAGAAAGGGGACTATGAGGGGTGAAGGTGTGCTAGTCCAGTTGGCACCATGTACCAGTAGATGAGATCATCCGATTGAATAAATGTCAAATTTATGGAGCAAGTGGTGGTCATGGACTAGTCTTGTTGCTGGTCCTCCTTGGATTTGGTAGCAGTGTGATGTATGTGTGGGTAGGCAATTGAGTTGGGAGTAGATAACAGTGATTTGCGTAGGTGAGAGAGGTGAATGGTAGCAGGTGTGCTCAACTGAGAAATTCGGGCATTGTTTGTTGTTATTGGAGAAGCTCAATGTTTAATTTGCATGTATCGGAACCATTGCAGGTGGGAGAATTGATACTTCACCCTCAAGTGGAACTTCCGCTTATCGGATTCCCCCCCCCTCCGGTGCCACAATTGGCACCTTTCGTGGGGAGGGGGGACAGGATATCCTTTCCCACTTCTGGGAGTCTGGCCGCGGCCCTGATGTCACCGCGGGGCTCACTTCTCCTTTCCCCCCCAGACGCCAGGCTAATAGGAGAGAGAAGCGGGGCCTTGTGCATGCTCAGTAGGGTTCCCGGCGTGAAGCCGAAAGGCTACACTGCCGGGTTCCCTTACCTGCAATGGCGACGGCAGCACCCGACAGCTGATAGTAACATCAGCTGCGGTGCCGACATTGAGGGACTGCAGGACAGGTAAGTTTCCATTTATTAAAAGCCAGCAGCTGCAGTATGTGTAACTGCTGGCTTTTAATTTTATTTTTTTCCCCCAAAACACCCCTTTAATTATGATTTCCTCCCAAGTGTAGATGGATTTTTTTTATTTATTTTTTGATGAATGGATATAAATAGTGGGATTTATTGTATAGCCACCATTTAAATACTCCAGAGGATTCCAAACCAAGTGGAATTAGTGGGTCTTCTAGAAGTGATCGATGTGGGGAGGTTAGTTTGCTAGAATATTTGGTACAAGTTTTCCTTCTAAACAGAAGGTGTGAAGCACAGTGAATGTGTCTACTGTCCCATAACAACAACAGAAGGTCAGAGGAAATCTCTCCAAAGTAAGGGACATCCATGGTAGGCCGTGTACACACGGCAAGGAACCTCGACGGGCAGAACACATCGTTCCGCCCGTCGAGGTTCCCTGCCGGCCGTCGAAATCGGTGACCCGCCCGTCGGGAATGGCAACCAGCCATTCTTCCAGGCGGGCCGTCGAGCAAATAGAGAGCGTGCTCTCTATTTCTGCTCGACGGGCTTCCCGACGGGAAGCTCGCCGAGAGTGTACACACGGCCGAGGTCCTCGCTGGAATGCAGCTTTTTTTTAATAAATACCCCCATAGTGACTCCTAAATATTCATTATAAGTACTTGAATCCACCATCCAATTTCTAACAAAAATCCAAGTTCATATGTGTTAGTGAAGATATACATAAAGCGTGACTGCACAATTTCCCCAAAAAACGCTCTAAGGCCCCATTCTTCGCTGTAAAGGGCCATCTTTGTCTGCATGCTATGCACAGGTGATCAGTGTATCCACGTGCAGGCAGTCCAATTGATGATTTATTATTGTGACCCAGTGGCTGCAAAGACAAAAGGAGACTGAAATGACGAGGTTGGCCTCTCTTGTATCCCCAATCAGGGCTGAGAGTGGAACAGAGGATACTGAGGGACAGGGGGAACAAGAGTGCCAGCAAATGTTGATAGGAGAACTTGCAGCAGGTGATACAGTCCCAAAGAGACTGGCTGACCATTAGGACAGGAACAGTAGTTGTTCTCAGTTAAAGGGGCACACCACATGTGCTTCAGGTCTGAGACGTGTGGCTTGTCAGGGCTCTTAGCAGACTTGAGACGGGAGCACTCAGCAGTGTGCAGAGCTGGTATAGCAGACAGCCCAGCAGACACTCGAGCAAGGCAGGAAACCAGGAGGGGCAGGAGCGTTGTCAAAGGAATAGACAGGGTCATCAACAGGCTTAAACCCTCCAGGACAAATTCCATAAAGGCTAAAACAAAAAAAATAGACAGCAGATAACATAAAACCATAACATTAATTAAAACATGAAAAATAAAAATCTCACCTTTAAGTAAGGTGCAGTGAAACCATGCACCAATATATTGCTCAATGTAACAACCCTCACTAGTCAATGCCACTATCCTGACCAGACTCAATTTTCCTAGGCAAAACAGTTGTTCACTTCCAGTTTGTACATCATCAATCTCTACCCTGTGTGTTACGTCACACAGATTTTGTCTGGTCTATTTTTGTTTTGGTATTCACTCAAAAACTGAGGTTTTCTTTTACTTTCAGTGATGACGATCAACAAGACAAACAGAGCGGCTCAATCTACCTTACAGGGACACAGACAGCAATAAAACCTGGCAGGTCTTCCAATTCCTCTCTACTTTAAAACCAGTCACTCTAGTCACTCTACTTTAGTCACTCTACCAGTTACTCTATTTTAAAACCACCAATCTCTACTCTACTCTAAAACCAGTGGCGGTGCGTCCATCAAGGGCGCACCCTCTCTCCTCTCCACCCCCTCTATGACTAATGGATAGATTTATGCTATGTATGAATCTATCCATGGCCGCTGCTGCCACCCCCTATTCATGCATCTGACCTCTTTTCAGATTCTGGGCGTCTGAATTACATTAGTGGGGGATGTTTTTTTGAAGCATCTGATTAGAGCATTGCGCTCGCAGTCCACCCAGATGTGTTAGCAAAGCAAATTAATATTTGCTTTTATAACAGTGAACCGCCTCTCCGCCAATTTAGGTAGCATGAGTCTAATAACCATTACCTCATTGGCTGAAGACAGAGGCGCTTCGATTAGACACCTAGCAAAATGGAACAAAGGAGGAGGGGGAAGCATGGAGGACACAGGAGCCATCCTACAGCTCGCCCCCATCACCTGCTGCCTGACCCGCCGCTAAGATGGGGTACGTGCCGGGCAGACAGTGGGTGGGCGGGGGTCCCAGTGGCGGCATTTGATGGGCACACTGGGGACATTTGATGGACATGAGTGGCAGCATTTGATGGGCAAAAGTAGCGGCATTTGATGGGCACAACTGACAGCATTTGATGGGCATGAGTGGCTGCATTTGATGGGGCACAAATGGCTGCATATGACAGACACAAGTGGCTGCATATGACAGAAACAAGTGGCTGCATTTGATGGGCACAAGTGGCGACATTTGGTGGGCATAATTGGCATTTGATGGGGCACAAGTGGCTGCATGTGATGGGCACAAGTGGCTGCATTTAATAGGGCACACGTGGCTGCTTTTGATGGGCACAAGTGGCTGCATATGATGGGCACAAGTGGCTGCATTTGATGGGACACCAGTGGCTGCATATAATGGGCACAAGTGGCTGCATTTGACAGGCACAAGTGGCTGCATCTGATAGGCATATGTTGCTGCATTTCAGAGGCACCACTGGCTGCATTTGATGGGCACAAGTGGCTGTATTTGATGGGCACAGTGGCTGCATATGATGGGTACAGTGGCTGCATATGATGGGTACAGTGGCTGCATATGATGGGTACAGTGGCTGCATATGATGGGCACAGTGGCTGCATATGATGGGTACAGTGGCTGAATTTGATGGGCACAATGGGTGCAATTGATGGCATTTGATGGGCACAATGGCTGCAATTGATGGCACAGTGGCTACATTTGATTGCACAGTGGCTGCATTTGATGGGCACAATGGCTGCAATTGATGGCACAGTGGCTGAATTTGTGAGCACCAGCCGTCACTGTCTAAAACTGAAAAAAAAGTTTTGCCTTAGTTATACCTTAACATCTGATTGGTTGCTTTAGGGAAAACATTTCCATGTCAATCACACTAGTTTGCTTGATAAAACCTTTAAAAGTTCTAAAGAAAGTTGGAAACAGAGCACCAGCTGAGAAAAAAAAAAGCTTAAACATAGATAAAATGAGCTGTAATGAGCCTTAGGATGGGGCAAGAGGAGCAGCAGATAAATAGGAAATTCAATTTCAGTAGAAATAAGGCTCAGGGCAAAAACTTCAAATTAAACTAATTAAACGTTTCTCTAAAACGCCTGAGGATAGCAACTTTACAAGCCATTTATATATCTTGTTTTTTTTTTTATTTGTTTATGCTATTATGTGAAGGGCTTTTGTTTTATAGTAAGGTGTGTATTACAACTAACCTAACTGGTAGTCGGAATGCCAGGTCACATTGGAAGAGCTACAAAATCTCTGTATTGGAACATTATGACCAGATAGTTCTGTTTACTCAAGCACTTTATCTCAAACTTTTCTTGTATTTTCTTACCAAGCTCAGACTTTGTATCACTTGAAGTTTTTCTCTGCTGCTCTCCTTCCACCCACCAGATCACAGTGTGACCCCGCGTGCACCCCTTTCTCGGGTAATATCTTCTCTCTGCTCTTGTATTCAATTCTTAAACATCCACATTAAAAATTCTGCTACACCCCGTCTCCCACTTCTTCATTTTCCCAGCACTTAGCCGCACATGTTAAATTATTTTTCATTATTGTTCTGTAATGCGGAAGACAGGCCGTCGCCTTTAGCGAAGATCGGAAATACAAAAACCTAGTTTTTGTAGGTTGGTGTACGTGAAAAACATTCTCAGCTTCATCATTAGCGCTCAGTAAAATTTCTACATTTTGTATATAAAAAAGTCCGCCAAATGGTGGGATATTAATGGTCCGGTTGGTGAAATAAGGACAGCAGGTAAAAGCAATCAGCAAATACTATCCAGGAAACACTACTACTGTGCTAAAGTTCCTTTTCAATACTCAAAAAAAGTTTTTATATAATGACCTTGATCTAGTTTCAGGAAGTTTTTCACAGTGCTTGTGTGCAAGAGCATTCATAAAATGATTAAATTAAAAAGGTGTTGTCAGTATTGCAGAAAATTAAAATGAAGGCCCTGTTATTTAATAACTGTTGAAGCGTCAGATAACACAGCTTCTGCAGGAGGAACTTAAAGCGACACTAAAGTTATTTAATTTTTTTTTAAATAACAAACATGTTATACTTACCTCCACTGTATGGCTAGTTTTTCACACAGTGGCGCCGATCTACGTCTTTTGGGGTCCCTCGGCAGCTGTCATGGCTCCCCCTCCACAAGAGCTTTCCACCTTCATGCAAGCTCGCATGGTGGAAATCTCTTGCGGGCACGCTCCCATGATACAACGGCGGGCCAAGCCACCAACTGTAAGACTCGGCCTGCCCCCCGGTGCGGCACGTCATTGGCTGTGATTGACAGCAGCGCCAGCCAATGGCTGCACTGCTATCAATCCATCCAACCTAGCCAATCAATGGCCAGGCTGGGAACCGAAGAGGATGATGGGGACGAGCGGGATTTCGAGGGGTCAGGTAAGTAAAACAGGGTCTTGGGGGGGAAGGGGGGGGTGCGTGCGATGGTGTCGGATGTTTTTTCACCTTAATCCATAGGATGCATTAAGGTGAAAAAACACTTACCTTTACAACCCCTTTAAAGCAGAACTAAAGGTAAGTAATAAAAAACTGCGAACAGCCAGACAAAATATGTCTCTTCTGCAATAACAAATACTTACCTGCTTGCTCTCAGACTTCTGTTTAAAGTACACTGAGCTGCGCATGCACTGCTTAGTGTGGGCATTCCCTGCACATTCTGGCTATGCTGAAATAACAAACTCCCATGCACATGTGCAGAGTGATGATTGCACTACCAGCCAATCAAAAGCCCGAAAACCTGGCATCCAAAAGTAGCCAGGGAGAAGATGACAGTGACTGGTGAAAGATTTAACCGCCACATCGCTGAAATTAAAAGATGAGTATTTCGTTGAGTTTAATTCTGCTTTAAATATTTTTTTTAGAGCTAAAGTGTTACTCCATAGGTAAGTGAATATGGAGGGAAATTGGAGAAATATCAGCTCAGGCCAGTAAGGTTGGCTATCTCCAGGGAAATGTCTTTAGAGTGCTTTCACTCTCACAGCGCCGGGGTGTCGGCGGTAAAGCACCACTATTTTTAGCGGTGCTTTACCATTATTTTTGTAGTGCTTTTCGTCCACTAGTCGGTGATTTTAACCCCTGCTGGCGGCCTAAAAAGCGCTACAGCGACACTTTGCCAGCGGTTCGAGGGGGCTGCCTATTGATTTCAATGGGAAGGGGCGCTTAAGGAGCGGTGTATTCCCCGCTCCTAATACGCTGCAAAGAAGCTGCTGGCAGGACTTTTTCCAGCACACCACTACAGTCTGAAAGCCCGGGGCTTTCACACTTAAGTGAATTGAGCGGCTCTTTCAGGGCTTTTTGAAGGCGCTTTTTTTCCGTTATAGCGCCTGAAAAGTGCCTCAGTGTGAAATGGGTCTAAAAGTGCAAGTAAACTCTCCTATTGGTTTTAGCCAAGTAACCTACGATCTTGGGGTCTGTTTAATCTTCAACTGCCATGATGCTGCACATGTGATCAGTTGACATGTGACCAGTCAACAGTTTGGATGAGAGCACAAGCAATGTGACAGTTAGATTCCCAGTACGTGCCGAAAAAAGAAATGTTTTTTAAACTGTTAAATTGATGGGTTTACATCTGCAACAAGAAAAAAAGGCTAAACCAAATTTTTGCATTGTGTCACCCACTTTGAACAGGAAGTAAAACACATTGTAAACATTCAATATAGACATAGGGCCAGATTCAGGTAGAGTTACGCCGGCGTATCAGTGATACGCCAGCATAACTCACACTTTGAGCCGGCTTATCTGTTTTCTGTATGCAGAAAACAAGATACGCCGGTTTGTTGCAAAGATCGGACAGGCGTTATTGTATTACACCGTCGGATCTTAAAGGCAGTTTTAAAATGGCCGCCGGGGGCGTTCCCGCTGATTTACGCCGAGAATATGTAAATCAGCAAGATACGACAATTCACAAACGTACGCAGGCCCGACGCAGTCACCTTATGACGTTTCCGTAAGGGGTTTCCCGGCGTAAAGATAAAGCAACAAAAAGCAGGCGCATCCTATGTTAAGTATGGCCGTCGTGACCGCGTCGAATTGAAAAAGTTTAACGTCGTTTGCGTAACTCGTCCGTGAATGGGGATTGACGTCATTGACGTTCACTTCGAAAACACCGTCATAATTTGAAGCATGCGCACTCGGATACATTGACAGCCGGCGCATGCGCAGTACGTTCGCCGCGGGATCGCGCCTATTTTAAATACTACACGCCCCCTACCCGCCCAATTTAAATTCCGCCGGCCCATTTTCGCTACACCGCCGCAACTTTAGGAGCAAGTGCTTTGTGAATACAGTACTTTCTCCTAAAGTTTCGGCGGAGTAACGTAAATGAGCAACGTTACGCCAGAATAAAGATTCGCCCATCTACCTGAATCTGGCCCATAGACTATATACCTGGTGTGACTACTCTCTAGGAGAAAAGCATTCCTGGAAATATTATTCACCTTCCTTTTACCATTTTTTTTTTACATTAGTAAAGCAATTAAGCCTAGGACTGTCCATTTGTGACCCTTTGATAGAACCTACTGATGTATCGACTAAGTGACCTTTTACTGAAAAACCCAATTTTTCCTTTGACCTGAGCTGTCATTAAGGGAAGGTCATTATTACCCAGTTCTGTAACTGCCAGACATAGCCTATAATATAGTTGGTAGGTTACATTGTGTGATTGGTGGAGGATAAGGAAGCAGCAGGGCGAATCTAAAATCTTCATTGCATTGATGGTGACAGACACATGTCTAGAGCAATGATGGACAGAATGTGAAAGGGGCATTCCTTCAACTCATTATTACATTATTATTTATTTTTCTCAGACAGCCATCTGCTCATACAAGAGAAGGAAAACGTAATACATATCATTTAACCGCTTGGAAAAGAGAAACAACTATGTATAAAGGGGAACCCCATTTGTAACATACAGTGTTTGGAATGCAGTATTAGAAAAGCCATATTCCTTTCTGTATAAAATAAGCTATTATGGGCTTATACATGTAAAGTAATGGCCTGGAGCAGAAAGTGAAACTGGGAGGAGGGCCAGCATGAGGTGGACAGTGAGGCGGAGAAAATGTTGGGAATAGGGGGAGGTATTAAGCCACTTACCTGGATTAGTGGGTCCCGAGGTTGGGGAGGAGTCCCGTGAATGTAGAGGGGCGTAGTTTCCAGCAGAGTTTAGTTGGAGTTTTTTTACAGAAGGAAGAAGGTTTCTCTCACCCACCCTGTTTGTTGTTTTAGGGGGTCACCTTCAGGATTTGGTATGTTAATTCCAGGTAGGGTGTTTTTTCTACCTGCTGGTGCATGTCTTAATGGGGTATGGTTTCCCGTGATTGGTTATGTCAGGGTTTTTTTTTTTTTTATATTTGTCGTAGCAGCAGCAGGAGGTCTATGTGGTCTTTGAAGGCAGTGTTGAATAAAATAATGGAGAATTAGGGGGAGTGGGCCCAGTGGAAGTATGGGTACCCTTCCCTTACTAATAATACAATGGTAACAATGGTTTGAAGTTGGTTGTATCTGGTAGGAAGTAACTGGTAATTGTCCATGGGCTGGCGTAAAATGCGGCGGTGGGTCTTTTATGGGGTGACAGATACAACCAGTTGGTCGAGAAAAATTGCCCTTCAAAGACTTTGGACAGGCAGGTTTAAGCTGAGTTGTTCTTTCTTGGGTTTTAATGGTTATGTAAAAATGTATTATATGCATTACGACATTGTATGTTGTGATTTGTATTTCATTTGTTTTAATAAAAAGGCTGCTATGGCCATTCGACTCCAAAATGAAGATGTGTCGTCTGGTCAATCCCTGGGGGGAGAAAAAGGGGGGTTTGAGGAATGTGGTGTTGGCTGTGTATTCTAAAAAAGGGGTCGGATGCCTGAATATGGGGTATATCCATGCTATGCATGAATCTATCCATTCGTCATAGGGGGGGGGGGGGTTGCTGGAGAGAGGGGGCGGCGCCCGTGCACCCATAATGGACGCACCGCCACTGATTAGGATAATCAGACTGCTGCAGACTTAAATAAGGAGCTCAGAGCTTGTCTGGTGAGAGATGACTTGTTGGAAAGCTGATCTAGACCTTTAAAAGACTCCAGCTTCATCAACTAATGAGTTATATTCTATGAAACACCCAAAAAAGACTTGTGAGAAAAAAGGTTTATCCAAAACTTCTTTTCATCTTTCTTAAACATTTTGCATATATCTTTAATGTTACTGGAGCTGTTAAAATATTTCCCATCTTCTTTAACAACCACAGAGGGACATTTAAAATCTACTTTTAAATTATACATTTTTTATTTCCTTTCTTGCAATGCATTCAGATAGCATTTTATCACAAAGCACATGTGTGCCATCAAACTAGAAAAGAAATGTCCCTTGGAATCATATTCTTTGGATAAACATTCTTTAGTTCCAGATCAAAGTTCTGCGTATTATATACACAACAACGCTGCTATGGGGAGTCTTGTGAGTGAAAACTTTTGCTCACATAACTGGTTACGATTGCCCTGAGGCAAAATAGGGTATAGGTCTCTTTTCACCTGCTGGGTGACAACATTCACATCATCGCTGTGTGACAACTTTCTCCAGGGTTGTCACCCTGTCAAATGTACCTCTGGTGGAGACTTCAAGTAGATGTGCCAACACACATTGTGCAGTAATGGTCAACATTTACCACCATCAAGAAGTCTTTTCAGATCATCGTGATATTTAGCCAATGCTGGCGCGAGGTCCATAGAGACAGGAGGTGGTTGGAAGAGGCTGGAGTTGATCAGTGCTTAGATGAAAAATACATGTCATAAAAAAATGTCATAAACTTAGGGTTTAGATCAGGGGTCTTCAAACTATGGTCTGGATTTTAGCTGATGTGCACAGATTGAGGTTTCAGATTAGGTGGTGTCTGGTGCAGGTCAACTACACCCCTCTTTCCCAACACTGTGCTTTGTCGTTGGTTGCTAAGGACACCAGATATGCTCTGATAGGAACTCTGGTGTAAGGGGGCCATGATATAAAGGGGGATTTAAATGCGACCCTGATGTAAGGGGATCTCTTATGGAGACATTGATCTAAGAGGGACTCTGATAGGTACCTCGATGTAAGAGGGGAATCTGATGGGGACAAAGATGTAAGTGGGGACACTGATGGGGGAACCTGATGTACGGGGAACTCTGATGGGGAGCCTGATGTAAGGGGGCACTCTGACAGGAACCCTGATGTAAGGGGGACATTGACGTAAGGGGGGTTCTGATGAGGACCTTGATGTAAGAAGGACTCTGATGGAGACACTGATATAAGGGGCCACCCGGATGGGGACGCTGATGTAAGGGGGGACTGCTTAAGTGACTCTGATGGGGGTCCTGAAATAGGGGGCACTCTAATGGAAACTCTGATGTAAGGGGGACATTGATGTAGGGGGGGGATTCTGATTGGGACCTTGATGTAAGGAAGACTCTGATGGGGACTCTAATGTAAAGGGGGACTTCTAAAGCTGACTCTGATGTAGATGGTGCTCTGAAGGGGACCCTTTCGGAAGAAGAGCTCTAATAGGTACCCTGATGTAGGGGGGGATTTGATGGGAACCTTGATATAAGGTTTTATGTAAAATATACACGGCCCTTGTATTGAAAAATTCAGGGGCCCCCGGTTCTACTTTAATGACTTAAAAATATAAGTTGCGGATGTATTGCAGATGTATGAAGTTTAACAGCAACTTATCATTCCACTCAAAGCCTTTGCCAGCCTCTAATATTGGACGGCTTCCTGTCTTTTGCCTTATCACCGTCAACAGCTTCTTCTTAATGAACAACTTGAACTGCAGGGGTTGCCATGGTGACCACCGCCTTGTCCCTGAGAAGTGTCCGCATCTTCGTAATCATCTGAAGACGCTCTATTCCCTGATTGCCTGATGTCTTATCAATGTGCCTCCGCCATCCACCGTGTGATGTCCTCCTATCACCCCTGAATGAAATACTACAAGAGCGTCAACAGATTACACACATTGACCAACCGATAGAAGTTAGATCACCATCAGACCCGTGTGTGGATGCTTTTTAATATTGTGAAATCTCTCTTAAAAACATCATGATGGTTAAAAGATAAAAATGACAATTCCTACAGGATTGAGGCTTTCACGATACCACTTACCCTAAACAAGCTCTTCTCTTTTTTTTTTGTATGGGTTTTATCAGCATGATGGTGGGAAGTTTAACTGGAGGCAGGCACCTAATACAATAGTTCAGCTGATCACACATCCCTCTGATTTAGCCGCATAAATCCTTGGATTTTAATAGGGAGCAGAGAAATGCTGCTAACCATGCATCTTTGTTGCAATCTCCTAAAAACCAGTCATTAATCACTGCGCAAGCTTTGATTGGTTTTTCTGGCTTCATGAGGTCAGAGGGGAAGTGCAAACCAGACTCATACAGGGTTGGGTTTCAAGACTGTAAATAACAGTAACATGTGAAAGTGTGTTGACTGGTGCTAGCCATTAGATTGAGGACATCTTGTGGCAAAACAAAAGTACTGCAGGGAAAATCTTTGGATTGAAGGTGAATATTGATGCAATAGCTAAGTTGTGTTTTTTTTTTTTTTTTTATCATTTAATGGGCTATTCATTTTGTATCTTGCTATTTTTGACTAGAGATTCAGTTTTGATTCAGGGAATATTCGATTGCCTCTTGGGGGATCAGGAAGGAATATTTTCCCCCGCTGGAGCAAATTAGATTGTGCATTGCTGAGGTTTTTTGCCTTCCTCTGGATCAACTGTGGGTATAGGATTGTTTATAGAAGATTGTATGATTTTTTACTGTTATTGGTTGAACTTGATGAACTTGTGTTTTTTTTCAACCAGACTAACTATGTAACTAAATAAAGTTTATTTAAAGCCAAAACTTTTTTTTAGTTATGAACAGAATGTAGAAGCGTTGGGACCATTGCTAGGTTTTGATTGTTGTCTCCTCCCTTGCTGGAAATATATATTTTTTAACAGAAAAGTTTTTATTTATCAGACACAATTACATAAAAAAAAAAGGTACACAATATATCATCAGGTACATATAAAGGTATCAACCATACTGTATACATTTACAGAAGGGTTCAAATGAGAAGAACATACATCTGAAGTCATCCTGATATTCCAAGGCTGTCAAAAAGGGGGATACATCCCGAAGCGGGACAGGATAGGGTGGAAGCAGGAATTGACACCGGGGGGGGGGGCGGTAAAGAGGGTATCAGGGAAGGGGGAGCAGGAGCCACATAGAGCACAGTTTAGGAAGATCTCAACACCCCGGAGCCACACTGCTGGCAGTTATGAAAGCTGGGATTCAGCCTCGCCTTCACCCAAGCCCCCCAGATCTTATCACATTTTTCGGACATTTGTGGCTCATGTACTGTATGTCAGTTTATACTTGCTGGAAATATTTACCCTTTCTTTGGGTTGTGGTGATTTTTGTCTCCAGTTCAGAAAGTAATGAGAGTGTCAACATTTTTGTGTTGTCACGTGAACAGAAAGGGAGGGGAATTCTTCTAACTGGCAAACCTGTTCTAATAACAATTTTAAAAAGCAATATCCTCTGGCTATGAAGAGATCTCCTCTTGCTTCCTGTTGTGTCTCTGGGACAGGAAGTGAAGGTAAATCTTCTCAACTGGACGCACACAACAAAGAAAACAAAAATTGAATAGTATCTTAACCATTTTTTTTAAAACAAAAAAAGTTTAACCTCACATAAACTTTAACAAATAGCTTTCTGAACTTTGCCTGTATGTAGTTTCTGTTTAACAAATCCTCTGCCTGAATATTATGTAAGCCTCAGAGAAACAACTGGAGGTAAAACGAATTCCTCCGTATTTGGTGTTCAGCTGAAGTTATGTACAATTCCCAGGAGGAGCGCAGCGAGAAAGCTCCATCTGTTCGGCTTCTTTAGTGGCGGGTCTGAGGCGCTCTGTCGGAAACAGCGTCTTTTTTTCAAGATGGGTAGGTACACCTAAGGAGCCATAAAGAAATTAAAAGGGATGTAAAATGATTGCAGTATCCTTGGATTCTCCTTACAAGCCGGACGCCAGCTAAATCTGAACAGAGATATCAAATTTGACACTACAATTATCTCCGGGTCCACGCTATACTCTGATTCCCCAGTAGACAGTTTAAGTTTGTCACATTCGATTGTCACTGCTTAAGTACAACAAAGTAATAAGGAAATATTCTTGAGGACTAATTTAGTTCTGACGCATCTGAAAATGGCTACGCCGGGTTTTGATGGGGGAAAAATGGTTTAATAATGGAATATTCTCTTCTGTTTTGTGTCACTAACTTCAATAGATTCTTAAAGAGCAATTTCGGGCAACAAGTCAAATTGGTCAGTGAACCACTTTTGACAGAATGGTCTTCTTCTTTTTTTTGTTTCATAAATCTTTTTTTTTGTATTTAAGGTAAAAGTTAACATAGGAAAGCCTTAGGGGACCAAGCCTGGCAGGAAAAGCCCCTGGGAAAAACAGAAAACAAGTTAAGACAAAGTATAAAAAGTACTAAATTGCATGATGACAGATCTAAAAACTGATCCAAATACTCCTTGCCTCAGAAGACAAAACAGGGAGATTAAAAGAGTTCTATGGTCACAGCATACACTTTTATTTTATAGCATCTAGCATTGTGATAACAATACAAACAATAGTTCTATTTGACAATCAAATAAAGGCTTACTTTAAAAAATTGTTCCTCGACTTCTTGCATGCTTCTCAGATTCTCTGCTACTCATTGCTTTTTTGGTACCTTTGATTTCTAAGTACTACATATTCCATTGTACCTGCTTGCCTGCAAATTGTGATTCCTTTACTGACTGCCCATTGAAATTCCTCCTCTCAGCACCTAAGACAGGCTCTGTGATATGTGTGACACAGCAGTGCCAATTCACAGGGCAAAGTCAATATGTGTCACAGAATTCAAAGCAGTAAATATGTGAGGATCTTTACAAAGTAAATTTTCAAAGATCATTCAGATTAATAGGACTAGGCTAGAAATAATTTAAATTCAGTGTGGAAATGAATATATGATTTTAAAACGTGTCCATAAATATTCTTTAACAACAGACTCCAGCAGAATTTAAGGAAAAAGTGTGAGAATCATTACAAAGTCAATTTACAGACTTTAGATCATTTTGATTATTAGGCAGAGGCTAGAAATGACTGAAATACAATGTGAAAATTAATATATGATTAAAAATGTTGACAATGGATACACTATAAGGGAACATTCGAGTAGGATACAGTACTGGGACAGCACCCAGGGCAAGGATCTAGAATTGCACTCCCCTGTTAAAAAAAATGCCATAGAATGGGTGTACAACTCCTGCATCTATTATTTTCTCCCTTGCTCGTCTGCACCCAGACGAGCAAGGTTTTTTCCTTAATATTTATAGATTTTTTTAACTTTGGCCATGAGCCACATAGGTTTTACTTTTAACCACTAGAGGGCCGCGCTATAGACAAAAGACGTCCACAGTGTGGCTCTCAAGTGCCGGTTGGACGTCTTTGGACATCCTTTTGTTTACATTACCCAACACTGTGCCGCCGCATCGATTAGGATTCGATGCGTGTACCTGGCGGCCGCGATGTCCACCGGGTACACTCGATCGGCGGTGACACAGCAGAGACGTGGAGCTCTGTGTGTAAACACAGAGCTCCACATCCTATCAGGGAGAGAGGAGACCGATCTGTGTCCCTTGTACATAGGGACACAGATCGGTCACCTCCCCCAGTCAGTCCCCTCCCCCACACAGTTAGAACACACCCAGAGAATACATTTAACCCCGTCTTCACCCCCTAATGTTAACCCCTTCCCTGCCAGTCACATTTATACAGTAATTAGTGCATTGTTATAGCACTGATCGCTGTATAAATGTGAATGGTCCCAAATTTGCGTCAAAAGTGTCCAATATGTCCGCCGCAATATCGCAGGCCTGACAAAAAAAAAAAATTACAGATCGCCGCCATTACTAGTAAAAAATAAAAAAATAAAAAATAAATCATAAATCTATCCCCTATTTTGTAGGCGCTATAAATTTTGCGCAAACCAATCAATATACGCTTATTGGGATTTTTTTAACAAAAATATGTAGAAGAATACGTATCAGCCTAAACTGAGGAAAAATATATGTTTTGTTGTTTTTAAATTGGGATATTATTATAACAAAAAGTAAAAAATATTGGCCCAGATTCACAGAGCGATTACGCCTGCGCAACAGGAGATGCGCGTGCGTAAGTCGAAATGTGCGCTTGCGTTTCGATGCACGGCATCCCCAGAACGAGATACGCAAAAAATCTACTTTTTTTTGTCCCGCGTAATTTCGTTAGACTGGCGCATCCGTCCGCGCAAAAGTGCGCTAGACAGACCATTGATTTGCTAGTCAAATATGCTAATGAGGGACTTACGGGGATCCACAAAAGAATGTTGGGGCAGCGCAGGCGACGCAGTGTGCGCAACAGCAAAATGTCCTGTCTAAAATTAGAGCATATAAAAACTGGTCTAAAAAGAGAAAAAAAGTCTACTTGTTAGATAAAGCAACACTGTTAGTGAGGAGCTCAGCAGTCACACGTGTTGCACAACAATCTGTATGCCAACATGCCAGGGGCATCGTCGCACATAGCTATACTACTGACTTTAGATGAACAAAGAAGGATGAGGGCACGGAGGATGGCACGGAGGATGGCACGGGAGAGGATATACCGCACCCGCATAGACCTGTTTGGCATGAGTGATTCTGAGGTGTATCGCATCTTCAGATTCACCCCTCATGTCATCCTGGAATTAACCACAACCTTGCAGGAGGACATCACCAGCCCAACACACCGCTCACATGCAGTGCAGCCACTGGTCAAGGTCATGGCAACACTCCATTTCCTTGCCAGTGGCTCTTTTCAGCGTACAAGTGGAGTGGTGGCTGGGATGTCACAATCCTCCATGAGCAGATGTGTGCACCAGGTTGTCCCTGCAATCCTCAGACGCATGGCCAACCAAATCATCAAACCCACCACTGAGGACCTGCGGCTGAAGGCAATGACAGATTTCTACAGAATTGCCAGATTCCCACGCACCGTGGGGGCCATTGATTGCACACGTGTGGCACTCCAGCCCCCCCATGAGACAGAGCACATGTACCGCAATTGGAAGCATTGGCATTCCATCAACGTACAGGTGATAGTCGATGCCCAAGGCCTCATATGGCACGTCCATGCCAAACACCCAGGGTCCAGCCATGACAGCTACATATACAATCAATGCCACATCCGAATGGAATTCGATCAGAACGTGTATGGGGACACCTGGCTGGTTGGTGAGTGACATGGGAGTCAGGCATGACTATCCCCTCCCATGATGCACACATCACAAGGGGCACATGCATGACTAACATCCTCCTGTCTTTTCCCTTACAGTTGACTCTGCATATCCACTGGGACCCCATCTCATGACTCCTATCCGGAACCCCCAAACCCCAGGAGAGGAAAGATACAATCAAGCACATGCCCAAACACGAGCAGTGGTGGAGCGCACCTTTGGCCTCCTAAAGTCATGTTTCCGATGCCTGGATAAGTCTGGGGGTACCCTCTTGTATTCCCCAAACTTCGTGTGCCAGATCATCGGTGCATGTTGCATGCTGCACAACTTCGCAGAAAGAAAGGGCCTGCAGATTGACCTACGTGATGACCTGCCCCCTGAACCAGACAATCCCCCTCTAACCGAGGGTCCCCCGTCTTCTGAGGGAAAAGCAGCCAGGAGACAGCTCACATTGGACATCTTTGCACGTTAAACACACACATTAATCATGGCACAATGAGAATGCATGCATGCACACCACTGTGGTCCCTAGCACACACACCCCACATCCACATCAAATTGGATTGGCACCAGTCCACCATGCTGGACTTGTGAGCAGCAACGCCACGCCAAGGCTCCAATTATGTCACTGTACAATCATACACCATTCACACGGACCTGGGGATCACTTCTCCCTCGTCCTGGGGAACCCTTCTCCACCAAATTGAGGGTGACACCCCTTTTCCGGCAGGAATGTCACCCCCACATTCAAACAGCATTCACAACCCAAAAAAAAAAAAATACCAGCAAAATAAAAAAAATTCCAGCAAAAAAAAAAAATTATTGCCCTTGACGTGAGCCACGCCTGGGGCGCCCCCGGCCATGGCCCCGGCTCCTCAGGGGAGACTCATGGGGAGGGGGGAAACCGGGGAAGGAGGAGCAGCCCCTGATCTCTGCCCACCTGGCGGCCTGCCCTCCAAGGCCACGGCTATTCTGTCCAGGGCAGCACCAAGTGTTGCCGTGTTGGCCTGGATAGCCTGGGTAAGGGCCCTCACATCCTGCCCAACGCCTGCTGATGTAGTCTGCAGGTCATTTAGGCAGGTTTTGAAAGCCCGGGAGTGGGAGTCCAGGTTCCCCAGCGTATCCTTGATGGAGAACAGGCTCTCCTCCATCCGCACCAATGTCTGGCTGACCTGTCCCAGATGGCGGGTCTGGAGGAACTGGTCCCTTCTCAGAGTGGCAGGCAGGAGATCGGCCAACCCCCTGGTGTTCTGGGATGAAATCCTGCCTGCAGCTGATGCTTATGGCCGGGGAGAAGGGGAGGCCCTTGGGAGGGGAGCCATGTTGGGGGAGGAGGGGGGGGGGGCTCCCCCTTAGGGAGGGCTGCCTGCTGCCAGCCAGAGGGGAAGAGTCCTCAAAAACCAAACGTCCAGTGCCTGACATGGACTCCTCCTCCTCATGATTCTCCTCCTCCTCATGATTCTCCTCCTCCTCTTGAACCTCCTCCGCGGACTCCGGCCTTGTTGGGGGGGCCTCATTAGGCTGCTGTCCTGGGGATGGTGTGGTCAGGCCAGATGGCCCTGCACCCTCCTGCACATCTGTGGATGACACAAAACATTCACAGGTTGGAGGATCCACACACTTGCCACATATTCCCTTTCACCCCCTCCCCCACACATGCTACACACCTGATATTAAAAAAAATACTTACCTGGCACCACGGGCTCCGGACTTGAGTCAAAGCCGGGCAGGCCCTCCACTTCATGCCGATGAAAGGTCAGGGCCGCCGCACGCTCCTCCGCTGTCAGCCTAATATGGCATGGTGGGCCCCCTCCTGTGCCCCTGGCATGGGCATGCATTCTGGCCAGCTTCTGTTTGACCAGACGCCGGAGGTGATTGATTTTTTTGTCAATCCCAGACCGGGTCCGTGTCTCCCCCTCCCCCGCTGAATTGACCTGCTCAGTGATCATATCCAAAATCTCCCTCCTCCTGGCCGGGGTGGTGTTGGCACTGTCCGGGCCGTGGAGGAAACGCCCATAATCGCTAATGGCCTGGGCAAGAATTCTTTTTTCCCCCACAGTAAAATTGAGCTTTCGCTTTCTCTCTGTCATACTTCCAAAAAAACTCACTCCCAGTCAACAAAAATCACTCACAAAAACAAGCACAACCAATCAAGCAAGAACACACACAAAGAGAAAACTAACACCCAAAAAATCACACTAGCACTCAGCAAGAAACAGTCACAAAAACAAACAGCAAAAAAACAGCAAGAAAACAAACGAACAGAAATATATCAAACAAACAGTCACTCAAACACTTATCAAAAAACACTTTCAAAGATCTACTAACAAACACTTGATCACACAGAACACTAATCTGACAACTACAAAACACAACGCAACGAAACAACAGGACAAAAGCACTTGGTTAAATGGGAAGGGACAAAGGGATGTACTTTTGCAATGCAAGTGCGTTTGTGTCTGTCTATTTATGCTGTTTGCGTAGTTCACAACGTTGCCCTAGTCCATTTCCAATTTCACTGATTGCGCCGCTCCCGAGTTGTGACCCTTCATTTGCATGGGGTCACGGCTCATTTCAATGTAACACGCCCACGTCCTTCCCAATTTGTATTACTCCGCCTTACGCCTCTGAAAAAACGTTACGCATGCGCAATTTTCTGCGCAAAAGCTACGAGAATAGGGTGATTATGCGGCAAAATTGCGCAAGTCTAACGTAAAGGCGGTGCGCTACGCCGGTCCAATAATGCGCAGATGTACCTGAATCTGGGCCATTGTATTTTTTTTCAAAATTTCTGTCTTTTTTTGTTTATAGCGCAAAAAATAAAAATCGCAGAGGTGATCAAATACCACCAAAAGAAAGCTCTATTTGTGGGGAAAAAATTATAAAAATATAATTTGGGTACAGTGTACAGTATGACAGTGCAATTGTCATTCAAAATGCGTCAGCGCTGAAAGCTGAAAATTGGTCTGGGCACGAAGGGGGTTTAAGTGCCTAGTAATGAAGTGGTTAAACGTATTGCCCATGGAAATATACTTTGCAGTGAGTTCACATTCACAGTCTTGAATGTATTGTAGTTCTCGGACAGGGAGTCTAATTTATTGGTAATATTCTGTCTGTCTCTCACCCATATGTGAGAAACAGAAGTTGTGAAAGAAAAAAAAAGTTTGGCAGGAGCTCAATTAAAATATAAATATATATATATATATATAAGAAGGCCAGTATGGTGGCCTGAGTTTATGGGAGGAGCCCGGAGGGTATTTAAGCAGCCCACTCACACATGCTCTTTGTCGGTTCAGTGTGCAGTACTACACGTCACTGGGCCGACTCTTCCCAGCTCACCTCATGTCCGTGAGTCTGCGCATTCAATCGCATTCGTCATCACAATCGCTTTGTGGCTTCTCCCTTCATGGTCTTCGCCGGCGGTTCCCGCTTACTGTCGCAGGTAGGATTCAAACCTTTTCGTATCTTGTGCAATCTTGCAATTCGTTATGCTTCCTATCCTGCATTTCTTTTGGAAAAAAAAAAATCTGCCTCTGAGTTACTGTTGCTTATGTTCCAACATCATTCGGCTCAGGCGTAGTACATTTGTAACTTCCTTATGCCAAACATACAATTCATTTGTAAATCCATTTGGAGATTAGCATGTGTTTGTATGGGTTCTTTGGCAGATTGAGGTGGTAATTGGACTCACATGGTGCCTTGTCTGCACTTGATTAGCCTGGGGGGATGGGTGGTTGGTAGGTGTTCGGTTTCAAAGCAAGGGGTAGCATACACTCTACAACCAAATCGTATCAGATTCGTTCAATACTCCTTACTACCGATTCGTATCGAATTTGTTTCATGCATTTTTACAACCGTTTTGTATCAGATACATTGCATGCTTTCTACCGTTGTCATTCATTGTTCCCCATGCCGTGTGTTTTTAGTTCCCGCAGCGGAACTTACGAATTGTTTGTACACGGTTCTTCTCTCTCATTTATTTACCAAAGTTATTGCCTTTGCGTCATGCATGGCGCCACACCACACTCTTCGTATGTGCTGCACATCCACTCCAGTCCAAAGCCAACCCAGTCGCACGTTCACTGTCCCAGGTAGGATTCGTTAGCTTGTTTGTCACGTCAAATTTGTGGCCACTCATGGTGTCACCCGTACCATATGTTTGGTTCCCGCAGTGGAGCTTACAAAGCATTGATACGCACTTCTCGTGTTCTATTTTCTACACCAAACCTCATTGTTTTGCCCCATGCACGGCATCACGCTACACCTTCCCGACATGTTTTACTCCAGCCACAGTCCGCCGCAAACTCACTTGCATGGCCCACTGTCGCAAGTAAGATTTGTTATTGCATTCTTTATGTCCTATCAATTTGCTACCATTCGTTGTCTCCCATATCGTTCATTAGTGGCCCCTACGGAACCACGATTCAAACAGGCGTTGTCCTTCTACCTTATACTGCTTGCTTAAGGTACAAACAAACCAGGTGTTTCTATCCTTTCTCAGTAACCCAATTCTTATTGATTGAGACCTTGCAACCATGCAAATCATCTCAGCAGCCTGACACCCTTGTTAAGACCCTTGCAACACATGACCCTTACAAAACGCAAAATAAATAAAAAAATATATATAAAAACGCAAAAAAAAAAAAAACGCAAAAAAAATAAAAACCTTTGCCACCTCGCAATCTCAGCCCCTCGGCAACCTGACACCTGTTGAGACCATTTGCAACCACGCAAAATCGTCTCAGCAGCCTGACACCCTTGTTGAGACCCTTGCAAACGCAATATCGTCTCAGCAGCCCTCATACTCATTGAGATCCTTGCAACCACGCAAAATCAGCAGCCTGACACCCTTGTTAGACCCTTGCAACACATGACCTTTACAAGACGCAAAATAAAATAAAAAATAAATATAAAAACGCAAAAAAATAAAAAATAAAACGCAAAAAAAAACGGCAAAAAAAAAAAAAACCTTTGCCACCACGCAATCTCAGCCCCTCGGCAACCTGACACCTGTTGAGACCATTTGCAACCACGCAAAATCGTCTCAGCAGCCTGACACCCTTGTTGAGACCCTTGCAAACGCAATATCATCTCAGCAGCCCTCACACTCATTGAGATCCTTGCAACCACGCAAAATCAGCAGCATGACACCCTTGTTAGACCCTTGCAACACATGACCTTTACAAGACGCAAAATAAAATAAAAAATAAATATAAAAACGCAAAAAAAAAAACGCAAAAAAAAAAAAACCTTTGCCACCACGCAATCTCAGCCCCTCGGCAACCTGACACCTGTTGAGACCGTTACAACCACGCAAAATCGTCTCAGCAGCCTGACACCCTTGTTGAGACCCTTGCAAACGCAATATCGTCTCAGCAGCCCTCACACTCATTGACATCCTTGCAACCACTCGTATATCGTCTCAGCAGCCTGACACCCTTAAGACCCTTGCAACACATGACCCTTACAAAAGGCAAAAAAATAAATATAAAAACGCAAAAAAAACGGAAAATTAAACATTAAAGTGCAAAAAAAATAAATAAAATTTTTTTGCCACCACACAATCTCGGCCCAGCAACCTGACACCTGTTTAGACCATTGCAACTAAGCAAAATCGTCTCAGCAGCCTGACACCCTTGTTGAGACCCTTGCAAACGCAATACCGTCTCAGCAGACCCACACTCATCGAGACCCTTGAAACCACACAAAATCATCTCAGCAGCCTGACACCCTTGTTAAGACCCTTTACCAGCGTTTCATTTACAGTCGTTTTAAAAAAAAAAGGGGGGAATATTGTCTCAGCAACTTGACACTCATTTGAGACCCTTGCAAAATGTAATATCATCTCAGCTACCTCACACTCGTCTAGACCTTTGCAACCACACAATCTTGTCTCAGCAACCTAACGCCCGTTCAGACCTTTGCAGCCATACAAAGTCGTCTTAGCAAACTGACACTCATTTGACACCATTGCAAACGCAATATCGTCTCAGCAACCTGACACCCGTTCAGACCTCTGCAGCCATACATAGTCATCTCAGCAGCCCGACACTCACTTGAGACCATTGCAAACGCAACATCGTCTCAGCAACCCCTCACTTGTTGAGACCCGTGCAACCACACAAGGCCATCTCAAAACAAACCTCATAATCATCGAGACCTTTGCAACCACGCAATATCGTCTCAGCAAACCAGACTGAGACCCTTGCAACCACACAATATTGTCTGCAGCAGTATAAAACACTTTGCAGCACGCACCTACGTGCAAACCCGAATACAAACTAAACTTGCAAACACACCTCAGGGACAATCAGTCAAACAAACACACAGTGGCACCCAGTTGGCCATTCATCTTTAGTGGCACGTGGGCCACTCATCTTTTCCCTGTCTTTTTCCCTGCAGTTAGTTCAGGTTTCCATCCAGCACCAGCGAGTGCACGTTGGTCTGCGAGTGCACGTTGGTCTGCGAGTGCACGTTGGTCAGCGAGTGCACGTTGGTCAGCGAGTGCACGTTGGTCAGCGGGTGCACGTTGGTCAGCGAGTGCACGTTGGTCAGTGAGTGCACGTATATCATCTTGTTGAGCACCTGTGTATTGTCTTGATTTTCTCACACCAATGCTAGATCCAGTCCAAGTTCTTAAACTAGACCCAGCATCAGTAGCAGACTTAGCTATGTGGGACAACTTCCCCACCTGATAGAACAGCATTTCAATCTTCATCCCGGCAGTGTCAGCCGAGCCACCACAGGCTTTTGCGTGCATTTTTCGTCCGCCACTGGTTCTCCAAACCTTGGCCCCCTGGTCATTGCTGACGATGGACTGAAGTAGCATCTCACCAACTCAACCCAGCTTATTAACCACTCCTTGGCACGCAACACACTGAAGGCCTAATACACTGCTTGGAATACTAACTGCTAATTTTTGGCCACTTGCCTCGGAGCAGCAATAGGCAACGTTAGACACGTCCTAGCCTTCATATCGAATTGCCACACGCAGCTGACCCTTTCTCACAATACTATCACGCCATATCTAGATGGCGTCCAGCATTTCCTGTCCCTGCAGGACCCCAGTAAACTGTCAGTATTCTCGAGCCCATGCAGTCAAGACCCTCCTACAGAGCATACAGAAGCACCAACCTGTAGTGAGTAGCAAGCGCCTAACTTTCAAGAGTGCCCTCTTTAGGCACATGTCTGAAATCCTTACTCGTTCCCCATTTAGGGCCTTGCCCAGCATAGTCATCCTAGCAGCCATCTACCAGGCCTTCTACGGTTCCCTACGACCTAGTGAATTTACAATCAGTGGCTCTGGCAGGTAGACACTGCTCCGACGCCACCCGACTCGCTTTCAAACCCCTACACTCTCAGTCTGCAAACGCAACAAACCAGCCCCAGGGGTTGACATCAACCTGTTTCAGACTAACAATGCCTGACGCCCAGTGACGGTGCTCGACCGACTACTGCTCCATCTACCCAGCCAATCTGATTGTAGCTCGTTGCTACCCTTTCTAAACCAGCTTCCAGAGTGGCAGCCAGTTTGTCAAGCATGTCAGAATCCTAAGCAACTTGGGCTTCAAATCCCAGTCTGTTCTCAGGACATTCTTTCCGAATTAGAGCAGCCTCAACTGCCTCACAACAGGGAGTACCAGACCACGTAATCAAGATACCAGGCTGATGGGAAGTCTCCTTGTTTTGCCACATACATCCCAAATCCTCAGGAAGAAATGGCACAAGCCTTTACCAAGCTGGCTCAATAAATACAAGAAATCAATATAAGCTATTTCCCTATCTGAGTCTTTTGCCCCCTTTTCTTGGCATACTGACCAGACCACCAAGGCACACTTCAGGTCTATTTATGTTGTAAGTCTTGTCGCGTGTTTATGTGATCCACATCACTCTCGGTCAGAGGGCCACGACCATAAATAAGAAGGCCAGTATGGTGGCCTGAGTTTATGGGAGGAGCCCGGAGGGTATTTAAGCAGCCCACTCACACATGCTCTTTGTCGGTTCAGTGTGCAGTACTACACGTCACTGGGCCGACTCTTCCCAGCTCACCTCATGTCCGTGAGTCTGCGCATTCAATCGCATTCGACACCCTCCCGCCCTTCCCTTTTTCAGGGCACTTCTCAGCATATCCTTCTTCAATTAACTACCCATTACTTACTATGGGTATGCCCCCTTTTCTTGGCATACTGACCAGACCACCAAGGCACACTTCAGGTCTATTTATGTTGTAAGTCTTGTCGCGTGTTTATGTGATCCACATCACTCTCGGTCAGAGGGCCACGACCATAAATATATATTTGACTGGAATTGTACTTTAAATTGAGATATAATACCAAACGGGGAACTGATGTATCCCTCCAAATACACTACACACTCTATTTATAACATAAAGGACTTTCTAGATGGTGTGACCATGTGACAACTAGGAATAAGCGAAATTGAGAGTTTTTCGCTTCGCTGAATGCATTTGAGTCAATAGGGAAGAAAAATGTAATTGGTTTTTAAGTGGAACTAAACTCAAAACGTGAGGATTTGCTATGTTTTAGGGTACATGTTAAAATGTTAGTATACGTATGTATGAATGTCAGTTGGGGACCTTAGATTGTAAGCTCCTTGAGGGCAGGGACAGATGTGAATGTGTAATCTATATACGTAAAGCGATGTGTAAAATAACGGTGCTGTGAAGTGAATAAATATTAAAGCTGAACTCAAGTCTTTTCTCTAGTCAGGCTAATCTCCTGTACTGAAATTGGTAACTGATAAATCGACTTTATTACAACCAGCCTGCCAATAGATGGATTGAAATTTGGCCAGTTCAACAGGAATCGATCAGTCTATGGACATCCTTAGAACTACGGAACACCTCCTCCTTTCCTCTTCCCCATGACATAGGTTGGATGTGTTCCAAGGTCAACAGAGAGAACTGGGAGCCATGATAACTGATAAATAGCAGAGACAAAACACATGCCAGCAATGAATTTCTGGCAGGACCATGAAATATTTATATTATTATTACGTATTTTTTTTAATACTTTATTTATTTCTACATTTCAAGAAATGTCTCATGTACTGGCAGTTCCACTGGCAGGTGGAACAAACTTGCATAGTAAGGCACGGTGAAACATGTATAAAGCATAAACAAACAGACTGACATCAGTTGCCAGAGCAGCTCAAAGAGCATAAGTAAAACAAGAATATTTCAAATATCTTTTAATGTCATAATTATTATTTTATTATTACTATTACAATTTTTATTGACATGACAAACTGTTTTCAGTTGATTCCTTAACGGACCAAGAGGGAGCAAAAAGCTGATTGCCATGGTTTACATGCCCTTTAACTGAACTAAATGTATTCTTTCTTTGGAAGAGGTGATTCTAAGGGGGGATATGATCACAATGTATAAATCTAATAATAGTCCATATAGTAAACTTGGTGCAAAGTTCTTAACTTTAAGGCCATTGCAAAAGGCAAGGGGCACGTTTTGCACCTGGAGGAAAAGAGGTTTAATCTTGACATTTGTAAAGGTTTCATTGCAGTAAGGGCTGTGAAAATGTGGAACATACTTCCACTGAATCTCATCCCAGACAACTCTAGAATCTTACAAAAAAGTAGTTTGTGTGTTTCTAAATAGCTGGCTTTCAACAGTGCTCAAGAGAGAGTTACTCGCCACTAGACATGTGCGTTCCTGTTCGTAACGAATGGATTTTCGTACGAATTTGTTAGTATTCGTACATTCGGATCAATTCGAACACCTGAAAAGCTGAAAGACCCAAAATACGAAAATTACAGAATTACGAATAAGCAAAATAACGAACAAGCGAAAATACGAACGTATGATTGGACAATCTTACTAAAATCCGAAAAAGCAAAAGAACGAAATGACATCTGTAACCAACGATTTGCATTCCATATTTTAAATCCTTTGTCTGTTCGTATTTTCATTTGTATGTTCGTATTTTCATTTGTGTGTTTTGTAAATCTGTTTCTTTGTCTGTATGTAAATTTGTGTACTTGTATCGTTCTTTCGGATGGGCACTGGGCAGTGTAGTTAGTGAGTGATGTATCTTACTTAATATCTTAGCCAATCAGCTTATCTCTTTTGTGCTGAGTCACATTAGACAGCGTAAAGCCTCGTACACACGATCGGACTTCAAACAAACTTTTCCGTGGATTTTTGTCTAAAGAGAGTTGGCCAGACTTTTGAAACCGAAAAAGTTTGTCCGATAGAATGTACACACGGTCGGATTTTTTGGAAACCGCTCATTTTGACGTTTGTTGGCAAAAAGTCAGACCGTGTGTACGGGGCTTAAGAGAAAGGATATCTTAATATGGATTAGCCGCGTGTTGCTATGTATTTACGAAAATACAAAATTATGAATCCATTAAACGAAAATTATTATCTAACGAAATTACGAATTTCGAATCAACGAAAATAAATTAGACAGAATTACGAATCATCCAGTATCATCGAAAATAAAACTGTTACAAAAATACGAACGGGTCCGAATAGGAAAACTTGCGTCTTACAAAATACGTACGGGTCAGAATAGGAAAACTTGAGTCTTACGAAATTACGAATCTATGGAACGGAACGGAACAAAAAAATACGAAATTTTATGTTGTGCACATGTCTACTCGCCACCAGTTGCCCCACCCAACCCGTACCATGCCCCGCCCCTAATTTCACCCCTTAACACGCCCTTGTAAATAATCTTATAAAACCACACTATTAAATGTTTTATGCAGAATTAAGTTACAAAAGTAAAAATAACAACTTTAACAACTTTTAAAGCAAATTTAATTGATCTGACTGGGATAAATAAAATAAGGATAAATTATGATTGGCTACTATAGGCACTGTACACATCATTAAGTAAAGTAAAGTAAATACTTTAATGCTATATTAAATATATCATTAAAAAATGTTAAACCAATGAATGACATGTTCACTGATTTAGGATGCAGAAAGACTTACAGTGGAGCACAGCACCGGACAGGGGAACAGGAGCTGCCAAATTGTACTTTTCCTATTACCAAGCTGGTGATTTGTTGCTAGGTGGTCCAAATAACCAATTACCAGCTTGTTGATAGGAAAAGTAAACTTTAGCAGCTCCAGACCAACCCCCCTCCTCGCCCCGCCCCCATCTCACCTAGTTCTTTGCCAACTCCCACTGTATGCCAGGCCCTGCTAAGAGAATAATAGGGGGCAGAGGCTGGGAGGAGAATCTGCTCCCATTCAACCCTTCCTGCCAGCCGCGTCCGCCTCCTCCTCCAATGCAGCTTCATATTCACCCCCAGCTTATTTCCACTCGCCTAATGCAATCAGGCGAGTGGAAATTTTAAGGACTGCTTTTAATATTAAAAGGTAATAACACTGCAGGTTGTTGATTTAGGGAGCATCCGATTGCCTTCAGGGATCAGGAAGGATTTTTCCCTGTTACAGCAAATTGGACGTTGTTTAGAAAGGTCTTCAATTATTTGTCTTTTGGTTGTATTTAATGGACATGTCTTTTTTCAACCTGACTAACTGTGTAATTATAGTATTTCTTTTCTGGTGTGCTATTCTCTCTTTCAAAGTCTCCACTGCTGCTGCCTCATCCCCTAACCGTTTGGGAGATGCCAGGGGGGCAGACTGCCAGAGGCGCCATCTGCAACTTGTTGGCACTGCTTCCACTGGGTTGTTCTCAGGGGTTGGTGCTGATTAATCAGATGGCATCGCTACCCATGAATGCAGGAACATGTGAATGTGCCATCTAGGATATAACCCTTTTATGACCAGCTGCCACAGTATTACCCTGCCCTGTATCATTTACGCATTTTTCAAGCTAGAAAACGTGTCTATACAACATTAATAGACCCCGTTGTTAATTTATTTGATCATTTTAGTGTTTAGAAATAACCACTGAGAATAAAAATCAAGAAAAAAACTTTTGACAGTGTCAAGTGCCGCACCTTTACTGTCTCATCTTTGAATATTAGCTGCAGTCATACCCGATCAATTATTATATTATAATACAGGATTTATATAGCGCCAACAGTTTGTGCAGCTCTTTACAACATGAGGGCAGACAGTACAGTTACAGTACTATTCAATACGGGAGGAATCAAAGGGCCATGCACATTAGAGCTTCTAGTAAGGAGGGTCAAGGACAGTGACAGCCCCTCCATTAGGGTTGCAGGGGCACCGCCCCCTAATCCATGTGTCTGGCCCCTAATCTACATGCAGGGCATTGGATGCATGGATTTCAATGGTGTTTTTTTGTTTTGTTTTTAAGCACATGATTTGAGCCTGAGGCTCTAATAGGCTTCAAAAAAGGGTGGGCTCAGGGCGCAGAGCACTGCGCCCTGAGCCCACCCAGTTGTGTGACAATAGCAAATTAATATTCACTATTGTCCTCCTGATTCTCCTCCTGGCCAATCAGGAAGTGGGTTATAAGACCCTATTGGCTGAGAGGAAAAGCAATTGTATTGGCCGCAGAGGGAAGAAGGAGGGAAGCAGACGCAGGGGACGTGGCTGAGGAGGAAGCCGCCGACGAGGAGGAGGAGACATAATAAGGAGCAGAAGCTGCTAGATGGGGTTAGTGCGGGGCTGGTGGGGAGACAGACAACCGACCAATGGGGGGGTTGTGGCGACGGGTGTTTTGTTTCCTGCCCCCAAAATATACAGCACCAGCTGCCACTGGTCAAGAGATAAAAGAGGCAATTGTTAGGTGGAGGCAGGATAGGCTTCTCTAAAGAGAAAAGTTTTCAGGCATCGGCTAAAAGTGGATAGAGTAGGAGATAGTGGGACAGATTGGGGTAGGGAATTCCAAAGGATAGGAGAGGCTCGAGAGAAGTCCTGGATGTGAGTATGGGAGGAGGTGACAAGGGAGCTAGAGAGCAGGATGTCTTGGCTGGAACAAAGAGAATGATTTGTTTGGCATGAGGTCAGTGATGTAGCTGGGGGCCAAGTTGTGGATGACTTTGTAATTTATTGTTAGTATTTTGAATTTAATTAGTTGGGTAAGTGGCAGCCAATGGAGGGATTGGCAGAGATGGGTAGCAGACTCCGAGCGCTTTGGAAGGTGGATGAGTCTGGCAGCAGCTTTCATGATGGACTAAAGGGGGATAACCCATTTAAAATGAATAATAAGTAGTGCATTCGCAAACTTAAAGGGGTTGTAAAGGAAAAAAATATTTTTTTCCATAAATAGCTTCCTTTACCTTAGTGCAGTCCTCCTTCACTTACCCCATCCTTCCATTTTGCTTTAAAATGTCCTTATTTCTTCTGAGAAATGCTCACTTCCTGTTCTTCTGTCTGTAACTCCACACAGTAATGCAAGGCTTTCTCCCTGGTGTGGAGAAAGCCTCCTGAGGTGGGAGGGGGCGAGCAGGAGTGTCAGGACACCCACTAACACACAGCTCCTTTCTATATCTGCAAAGCAGAGAGTGTCCTGACTTGCCTGCTTGCCCCCTCTCCACACCAGGGAGAAAGCCTCACATTACTGTGTGGAGTTACAGACAGAAGAACAGGAAGTGAGGATTTCACAGAAGAAATAAGGACATTTAAAAGCAAAATGGAAGGATGAGGTAAGTGAAGGAGGACTGCACCAAGGTAAAGGAAGATATTTAGAGGGAAAAAATGTACTTTACAAGCATCTAAATGCACAAATGCAATACATACACAAGAACAGTTAAACCTGCCAAATGATCAGGGCTGGTGCAAGGATTTTTGAGACCCTAGACAAAACCTCATTTTGCTGCACCCCCCTTTTGCCCCACCCCCTTTGCCCTGCCCATGTATACCCCACCTTTTTAATGAAGTGCCCATCAAATGCAGGCCACCAGCACCCATCAAATGCAGCCTCACTAGTGCCCATCAATGTAGCTTCACCAGCGCCCATCAATGCTGCCTCACCAGTGCTCATCAAATGCAGCCAACCAGCACCCATCAATGTAGCTTGACCAGCGCCCATCAATGCAGCCTACTAGTGCCCATCGATGCAGCCTACTAGTGCCCATCAATGAATGTTTGCTTGCTTCCATTCATTCAGGAGTTGGGACACAGACACAGTCCTCCGTCGCCAGTACGCCTTTGACACAATGTATGAACGGAGCAGTGGCTGCCTGCTGATGCTTAGTTGCTTGTTGCAGAGAGAAGAGAGTAGGAACACCAGTGGCCAGGCACCCTAGGCAGAAGTGCGCCCTAGGCAGCTGCCTAGTTTGCCTAGTGGTAGCACCGGCCCTGCAAATGATTTGTATCTCTTTTCATTCAGTCCTGACATTTACATAGTTCTGTCACCCAGAGAAGACCTGATTTTACTCTGCCACAGTTCAGTAACATGCCTTGGTCTTGTCCCTCCCCTAGCCTGTGACTGGCCAGTAAAAGGAGAAGCAGCACACTAATGAACTCATCTCTCTGGCACTCTACTCTCTCCATCTATTAGCATGCTCCTTGCACTGCAGCTCAACTAATTACTTGTGCTGCTTCTCCCTTTTATAGTCTGAGCTCTGCTGTACAAGAGAGAACTTAGCACTGCCGTCATGTTTCCAAAAGGGCATGACCCTTTTTTTCCCCTTGACTTTACTTGTTGCCAGTAATGAGCAATCTTTTGGCAGGTCACCGCTAATCTGCCTAAATATTGGCGTACGCGTCTTTCGAACTCTGTGAGAATTTTGCACGGGCTTTGTGTTTTTATGACAGTTCTGCCGCTTGGCTCGATGAATCATACATATACATCGACACAGTACTGAGTGAGCACATTTCTAACAGCTCTCCCTCTCTCTCTCTCTCTCTCTCTCTCTCTCTCTCTCGCAGTCTGCCTGCTGTTACCCATCATGCACCTCTGTGTTATTTTTATCTGTCGGTAACTGCATAATTTATGGCCTTTAAATACACACAACGCACCACACAGCGCAGAGGAGGAATTTTTTCCCCCTTTTTTCATTCACTGTCTTCTTTTTTTTCACATTCCTGACTCTGCCGAGCTGTAGTTATAAAATATCCAATCAGCGGTCTTGTTCGGTAGCCAGCAATACTGCGAGACGTAGAGAGAATGTTAAGTCATCTGTAGCGCTAAATGGAACAAGTCGCAAAACAAGATGCCTGTAAGAGAAACCTCTGATGGAAGCTGTCATTCTCTGCAGGGTTGCCAGCTTATCCTTTTAGAAGAGAACCCCTCAGGACTGGGTGGACATAGGGATCAGAATATTCAGCAACCAATCACTAACGCCTTATATAAGCAGTGACATGGTACTAGCCTTTAAACAATCTATTTTAATTGTTTTTAAATCTGTAGCTATCAATAGAATAAAACCTGGTGATCTCGCCATGAAGGTCCAGGCACTTCCTGTTATAGGGTGACAACGCTCTGTCCCTGTCACCCAAATGTGTTTTTTTGTTGTCACCACATTATAAAAGTGAAGATTACAAGTGGCTGTTTCAACACACATTATGCAGGTGTTTCGTCAGATTAGATGACCCGTCAGATTTTGTAACGGAAGTGATGTTCTGTTGCCGCCATCTTGCTACACCCTGCAGTCATCCTCCATAAGGATATACTGAGAACGGGCAAACGGACAGCTTGTTACACCTACTGGAGTCTAATGCCGCGTACACACGATCACTTTTTGCGATGAAAAAAAACGAAGTTTTCAATCATGAAAAAAAACGACGTTTTTCAAACTTAATTTTCCAAAACGACGTTGCATACACACCATCGTTTTTCTACAAAGCTCTAGCAAAGCGTGGTGACGTACACCACGTTCGACGGCACTCTTTTCTATTGAAGCTCCGTCTCATAACTTGCTTCTGAGCATGCGCGGGTTTAAAAACGTCGTTTTCAACGTCGTTTTGCCCACACACCATCACTTTTTATGACACAAAAAACAACGTTTTGAAAAACGACACAAAAAATTCAAGCATGTTCGAATTTTTTTTGGGTCGTTTTTTTGAAGACAAAAACCGACGTTTTGCCCACACGCGATCAATTTAAATGACGTTTTAAAAAACATCATTTTTTTTCATCGCAAAAAACGACCATGTGTACGCGGCATAAGATTATACGTACATTTAATGAATTTTAGACGTGTCATTTAAAATCCTCCCAAAAGCCAAAACCATTTTTCGAGTTGTAAAAAATGAAGTTTTTAAAGGTCTATAAAAAAAGTTTTTTTTCAACTTGATCATTAAAAAACGGTCTTGCCTACACACGAACCTGAAAAAAAAAAATGCTCTAGCAAAGCGCGGTGAAGTACAACACGTACAACGGCACTATAAAGGGGAAGTTCCATGTGGATGGCACCACCCTTTGGGCTGCTTTTGCTAATTTAGTGTTAGTAAAAGACGATTTGCGCTTTTCAGTCTGTTACAGCGTGATGAATGTGCTTACTCCATTACGAATGCTAGTTTTACCAAAACGAGCGCTCCCGTCTCATAAGTTGCTTCTGAGCATGCGTGGGTTTTTCACGTCGTTAAAGCCCCCACACGACCATTTTTTAAAAACGACATGAAAAATTGGAGCATGTTCGAAAAATTTTAATGCCCATGTTTTAGGCCGTGTACACACGGCAGAGAACCTCGACGGGCAGAACACATCGTTCCGCCCGTCGAGGTTCTCTGCCGGCCGTCGAAATCGGCGACCCGCCCGTCGGGAATGGCAACCAGCCATTCATCCAGGCGGGCCGTCGAGCAAAAAGAGAGCGTGCTCTCTTTTCGCTCGACGGGATTCCCGACGGGCGGGGCGAGCGCTCCGTGTACACACGGCCGAGGTCCTCGATGGAATGCAGCTTCCAGCGAGGTTCTCGCTGGTTTCCAGCGAGAACCTCGTCGTGTGTACGCCGCCTTACATCGTGAAAATGCTCAAGAGCCCATACATGATTGTTTTTAATAACATTTAAAAAAAACGTAATTTTTTAGAACCCGCAAAAACAGTCGTGTGTACACGGCATAATATTTCGCCCAGGGTCGATTTAGTTCGCATCTGCCGTGCTACATAAGTTTTCATTCATTCATTCATTTCACACTTATTTTTAACAGTAAACTTATATAGTGAAATTCAGTACTTTTAAATAAGTCAGACTGTTTTGATGTTGATTTTTCAAAACAGCGGTGTTCTGTCAGATTAGCAAACCTGTGAGATCAGCAGGTTTGCTGCCGTTTTTTTAATTTTAAAATTCAACATCTAAACAGTCCGACGGAATTTTAAATACTGTATTTCACTATTTAAACTAAGATACAGTAAGTGTGAAATGCAAGACTCCAGTGGGTGTAAAAAGATGTCCGCTTACCTCCTTCTCACTGTATCCTTACTGAGGACGAGTGCGGGGTGTAGCAAGATGGCGGCGATGGAACGTCACTTCCGTTACAAGATCTGACAGGTCTCCTAATCTGACGAAACACCAGCATGGTCTGTTGTTGTCATGATCAGGCAACCTACCCTGAGAAATACCAGGCAGCCATCACTGGATTGCATATAGTCATGAAATGGCTGCATAGAGGCTGCAAGAGATCAGCAGAATTAATGGTGAAACAAGATTGAAACAAATATTTATTATAAACACATTGTACACAACACTTTCAGAAAGGGCCAGTTCACACCTGTGTAGTACAGTGTAGATGTGTTTTACATTCACTTTAGATGTGTTACAATTGAACTCCATCTAAAGCGCATTAAAACATGCAGCAAGCAGGATTTTTTTTAATGCATCACACCTAAAACACACAGGTGTGAAGGGAGTCTAAAAGTGGCCTTACGCGTTTTTCGATTCTTTTAGCCAATCAATAAACAAATCTGCACACATAGGGCCAGATTCAGGATGGCGAGCGGTTCTTTGCGGCGGCGTAACTTTTCCTATTTACGTTACGCCGCCGCTACTTTACGTGCAAGTGCTGTATTCACAAAGCACTTGCGTGTAAAGTTGCGGCGGTGTAGCGTAAATTGGGCGGCCTAATTCAAATTGGACGGGTAGGGGGCGTATGCTATTTAAATTAGGCACGTCCCTGCGCCGATCGCACTGCGCATGCGTCGACCATTGAAAAATCCCAGTGCGCATGCTCCGAATTATGACGGTGTTTTCGACGTGAACGTAATAGTCGTAAATCCCCATTCACGGACGAGTTACGCAAACGACGTAAAAATGTTCACATTTCCCGTGGTCACGACGTCCATACTTAACATAGGAAGTGCCATCTTTTTGGTGCTTTATCTTTATGCCGGGAAACCCCTTACGGAAACGGCGTAAAGTCACTGCGTCGGGCGGGCGTATGTTCAGGAATTGGCGTATCTCGCTGATTTACATATTCTCTACGTAAATCAGCGGTAACGCTCCTGGTGGCCATTTTAAAATTGCATTTAAGATCTGACGGCGTAATACAATTACTCCTGTCAGATCTTTCCTGCAAACCGGCGTATTTGTTTTCTGAATACAGAAAACAGATACACCGGCGCAAAGTCAGAGTTATGCTGGTGTATCACTGATACGCCGGCATAACTCTACCTGAATCTGGCCCATACTTTCGGATTCTTTGAGCCCCGGTTCACACTAATGTAGTGCGAATTTAAAGCGGTACACGGTGCGTATCCCCATTGCGATTTTTTTTTTACATTGCAATGCTAATTCTGCTTAGCATGTGCGGTTTTCATGCACATGTTGTGCGATTTTGTGAGGGGAGTGGTCACATCTGCTATTTTATATTCTATAAATGTAGGCAAAAAAATAATAATAATAATTGCAGTGTTGTGGACACTGGACTGCGATTTCAATCCAGTTCCATAGAAGTCTATGAAGTTTAAATTCGCACCGCACTAATTCGCACAGGACGTTTTTTTATTTTTAACCGGATCAGATTCGCACTTCATATATGTGAACAACAGCCTTCACTGGAAATTCTTTTTTTACATGACATCCGCATCTATGCTTTTCACATCTCATTTAATCCGCAGAGGATTTGCATAAGTGTGTAACTAAGTCAATCAGCCATGACCAAATATTACCAACTGTTTTAAAATACTTTCTTCATGATTACGATCGTATCTCCATTGATCAGATTATGAGATTACTTGGTGGGATCGATAATTTTACAACCGCAAGTTACAACTGTATCCTAATTATTGAATGAAATTCACTTCCTTGTGTGTGGCCTATTGATCACATGAGTTTGTCAACCATAGATTGATTATTTCTTTCATAAGAGATAGATCAATTTTAATCTAAATTGATCATTTATTGAAGCGTGCATGGCCACCATTGTAGTTTATGCCTACTTCACTTACTACAACGCTGTGGGCTGAAATATGAAGGATTTCTATGTTAGGGTCAGTTCACCATGCCGTATGCCTTATGGGCAGCCCAGTGGTTTAGTGGTTAGCACTTATGTTTTGTAGTACCTTGGTTTGAGTCTCAGCCAAGACACTACCTTGGCTTGTGTGGGTCTCCTTGTACACTCCCAATACATGCTGGTAGGTTAATAGTCTCCTGTCTTAATTGGCCTCTATATGTGTTCATAAACTGGCTATACACATGTGCTATTGCAATCCGTATGCTGGTCCTAAGCCCTATATAAAGACCTGACAACCTACCTTGTAAAAAAATGAATGCCACTTAATTTCTATTTGAGAAAGGCTATTGGGTGTATCAGACATGGTGCCTATAGAGCTGGTCAAGAGATATATAGGACCGTACAGATATCATTCTCCTCTGTGCAATGGAGAAGGAAAAAGTCCTGGAAGTTGCACATCTCTGCAAAACGTGTAAGTAGGTGTATAACGGCCCGGGGCCCCAACCAGGCCACGCCCCCAACGCATTTCACTCTGTCCACAGAGCTTAGTCATGATGTGGGTTGAGTCAAACACATTAGAGGCGTGGCTTGGTTGGAGTCCAGGCTGAGGCTGCCATACACCTTCTTACATTGTTTTGCAGAGATATGCAACTTTCCACTGGATGTTTAGAGCTAGGACGAGCTTGGTTGCTACATAAGAGAACCCAGTTGGAGCCTTGAGCAGCACCTTTAAGTTTGGATCCTCTTCTATGTACTCATCACTGTATTATTGATCTTTACCCAGCTGTGTTCATTGTTCCATAGACAATGTACCTGTGTTCAGATCAGTAAGAAACTTGGCGTTTTTTACTCCCATGTGTACAGGGCCGCTGATAGAATTCACGGGGCCCCATACAGCCTACCTGACGGTGCCCTCTTCAGCCCCACCCCTGGCCCCTCATTCGGCCCCACCCCTGGACACACCCTTGGCCCCTCCCGAGACTCCGCCTTGAAACAAAGTGGAGGTAATGGTGGCGACTTGACAGTGGGACATGCCAATGCCATTATGTGCTGCAGACAGTGGCATCCATGCCAGTTCCATAACGCATTTGCTGGCTGTGCTGGCTGCAGTGACAAATGTGCCACCCATGCTGCAAATGCCATAACGCATGTGCTGCCTGCAGAGACAGTACCACCGATGCTGTCAATGCTGTTATGGCATTGGCAGCATGGGTGGCACTGTCTCTGCAGGCAGCACATGCATTATGGCATTGGCAACATGGGTGGCACTGTCTCTGCAGGCAGCACATGCGTTATGGCATTTGCAGCATGGGTGGCACTGTGAATACCATAACTCCTGTACTGCCTGCAGAAACAGAGTCACCCATGCTGCAGTGCCAATGCCATATGCCAATGCCAATGCCATAATGCCATAAATCCTGTATAATAATAATAATAATAATAATAATATAATAATAATAATAATGTGTAGTTGCTGCAGAGACACTTAGTGTGTTATCAATCATCACCCCCAAGCACAATGCATCATCCCCAAGCAAGCACCAAGCACACACCTGTGTCAGTCCCAGAGCTTTTTTTCTCAGAAAATAGGTGCAGGAACTCAACCACGACCCATTCAGATTTCAAACAGTAGAAGGGTCTTAAAGGGGCATTAAATACCAGAATTGCATGAAATACAGAGTGCAGATTTCAGGGGGTCACAAAGCTGTCACTTGTAAACACCGAAACCAGACTTCTGTGTTTACAAGTAATTGTGGTGAGCAGGCACCAAAGGGTCTGAGCTAGAGGTGGTGGAACTGAGTTCCCCCAAGTTCCCCCTGAAAAAAAGCCCTGGTCAGTCCCCACCACCAGCTACTTCCTCTCTGATCCTGCTGCACTCAGATGATGAGATGATTACTCTGCCGCCGTTCGCCACTGCTTCTTCTCTTCTAGGAGATAAATCACTCCGCCGAGGAAGGCAATCTGTAGGCCGGGACATGAGCCAGACATGCGAAACGGCCGCGCATGCGCCCGAAATACAAGAAATAGTCCCACCCACACACAGAGAGAAGGAACCAGTACGTTTTAAAAATACGCTGATAAGTCAGAGCGAAGCAGAGCGGGAGCGAGGGTGGTGGGGGGGGGCGGTTTGGCTGGAGGGGTTGCTGAATGTTGCATTTGCTTGTTGGTAAAAATAAAAATAAAATGTATTATTATTTTTCTGCATTCTTTCATCCTAGATTGCTCGGGTCCCTCTGCTGGCCGGGCTCGGTACAACAGGGCCAGTTGTACTGGCTTATCAGTGGCCCTGCATGGGCAGGTCTAAGGCCAGCCATACATTGGTCGAAATCATTTTCTTTAGAAAATCTTATCTAAGAATTATCGTTCGAATTTCGCACTATTAGCCACAGCAATGTTTGATTTTTGTGTGCCCATTGAACTTGAGTGATTGGCCAAGTTGGAAATTTTTTGGAAAACTAAAGTTTCTCTAATCAATAATGGGAGAATCGTGTGAGAAATATAATCGAAAAGTAAATGCACATGAGCACAAGTAAATAAAATTCCCAGAAAGAAAAGAAAATTCTCAGAAAGAAAAGAACATTCCCGGTCAGGAAAATTATTTTCTGTAGCAACATGAGTTGAAATTGAAGGCTTGGTTGGTGCAATTTCGAAATCAATGGTGGCACCATCGGATCACAAAACGCACAAAGCTTCTGTTTTTTTAAAGAAAATTTGTTCGGCATTCATCCTATGTATTGCTTGCATAAGGCCGCGTTCACACGGGGCAATTGGATCACTCTGTCCAGCTATCTTCTACTCTGAGCACCAAGGCTCAAGTCCTGCGGGAACGCGTGGGAACGGAGTTCCTGCACTTTTGTCACAGCAGGAACTCAGTTCCCTTTGCAGGACTAGAGCAGCCGAGCCACCCGAGCCAATCCTTCACTAAGCAGAGATGCCCAGCTCGAGTCACTGTCAGGGGCAGGCGAACCTTAGTAATCTTTTATGTTACTGGCCGCTTCCTGTATATTGATTCATCGGGTAGTGTGCGGGTACCCGCACACTAGCCGATGAATCCATATACAGGAAGCGGCCAGTAACATAAACGATTACTAAGGTACAGTGGATCATAGTAATTATGCATATGAGCGTATCATTTTTTTTTGGTGGGGGAGTGGATCTTGGGTGGGAGTTCCCACACTTTTTTCCCCAGGACTTGACCCCTGCTGACCACCTTTAGGCCAAAGCTCATCTCTTCAGAGAAACCTATCCCACCTCCACCTAACTGATCTTTTAATTCTTCCATCAGCTGATCCCTCACCGTTATTACCTTTTGGGCCACTTGCTCCACCCTGTTAGATTGTAAGCTCTTATGAGCAGGGTGTATTTTATTGTGTTAAAAATTGTACTGCCTCCCTTTATATTGTTAAGTGCTGTTAGTGCTATATAAATCCGGAATAATACTAATAATAATTCGATCTGTGCCCCATGCGGGGCCATGTTTTACGGGCACAGGGAAGAGAAGCAAAAATAAATAAAATGCATGGGCGGAGGGCTGGCATGACTGGGGAAACAGGGTACTGCATAGTAGGGAGTTGTTTTACGGAGGCATTTCACAGGTGACTTGGAAGCGATATATCACCTCCTGATTGCCTGTTTTAGGTAGTGAGAGCCTGCAGCACTGCCCCACAACTGTGTGCATTACACGCTGTCGCAGAGCGGTTGGGGCACAGTCCTATGCACCTGAATGGTTTGTGATTGGTGGCAATTCTGCCTGCCAAATGTCTCAGCTTGTATAATAATTTTACTGAACCACAGTTGTGGCGATGTGTAATAACATGGTTGTGTTAAACTTACAGTTTAGGAGTTGGGGGGGGCAGTAAAACCGTGGCTCCACCATCTGTTTCTACCACCCCTCTGCCGCCATTGTAAATTAGGTCTTATTGTTTTAAACTATATAAAACCAATCTCTTATGTATACAATGTTGTATTTATAGAACTTTTCAAATTAGCATACTGAGTTTAATTTGGTTACAAGGAGTAGCCCTGGAGCCAGTTATGTATACCACTAGGTGAGAAATTCTACTCTAGATTTTAAAGGCGTATTCAACCATTTGTAAAACATTCATAAATGCACCCATGTTAAAAAAAAATTATATTTATTAACTTCGGGATTAGAGCCTGCAAGACATTGGGCCAGATTCAGGTAGATGGGAGCATCTTTGCTCTGGAGTAACGCTTCTCATTTACGTTACTCTGCCGAAATTTTAGGAGCAAGTGCTGTTATTCATGAAGCACTTGCTCCTAAAGTTGCGGCAGCGCATCGCAAATGAGCCGGCGGATTTCAAATTGGGCGGGTACGGGCGTGTATTATTTAAAATAAGCGCGATACCGCGGCGAACGTACTGCGCATGTGTCGAGTGTCAATACATCCCAGTGCGCATGTTCCAAATTCTGTCAGTGAACGTCAATGATGTCACATCCCCATTCATGAACGTTTTACGCAAACGACGCAAATTTTTTTTTCCCAACGCGATGACGACGGCTATACTTAACATAGGATACTCCACTAGGGGGCTGCTTTATCTTTACGGCGCGTATCGCTTACGGAAACGTCGGAAAGTCACTGCGTCGCGCCCAAAAACGATCGTGAATTTCCGATTCCCGCTGATTAACATATTTTTTCAGCGTTAATCAGCGGGAACGCCCCCGGCGCCATTTTTAAATTAAATTTGTGATAAGATGGCGGAATTCAATTGCGCCGATCGTATCGGAACACCAACCCGGCGTTTCTTGTTTTCTGGTTACAGAAAACAAACGCCGGCTTAAAGTGACAGTTAGGCTGGAGTATCACAGATACTCCAGCCTAAGGCCTCGTACACACGAGGGGATATGTCCGCTGAAAACGGTCCGATGGACCGTTTCAGCAGACATCTCCGCTCGTGTGTATGGGCTAGCGGACAGATTTCTCCACCCGACAGATTTCAAAGCATGCTTTGAAATCTATCCGGTGGGAATCTGTCCGCCCGACATGTCTGCTGGTTAGTACACTTACCAGCAGACATGTCGTCCCCCACCGCCGCCGCGCCGCCGCCGAATGGATTCGGCGCATGCGCGGAAGTGTTTAACTTCCTGGTGCAGTGACGTGGCGGTGACGTGGCGGCGTCAACGTCACCGCCGCGTCACCGCGCCGTCCGGCGGTGGGGAATTTGATCCGATGGTGTGTACACGCCATCGGATCAAACTCCCGATCGGACATATCCGATGGAAATGGTCCACGGACCGTTTTCATCGGATATGTCCGATCGTGTGTACGAGGCCTAACTCTACCTGAATCTGGCCCATTGTGACTATATATACACACACACACACAATATACAATATAGCGTTTATATTGTTAATATTATTATGATGATGATTACCATTTGGTCTTATTGGAATTTTCTTACATCTATTGGACAACGCAACAGCGACACCTACAGGTTACTTGAAAATGATTGATCAAAACATTACAGAAAAGTGACTTTTTATAGTACAACTGTACTTTTCTTAAGATTTTTTTTTTCTGGTTTTTAAAAAGATTGCCCCACCTCGCTAAATGCTGCTCACCTGGTTTCATACTTACCTTCACCCTCAATCGAATGATGTTTACAACCGTGCAACCCTGTTTCAAGCCTTTGAAAAATAAAATGGCTGCTCCATACAGTGTATGCCCGCTGCAGCCCCGATTTTTTCCAGTGGGAAAGCTATACTAATAGCGGCCTCAAGTGGTTGCTTAGAGTATGGCCTTCCTATGGGAATTATGTAGGCACTGGTGTACATGCGCACTATAGACCATCTTTAGCCCCGAGCGGTTGTATGCAACTTTTTGCTTATGGCATCACCCCACCAACGTGCCCCTTGTTTAGTCACTGGGATGCCTGAACTTTGCATTTCAGTGTACAGTGAGAACACAGAAGACCCTGTACATGATTTGGGTCCCCTTTGGTGGCACTCTGAAGTTAATGATAGCAGTGTGCAGGAACTACTGCTTAGTAAAACCCTATAGAGTCAGTTTTATGCCTTGCATCTGTGTTCTTTTACATCTTTTGAAAGAAGCTGATACATTTACGTGCGTCCTTACCTAATCAGGAACAAAAAAAAGGGGCACTCGTACATAACTTTTTTAGATTTAAATGGAATAATATTTGTTAATGTTTTCTGTAGATGGCAGCACCTGAAATCTAAACAATTCTAGCAGGTATAAAATACACAAATGGGTTCAGCTCTGAACTCATACATCTATTTGTAGCACCCTTCTAGATATGCTGCTAGTAAGGATTAGGCAAATGTAGTTGTCGTGGCCCTCCTGTAATCATTAGAGCAGCATGTAATTGCTTGGGTCTGCTCTGGGCTCTGCAGACTGCAAGTTTGATTGCTTCCTCTTGCTTTCTGGAGACTTCCAGCAATATAGTGGGTGGAAGAATAAAATGAGCAGCCTGAATATTTATGGAACTCCAGCCAATCCCTGGGGGGGAAGGTGCCCAGGTGGTGGCTGGGAGAATGAATAACTAGTCTGGAGCCTGGGAGAGCAGTTTTTTTCCCCAGGAGGAGAGGTTCCCAGCCAGAAGGGCTACTGACACTCCTGGCAGTTCAGCTGAAGATCCTCCTAGTTTCATTAAAGAGGAGTTCCACCCTAAAAAATGACTTTTTTTTAATCCACTCCCCTCCCCCTTACATGCCACATTTGGCATGTAATTTTTTTTGGGGGGGAGTGGGGGCTTCAGTAGGAGTGGGACTTCCTGTCCCACTTATTGCTTCCGCCGAGGGGCTGGTTAGGCGATTAAGCCTTAATCGCCTACACCAGCCCCTCCCTGTAGGCGATCACATGGGACACTGTCAGGTCCCATGCGATCGCCTCTCCAATAAGCGGCGAGCCGCGCGCGCATGCGCAGTGCGGCTCGCGCATGCGCAGTGGGTGCCCGGCCGTGAAGCCGAAGGCTGTCACGGCTGGATGCCCACAGTCGAGATGGAGACGCAGGCTGGGGAGGGGGGGAGAGGAGCGGACCCCCCGGCCGGCGCGTCGCTGGATCGTGGAGCAGGTGAGTGTGTGTTTATTAAAAGCCAGCAGCTACACTTTTTGTAGCTGCTGACTTTTAATAAACACAATTTTGGCTGGAACACCCCTTTAAGGTCCCAGCTATACATAGCTGGGAGATCTATTCTGCTGCAAATTCCAAAAGAGCTAATAGGGGCTTTTCGAGGATCCAGTCTTTAGACTCCACTGCCTGAGTCTAGTCCAGCCTTTCTCAACCAGTGTGCAGAGGTTCTCAGGTGTGCCGTGGGGTCAGTGGAGAGACGGCAGTCAGATGAGCTCTCTGGCCAAACTGTGAGAAGCTCTGTCGGCTTCAAAAGTGAAAGTAAAGTGCAGAGGAGTGTTCTCTGCTTCCCCCTAGAGTGCAGTACCCGGCTGTACGAGGAATCTGTAAAGGTACTGAGCTAGAAGCTAGATTCATTTTAAAATGGCTTTATACATGTGTCTGTGTGTGTGCACATGTGACTGTCTGCATGTGTGTGCGTGCCCATGTGACTGTCTGTATGTGTGTGTGTGGGTGTGCACATGTATGTGACTGTATGTATGTGTGTGTGTGTGTGTGCACATGTGGCTGTCTGTATGTGTGTGTGTGGGTGTGCACATGTATGTGACTGTCTGTATGTGTGTGTGCACATGTGACTGGCTATATGTGTGTGTGTGTGTACATGTATGTGACTCTCTGTATGTGTGTGTGTACATGTATGTGACTGTCTGTATGTGTGTGTGCACATGTGACTGTCTATATGTGTGTGTGTGTGTACATGTATGTGACTCTCTGTATGTGTGTGTGTACATGTATGTGACTGTCTGTATGTGTGTGTGCACATGTGACTGTGTGTGTGAGTGTGTGTGCACATGTGACTGTCTGTATGTGTGTGCATGTGTGTATGTATGTATGTATCCTTAAAGCGGAGCACCACCCAAAAGGTGAAGCTCCACTTGTCTGCCTCTTTCCCCCCTTTGCTGCCACATGGGGGGTGGGGGGCGGGTACTTGGTTTTGACAGGTACCCACTTCTGGCAAAGTTTGCTGCGGTAAACTCGGCGGGTATTCGCGACCAGCCCATTCACAGAGCATATCGCAATTTGCACATGCGCAGTAGGGAACTGTCTGTGAAGCCGCAAGGCTTCATTGCCGGTTTGCCTTAATGGAGATGGCGGCGGCAGCAATCGATAGCTGATTAAAAAATCAGCACGGGTGAAGACCCCGCTGGACTCCTGGACAGGTAAGTGTTCTAATATTAAAAGTCGGAAGCTACAGTATTTGTATTTTTTCTACAGGAGCCTGGAGCTCCTCTTAAAGCCCATCCAAGTTACTGGCTGCTGCTACACAGAGGGAAAGAGCCTGGGACACAAACCAGCTGCTCATGCAGGGCTAGCGGTACATATTCAGTGTATTTTTTAAATGCAAGCAGTGTAAGGACCTGAATTTGACTGGGTATTGGCCAAAAGAAGTAGCAGCACATGCAGAGCTCCCAACTGTTCCTGATTTGGAGCAACGTCCCTCTGTCCCTCACTCCTCCCCATGTGTCCCTCATTTTGGTCTGATCTATATAGATGTATATAAAATGCCCTTTTTTCTATCTTTTTTCCAGTGCTATACATTTTATCTGATCTATAAATTCCTGCATTTGTAACTTCCAAAAGTCAATATAAAGGAATAGTAGTGGTAAAAAAAAAGCACTTGTGGGTTTAACTATTCTTGTTTTTTTTTGTACAATTCTCCTTTAAGGGGGCGTGACAAGGGGTGTGTCCTATGCCTGCATACTTTTGCTGATAGGTGTCCCTCATTCCCATCTCAAAAAGTTGGGAGGTATGCACATGCAACCAGTCAGTTCATGTGCTAACATGAAGCATGCTAACAGAAGGAGTGACAGAGCAATAAGCTAATAATTTTTTTGTTTCTCCTTTCACTGTCCAGTTACAGACGGGGGGTGGGTCAAAGACAACCTGAGCTCAGAGGAAACGGATTCATTTATGCTGGACATGAGAATGAGAACATCTAGTGACAGGAAAAATTGGTGATAAAATATCTGTGAATGTGAGGAAATCTTTGAAATTAAACTGAATATTGCAGCAAATGCTGGTTTTGTTATCAAAAGTGGTAGTAAACTCTCTTTTTTTAGTTTTACCTTTAGGTAAGCTTGTATTAAACCTTACCTATAGGTTAAGTGATTGTAAAGTTTAATTTTTATTTTCCTGTAAAAATAACAAACATAGTATACTTACCTTCTCTGTTGCAGTGGATTTGCACAGAGCTGGCCAGATCCTCCTCTTCTCAGGTCCCTCTTCTGTGATCCTGGCCCCTCCCTCCTGTTTAGTGCCCCCACAACAGGCAGCTTGCTATAGGGGCACCAGAGCCGAGTCACCGCTCCCTGTGTTCATTCAGACACAGAGCCCCGACCCGGCCCTGCCCCCTCTCTCCCTTAATTGGCTAGTTTTATTGACAGCAGTGGGAACCAATGGCATAAAATGCATTAAGATAAAACCCCTTAACCCCCTTAAATTATAAAATTATACAGTGCTATGACCCCATGGGAAACTATTAAAAATGAAAAACATTACAGCCTGTCCAAAAAAAGGGTTTGTGCATTGTGCAATTTTCCTAAAATATAAAAAAATATACAACATTTAAAAAAGGGGAATAGTTGGATTAAAACCTGGTTGGGCACTTCTAAAGCCAAAACATATTTTTGTTATTTTAGATAGAGTAGGTAATTATTAATGCTCCTTTCACACATTTTTGAACGCATGCTAGAGATTATAAGCACCCAAAACAAATGTTTTTGGATGGTGCTAGTTCACACCATTGCACTGAATTTAGGTGGGTTTTTATGCACTGAAAAAAAAAAGTAGCGAATGCCTTATATTTCTTTAGCACAGCCCAATGCACGTGTAGCAAACCCCCGAGGGAGCTGCTTTTGTTTGTTCAGTCCGTTACACTGCCTTTCAACCCCAACCCCAGCCCCTCTGGCAAACCTAGCAATGTGATTAATGGAATAACTCAGCAGGAATACACAACACAGTTCTTCTTGTAGTTTACTTGAAGAAACGTAAAATTCAGGTTAACATTAGTCAGCCAGGACCTGTGTAAGTACCCAGGACTTGGTTGACGCAGTTTAAAGAAAACAGTCAGGAACACTATGCAAACAACGAAAGCAATAGGTAACAATATGTACAGAATAAATAGACTCCCCAATAACTTTTGGTGTGTGTGGGATGCTGTGGCTAAAGGGGAAGCCCAGGCTGGCCGGGTGTCCTTCTTTAGCATGGACAGTCTGTTCCTCTGGGCTGGAGCTGCATGAACAATCTATTCCTCTGGGCTGGAGTTGCAGGCTGCGTGCCCCATGGTAGGCTGCGATTCCACACACACAGAGTGCAGATGATGCTCTCCTGATGGGGTGCAGACAAAAAAGAGGCTCTGACCTAGTTCCTCTGGCTTTTTATCTCCTCCCCCACAGTCCTTTGCTGCTGTCTGATGATTGGCTCAGGCTCTTCCAATAGGGAGTTTCCAGACAACCTCCAATAGGGACATTACAGACAAGCACTTCTGGGAGTCTGTGTGTGAACAGAGAAAGGGGGGGGGGTGAAAAAGCCCACGCCGCTGCAGTAGACAGCTGTCCCCAAATAGATTAGATCAATCTGGAGAAGTACCTGCTACACACACAAACACAACCCATATTAATACAACCTGGAAAATTATTTTTGGACCCTTTGATGATCTGTAGGACCCCGCTGCAACTAGTTGTTGAATTTTCTGTTGCTCTAGTAGAGTGTTATAATGAAGTGAATACATTCCATTCCTCAAAGGGTACAGTCCCTTCTTTTCCCTTTCTCCTTATTTCCCTGGGTGCTTCCTCAGCAACCACTCAGAAATGACAAGGATAATGTCTGTAAGTCATGGGTGTCTAACTGGCGGCCCTCTAGCTGTACAAGTCCCATCATGCCTCTGCCTGTGTGAGTCATGCTTGTAACTGTTAGCCTTGCAATGCCTCATGGGACTTGTAGTTTCACAAAAAAGCTGGAGGGCCACCAGTTTTGAGACCCTTGCTGTAAGGGGATACATCATTCACAGAGTTCTCCACAGACACTCCACACTGTATACATTACAATGGGATCCACTAAAAGAAGTCTGGCTTTGCGGTAATGCATGCATGTTTTTTTATCTTCATGTGTTAACGTGTGTTGCATTAAGGTAGCACATTCAATACACCAAAACGGTAAAAAAACAGGCATGCAGCATTATTGACAAGACAGAGCAGCACAATACATGTTAGTGTTCCACTGTGTGTTGTGGTGGGCATTGACTTATTACAGTGGGTGATGTGTGTTGTGGTATGTTACCACTACATACCCCAGTGGAAAGTGTGAACCTAGTCTTAAGAATGATAGATCCACCAGAGAAAAAAGTGTTCTGCTTGGGGACAGGGACCAGGAACCACCATGAGACTGGACATAAAGATTGGCTGAAGAGCCATGTAGAGCTTCAGATCTCAGTCCCCTGATGCTGTAATTATCCAGGCGACCAGTTGTTTTGAAGTCGTGGCAGATAATAAATGTCACTATTTCAAATACTATCCAAAATGAATTCAATAAATGAATTCAATCATTAGTAAAAGTAAAACTAAAGACTCCTGTATGTCAGTCCAAACAAGTACCAAATACATGTAATGCACAAACCTCATAAACTCATCACAAAACTTCCATTACCTTCCCTTACTGAGCCAAACCCGCTTTTATTTATGTCCCTCATGCAACCTCCCCACCCAACCCCAGACACTGCAGTTCATGGTGGGCAAGGTTTACCAAACAGAGCCAGTGTTGTCAACCCAGAACACAGTAGGCGGGACAAGGGGTGGCCAGGTGCTGATTGACAAGCTACAGGCTTGTCAATCAGCAGTGACAATCGTGATAGCCACATCTTCTCACCCCACTGTAGTGCAAGCAAGCACAGCCTACATAATGGTGGCAACTCTGCTCTGAATTCAGGAGCAGTGCAGCATCGTTACCACAACATCACAGGAAGGTGCATTAGGTGGACTTTATTGGCTGGATCAACAAGTATTCGTGGGACTTTGTAGCATATATTCTTTTCATTTAACACACCATAGTTCTCTTTTAAGTTGGAAGGCTGGCCGTAGGCCGGCCTGAATTTGTGGGAGGAGTCTAAGAGTACTTAGACTCCCTCCCTGTCAGGGCTGGGTTCGGCGGTGGATTCTGGGTTCCGTACACGTCACGTCCGGCAGAGGAGGAGGAGGAGGAGCAGCAGCAGTAGCAGTAGTAGCAGCAGCGGCGGCGGCGGCAGCCCGCTGCTGCTTCAGGTTTTCCCTCCTTCCTTCATCGTGGCTAGGGCTTCTTCCGGCAAGGAGGGAGCCGCCCGCCCGGGGGAGGGGTGTCCATCCGCCCGCATCGTTTCTGGGGCTCCATCTGGCAGGGGGATCCGCCCGCTCGCTTCTCCCCGTGGTTCACGCCGGGGGAGGGGGAGCTTCCACCCGCTGCATTGCTCCCTCCCTCCATCCTCACTTCAGCCCGCCGTTTTTCTCGGTTCACGCCGGGGGGAGGGGGGGGGGCCTCTGCCCGCTGTATTTCTCCCCCCAGCTTACGGGGAGCCGCTTGCCACTTCCCCCGCTGTTCACGCCGGGGGGAAGGGGGATGTCTCCGCCCGCTGTATTTCTCCCCCCAGCATGGAGGGAGCCGCCGCTGCTCCCCTGGTCCATGGGGGGGGGCTCTCACCAATAGCAAGGGTGGCGTCCAGCACTTATCCTGGGCATGTTCAGGGTCTTGGGGGGGGGGGGGGTGGTTCATCTTTCTGCTCCTGGGGGTCACTCACAGGCTGCATGAGGGGGGGGGGCTGTCCACCCCCATCTCCAGGGCTGATGCTGGCAGCGTGGGGGGGGGGGGGGGCAGTGGCCTTGTCTGTGGTCAGACTAGGGGGGGTCTCTCTGGCAGTATTTCCTTGCATCTGTCATAGCGTTCGGTTCAGCGTTCAGTCTGCGTAGTCGTAACGTTCATGCTCAAGGGGTTTCTGTCCAGGCATTGCATTTATGTCTGCCCCAGGTTTGCTGGCATTGCTTTGCCTCTGCGTTTCTGCCCAGGGTTTTCTGTTATTGCTTTTCTGCCATAGCTCTTCAGTCGCAGCGTTTCTGCTCCAGGTGTGCTGTTTTTCCATATTCTACGTCAGCATTCTGTCACAGCGGTGCTGCCCCACGTTTCTGTAATTTCGTTTCTGCCATAGTCTTTCAGTCTCAGCATTCTGTCATACGTTTCTGCCCCAGGTTTCTGTCATTGCATTTTCAGTCTCAGCATTCGGGCACAGCAGTTCTGCCCCTGGGTTCTGTCACAGCAGTTCTGCCCCTGGGTTCTGTCACAGCAGTTCTGCCCCCTGATTTTCTGGCACAGCGTTTCTGCCCCCTGATTTTCTGGCACAGCGTTTCTGCCCCCTGGTTTTCTGTCACAGCTTTTCTGCCCCCTGGTTTTCTGTCACAGCGTTTCTGCCCCCTGGTTTTCTGTCACAGCGTTTCTGCCCCCTGGTTTTCTGTCACAGCGTTTCTGCCCCCTGGTTTTCTGTCACAGCGTTTCTGCCCCCTGGTTTTCTGTCACAGCGTTTCTGCCCCCTGGTTTTCTGTCGCAGCGTTTCTGCCCCCTGGTTTAAAAATTGCTTATTTCTGCCCAGGCTTTCAGTCTTTGCATTTGGCCTTAGCTATAGTATAATGCGTTTCTGCCCCTAGGTTTTCTGTCATAGTGTTTCGGCCCACACAATTTCGGTCACAACATTTGTCGTTGTATATCTGCCTCAGTGTGGCAGGCGCAGCTTTCTTTCATACCATTTCTGGCCCAGGTTTCTTCCAGATGTTGCCTCAGCGTTCAGGCTCGGTGTTTCTACCATACCATTCTGCCTCAGGATTCTGTTATAGCGTTTCTGCCCCAGATTTTTCTATCTTAGCGTTTCTGCCCCAGGGTTTCGGTCATAGGGTTGCTGCCCCAGGGTTTCGGTCATAGGGTTTCTGCCCCAGGGTTTCGGTCATAGGGTTTCTGCCCCAGGGTTTCGGTCCTAGGGTTTCTACCCCAGGTTTTCTATCATAGGGTTTCTGCCCCGGGGCGTCGGTCATAGGGTTTCTGCCCCAGGTTTCTGTCATAGCGGTTCTGCCCCTGGTTTTCTGTCATAGTGTTTCTGCCCCTGGTTGTTGTCATGGCGTTTCTACCATAACTTTCTGCCCATGTTTTTGTCTGGGCACCACGGCCCCTGCGTTTTCTGTCGGGGCACCACGGCTCCCACGTTTTCTGTCTGGGGCACTACGGCCCCCACATTTTTCTCAGTGTTGCTCTCATACCATTGATGCCCCAGGTTTCTCCATACCATTTCTGCCCTAGGTTTCTGTCCTATCATTTTGTGCCTCAGCATTCAGGTTTAGCGGGTCTCCCGTACCATTTCTGCCCAGGTTGCCAGAAGTTTTTCAGTCTCAGCAGTTCTGCTGCCCCCACGATTTCTGTCGCCCCTCAATTTCTGTCATAGCATTTCTGCCCCCACGATTTCTGTCTTAGCTTTGGGGCCCCCACGTTTCCTGTCTGAGTTTGTTTGTCTTGGTGTTGTCGTCTTCATGGTTACCATGTTTCATTGTACTTGTCCATGTTGCATCTGGGTTTACTAGCTAGTGCTCACATCTCTGGATCTGTCACGTCTACAGATTCTTACGGGCTGAGGTTTCGTTTTTAATTGATTGTTGACCACAATCTTCTCGCCTGTTTACATACGTCATACGTTGCACGTTCATTCGTTACACCTATACAATTACCCACCACAGTCCGTGGGTACACAAGCCCTGAGTGTTCAGTAAATCGCCTGTCTCTGCGCGGCAGGTTGCTCAGGCTCACGTGCCAGTCACACTGGGTGGGGGTGTCATCGGGTTCATTCATGCGCAGCGGTCTTGATGTTCTGCTCATAGGTTCATACTTAGGTAGGCACATAGGGCGTTGTTGTTTCATGTCTGTTTGCTGTCTTGTCTAGGTTGTGTCAGCGCGCCCCCACTCCATGCTCTTCTTCCATTTCTGCCGGCCATGTCATCATCCCCGTTGGGTCCGGTCTAGTGGACCCTCTGGTTTATGTCTATGTCATAGGTGGTCCTTGTCGGAGGTGGTGGTGGATTCTCCCATCCCTGATTCTCTGACGTCCCTTCTGTGGGTGCTTTCAGGCCTGTGTACGGGGCTCATCACGGCATCAAGTTCTTTCTTAGTCTGGTGGCTTCAACTGTTAGTCATGCTTTCGTTACCAATCAAGTTCTGGAGGCAGCTTTTCCAGGGGTGGTTGGTCTGGTTTCTCTACCTGCATGCTGCAGGTGGGGGGGCTGGGCCTCTTAGGTACCTAGTGGTAAGTTCCAATAGTATTGGTGCTATGGGCTGCTCTCTTCTGCAACACTTTTTCATTAGGTAATTGTCCGTGGTCTGGCGTTCGGCACTTGTACAGTCGGGGGGGGGGGGGGGTTTGTGTTGGCGTCCATACCGATAGCAGCTATCCTTGCGCTCAATGCTGTCAGTCCTGCTGGTGTCTAGGTAAGTCATTTTTGTGCATCATCATCGGGTCGTGCTTCTGCCTGTAACCCGCTGACCAAGTCTTTCAGGTGGGAACGGTTTCTGTGTCTCGGTATGGTTCCATGTTTAGGTTGTTGTTGCCTTAACGCATGACCCTTGTCGTTCTGCTCCGTCATCATCCATTAAGTATCCAGCACTCTAGGCTCCTGCCAGTTGTTAGATTTTGCAACTCACCCGCTCACTTTCCTATCAAGTATGGGTAGGCCAGGTGTTGGGGGGGTTTCCTCACGGAGGTACGTCTCTGGTGTCCGGTTGTAGCTTTCGTTTGTTAGGCAGTATTGCAGGGGCTTCTCGGGCCAGCTCTGGTTCAGTGGCCCCCAAGTATCCTCTCACCATAAGCGTTTCAGGCTCTCATCTGGGTTGTCGCAGGAAGCAGGCTCGAACCAATCTTTCTCAGGGCATTGGTCGAGTTCAGGGCTGGTTCACGCATTCGGCAGGGGCTTCCTTCTATCACAGGTCATGAGTCAGTAGCTTCTCCGATCATAACGGCTACTTATCGGGTATACATACGGTTGCCATCCGGGCGCGTGCTGCTTTACTTCTTGGTCGCTCATCTACCCCTCTTCACCTAAATATGTGTCTTTTGCCCTCTTTCAGGCGTACCTACCAGCCGGCCAAAGGCACACTCCAGGCCTTGGGTATTAGGGTTATCGCATTCCCTACTCGAAGACTCTGATTACAAGTTGGAAGGCTGGCCGTAGGCCGGCCTGAATTTGTGGGAGGAGTCTAAGAGTACTTAGACTCCCTCCCTGTCAGGGCTGGGTTCGGCGGTGGATTCTGGGTTCCCACCCACCCATTTCCCCAGCTTTCATACATTCTCATTGTACTTTTCTTATTCAGGGTATGCCCTCTTTCAGGCGTACCTACCAGCCGGCCAAAGGCACACTCCAGGCCTTGGGTATTAGGGTTATCGCATTCCCTACTCGAAGACTCTGATTACAAATATATTTTAATATAGCTTGCATAGGTACCTGTATATGTCTTAATATTAGCTTCATGTAACCTCTTGCTTAAAGGGGTTGTAAAGCTTTGTGTTTTTTTAACCTTAATGCATCCTATGCATTAAGGTGAAAAAACATCCGATGCTTACAGAGCCCCCCGTTTATTTACCTGAGCCCTCAAAAGTCCTGCGTCATGAATGCGTTGGCTTCTCGTCAGGGGCTTCTCGGCTCTTCTCGGCTCTTCATTGGATTAATTAATAGTAGATCAGCTATTGGCTCCCGCTGCTGCCACTCAAACCAATGACGTGGCGCACTGGCGGGCAGGGCCAAGTGATACAGTCGGCGGCTATGGCCACCGTCTGTATTACGGGAGTGTGCCCGCAAGCTAACCCCCTTGGGAGAGCACTTCCCAGAGGGGGGTTAGCTCTTGCGGGGAGGAGCCGAGACAGCCGCCGAGGGACCCCAGAAGACAAGAATCGGGGCCACTCTGTGCAAAACGAGCTGCACAGTGGAGGTAGGTATGACATGTTTGTTATTTAAAAAAAATAAAAATAAACCTTTACAACCCCTTTAAATGGCTTGGGGAGGGGCAGCACGTTCAGTCAGTTCTACATTCCAGTAGAGTACCCGACGATGACATGCCCATGTGGCATTTTCCATATTTTATTAGTACAGCAGGTATCCTACTGAAATAACCAGTTTTTGTCTTTTTTCCTGTTGAATGATTTGTTTCTCTCACTCTTTTATCCTTTATGAGTTAATTAACCGACTGTTGAAAACAATGACTATCTTTGTTAAACGACTGCAAAATTAGTAAGTAGTGCACAGGGCACTGATATCTCGCATCGGATATGCCTCGCCAGCTGTTACAGTGGTCGGCACAGTCCCCCAGTGTCAGTGTGGTGGCACATTTCCTGTGGATGTATTAGATCACAGAGAGGGAAGCCAGTGGGGAAATGAAATATGCAGAAATGGAGATAAACACAGCAGTGAGAGAACATCTGGGAGTGTGACGGGATGACCGTCTGTGCCAGAGACTAATGAAAATTGTAGTTTTCTGACATCAACGGTAATTGTGATTAGCATGTCCCACGGCTGGCAGAGATAGACCCTAATTCCAGCATTCCGCCAGATCTCTGGGGTGAATGCAGCTGAAGATCGAACAGAGCGGTGATGGCCTACTATTAATAAAGCAGGCTTTGACAACACATGTATTCGAAAAAAAAAATGTACTGTGGGGAAAGTCTTCCCCAGATCACTGGATCAAACTCGGAATACATTGACCAACCAGTGGTCTGCACGCAGGTTCCAAGTGGACCTTGTTCATTGTCCTCTGTACAGGGTATTGTCCTTTTGCTTTATGGACTGGTGAAGCCAATGCTGTATCTTGGCCTAGGCCAACAAGGCCCGGGCCTAGGGCAGCACTTTGCAGGGGGGCAGCGCTAAAAGAGTCCCCGTAGCTTGCGCTATACTTTTTGTGTAGCGCCAGTCTTGGGGCGGACTGGGCCAGGAGGCAAATCAGTCGAGTGCCCCCTTAGAGCAGCCGCACTACTGCTGGTATAATAATACTGGCAGGGACACCATCAGGGGGGGCAGCCCATACACATGGAGGAGGATAGGGCGGCAGACCCCAACCAATGAGTTATTGTGTGAGAGGGCGGCGTTCCGCAAATGGGAGGGGGGCTTTGCATCGCTTCTAGTTATGACTGTCCTATCATAACAGTGGACCTCCCACCTCAGCTAGAGAGAGACAGATGCCATGTCGGGAGGCTAAAAACTGTCAAAAAGTCAGTAAATCCATGCAAATTATGGGACTCTACTGCCCCCCCCCCCCCAAAGGCCCTCAGAACTAGTGTCCCCACTGAAACATGTCAGGGCGGGTCTTAAATGGGGGTGTGGCCTTGACAGGAAAGGGCAGGAAGGGGTGTGTCATATTTAAATTAGGGGGTGCACAAGTTTCGTCTGGCTTAGGGCAGCACAAAACTGAAATACACCACTGGGTGAAGCACATCATTCCTTCCTGTGGCCTCTATTCCTGCTAAGGCTAAGGCCCCTTTCACATGAGCGGACCATTCGTCCGCTTATTACAAGTCCGTTTACAGACTTGTAATGGGATCGCGTCCGTTAGCGGATAATGCATCCGCTAACGTCCGCAAGATCCGCATCCATTTTTTCGGACGGAAGAAAACCCTATTTTTCTTCCGTCCGGCGGATCGGATTCAAACGGACAGACGGTCCGTTTTCATCCGATTCCCATAGGGGATAGCGGAGGAGAGACAGGGCGGTCCCTGCACAAGCCGACGGACACACACGAAGCGGACCGAAAAATGGACCGCTCCGTGTGAAAGAGGCCTAAGGGGTTTGTTTAAAAATAAGCAGTATAGTATGGCCATGTTTATATAGCACAAAGATGTGCTTTGAATTGCGCTTTGTGCTCCACTGGCTTTGAGACTTAAAAACTAGTGGAGCATTTTTAAAGTATATGAGAAAAAATGAGCTGGGAGGAAGGTCTGGTCTGATGACCTGAGGAAATCTGATGATTACAGTGCCACAGAAAAATGTAATTGTTCAAACACAAATTTTGTAAAAGTTAAGATGTAAAAGTCTTTGTCACAAAGCCAACAAGTTTAAGGGGCTCAACCCCTCCATCAGGGCTTAAACAAAGCTGCTGACAGATTTTGCTAATTAACAGTTTGGTCAAAATCCTTGTTGCATTGTAACCATTGTCCGTCATCACTGTGAATTTATTTCCAACATTTAAAGTGTCACTAAACCCACATCATGTATAATGACCATATCACCATATCAATAAATGCTCTTTATACTCACTCAGTCACTATGGAATTTGTTTTCTGTATTCTGCAAAAGAACTGGTTGATCCTGCTGCTCTCTATCTCCACCTTCTGTTCATGTCCCCAATTCTGCAAGGGATTTTGCAGCTGTGGTGGCGACTCTGCACATGCTCAGTTTTCAGTGAGTTTCTACGCTGAGCATTTTATTCCTATCACTGAGCAGCCCGTGAGACTATAGAGTCACAGGTGTGGGCGTATACACAGTAGTAATAGACAGCCCACCACCTTCCTCCTCCTCCATGCCCACTAACCAGCTAAACGCAATGGGTGTGGGATATTACATCTTGAATGATGGAGGCTTCTCCTCCCTGCTATTCTATGACACAGGCTGGAGGGGTGTGACACAGCCTGTGACTGGCAGAAAACTGCCCACAACATGTTATTGTCAAACATAATAAAATATTTGATTTCAAATATATAGCATTTGTATGATGATTTAAAACAGTTTATTGATATAAATTACTGTATTTATCAACGTATAACACGTGTCGGCGTATAACAAGCACCCCAAGGTAAGGCGGGAATTTTAAGGAAAAAAACTTTTAGGAGGGAAGTTTAAGGGAAAAAAAACGTTTAAATGCCCATTGATGCAGCCTTATTAGTGTACATTTGCAGCCTTGTCCATCATTGCAGAATTATCTGTGTCCATCTGCAGCCTTGCCCAGTGTCATTGGAGCCTTGCTCAGTGTCATTGCAGCGTGTCACAGAGCCGGGAATTGGCTCCTCTCGCAGTCCCGCCTCTTTGCCAGGCTCCTATGATGGACATAACACAGGTCCGATGGCAGGACTGGGCGTGACTGTGAGCGGAGCCGAGTATTTTTTTTTAAGCATGTGACCAGTAGCAGAAGACTAAAAGATCCCCCTGCCACTGTTTCCCTGCGAAAGGTGGGGAAATATCTGGGTCTTGTGACAGCTGTATATGATTAGGAAAAGGTACTTTCATTTTTTTTTATTAAAATAATTACAATGCCATCATCCATATGCAGAAATAGAGGGGATCATATAAATTAAACAGTGCATTTTTAGTATCCCTTGTAGCCCTGATGAAGGGAGAGTTTTGAACCCCTGAAATGCATTGGCCTTGTGACAAGGTTTATCTCATCTTACCTTAAAATTTGTGACTGGAAAATTAAATGTTGGTGTTGTGCTTCATTCTCAGATATGCTTAGTTACAAACCAAAGAGACTGTGAAAGTCCTTTGGCCCTCTAACGGAATGGCCCATGACAGACTGAGATATTCCTATGTCTAGGGTCACCTTATGTCCACTAGGGCCATAGGGTGACAAAGAATCATAATTCATATATTACAGAAGACATTAATAAGGGACATTAATAATAATTCATGTTTGCAGGATGTCTTCAAATATCAAAAGCTGTTAGCTATGCAATCTGGGCACACATGCTTTTGAAAGGTGTTAATTCAGGTCTACAAGACCAGAGTGAGTCATACCTTTGTACAATATGCTATTGAAATATCTTAAGGTGTTGGCTATTCACTGTAAAGACATTCCGTTGAAGGTGTGGATTGCACCCACTCTCACAAGACTCTGCCATTGTGTGATAAAGCTGTCTAGAGAACTTATTCAACTAGATGTCTGTGTTACTATTCAAGGTTAATTGAACCCTATTGATGATACGGTGCCGTCATGTCTAGCTACCAATTAAAGAATTATCCTCAGTGAGTGAATAGGGGGGTGGAGATTGCATTGTCCTGTGATAAACTGCATTATGCTTGAGACTGTATAAGAAGCTGAGAAAAATACCAATAAATGGTCATATCTTTGGAAGCAAGAACGGAGCTCTGTCTCGTCTTATTCTGGGAAAGGATATGGATCGTGTATGCAATATTGTCGGAGTGTGTCAGATAAGCTTGTCGTGGGTGGATGGAAGGTCGTAAGCGGTGGTGACCGTTACATTGGTGGCAGCGGTGGGATGATTCCATCTTCAGAAGGACGGCTACAAGGACACATGACAATGAAGACGCTGTATGAACGGATGAAGCTCTCTTCCCTCATGGACTTACTGGAGAGCCGGGGAAGACCGGCCAGCAACCGTAAGAAAAGGGACATTATCGCAGAACTTGTCGAAATGAATAGAGCTAAGAGGCCCAGCGTAACAGACAGGACACCCGAGGAAGAATTTTTTGATCGGGCTGTTAAACATGGACTGGCACAATATGGTCCTAATCCTCCGCCGGAGATCATAGACCGGGTTATAGCGGCTGTGGATGCCACCTTGCGACAGCGAAGAAGTGCTGCAGCAGCTGAAGAGAGAGGAGAGGTGCAGATACCAGTCTCCATGGAAGAGGAATTCCAAAGGAGGTTACAAGAGATGCGGATACAGCATAGAGGACCAGTATCAGAGGAGGTCCTGTTGGGATGGTCGGATGTGATTCGGTGCCAACTCTGGAAGGAAGCGTTAGCTCTGGAGCAGCAACACCAAGGAAAGGTCCTGCCCTCCATCTATGCAAGGTACTGGCCGCAGTATGACGTACGAATGCTGTTGTTGGGGGAACAACCGAAGCAGGAGTGGATAGCAGAGTTAAGCAGGCTGATCCGGGCAGAGATGCAGCTGGATGAGAGTTACAGAGCCCTCCGGTGGTATGTAGCCCAAGAGTGCCCGTGGTCAGCGGATGACAGCCCCACAGAAGGCTATGACTATGATGGCCTGGGATTGTTGTATTGGAGGATGTCCAGTGATCCCAACTTTGGGGATGATCGGGAGTGGCGCTTGGAGGACATAATGGAGCACAGAGAGGAAAAATTGAATATCTCGGGAGGCCACTGGTCACAGGAAGATTTGAAAATTCTGGCCATTCGGGAATGGGAGCTGGAGGTCGCCTACAGACAGCTGCTAGACTCCGCTCAGCAGCAGGGTGGGGCTCCCATTGTCTGGGACTATGAGGAAAGTTCATATGACAACTGTGAACTCCTGGCTGATGAATCGGCAGTGGAAAATACGGAGATTGCCTTCCCTAAAGCCAAAGCGGATGGTGTGGAGTTCCAGAGAGCCGGGGCGGTTGGCCCCTCTCTCCAACAACAAGCTGAGGTGGTAAAGCTTTTACCCCCAGCTGAATCACTGGCAACAGAACAGAGGGTCACGGACCTCTGCTCTTCACTAACGGAAGAGGGGGACCCTGTGGTAGTGGATGAGACTGTGGTCTCTACTCGCAGCAACCCAGCGGAAGAGCTGGCAACAGAACAGAGGGTCACGGACCTCTGCTCCTCACTAACGGAAGAGGGGGTTCCTGTGGTAGTGGATGGGACTGTGGTCTCCACTCACAGCAACCCAGCGGAAGAGCTGGCAACAGAGCAGAGTGCCCCAGGCCTCTGCTCCTCACTAACAGAAGAGGGGGTTCCTGGGGTAGTGGATGGGACTTCAGTCTCCACTGGCACAACCCCAGAAAATGGTACAGGACTGGGACAGGAGGATGTCGGCTTTGCTTTGCAAGCACCGGGGGGTTTTCACCAAGCACCAGTGGATGGGACTTCAGTCTCCACTGGTATACCCCAGGAAGGGGAGGCAGTTGGCCCAGACCCCCAACAGCATGATAGACTGAGCCCAGCCACCCTGCCTACTCCCCAGCGGCAGGCGTGTTATCTGAGAGAGGCAGAGGTTGGCGGGGTGAGTAATGCTCAGTTTGGAGCCATTTATTTGAGGTACAGTATGGAGACCAGCATTGGAGGACTGGACCTACTGACGGACTTCGGAGTCAACCCGTTTGGGGTTACCACCTGTGTCCGTCTCCCACCGAAAGGGGAGAGATGTAACGGAATGGCCCATGACAGACTGAGATATTCCTATGTCTAGAGTCACCTTATGTCCACTAGGGCCATAGGGTGACAAAGAATCATAATTCATATATTACAGAAGACATTAATAAGGGACATTAATAATAATTCATGTTTGCAGGATGTCTTCAAATATCAAAAGCTGTTAGCTATGCAATCTGGGCACACATGCTTTTGAAAGGTGTTAATTCAGGTCTACAAGACCAGAGTGAGTCATACCTTTGTACAATATGCTATTGAAATATCTTAAGGTGTTGGCTATTCACTGTAAAGACATTCCGTTGAAGGTGTGGATTGCACCCACTCTCACAAGACTCTGCCATTGTGTGATAAAGCTGTCTAGAGAACTTATTCAACTAGATGTCTGTGTTACTATTCAAGGTTAATTGAACCCTAGTGATGATACGGTGCCGTCATGTCTAGCTACCAATTAAAGAATTATCCTCAGTGAGTGAATAGGGGGGTGGAGATTGCATTGTCCTGTGATAAACTGCATTATGCTTGAGACTGTATAAGAAGCTGAGAAAAATACCAATAAATTGTCATATCTTTGGAAGCAAGAACGGAGCTCTGTCTCGTCTTATTCTGGGAGAGGATATGGATCGTGTATGCAATATTGTCGGAGTGTGTCAGATAAGCTTGTCGTGGGTGGATGGAAGGTCGTAAGCGGTGGTGACCGTTACAGGCCCACCCTAAGATTATAATCATTATTAGGTTTAAATGCTATTCTTCCCATTTTCTTTCCTGGGTACATTTCTTGTCCAATTTGAGAAATTTCTCTGCTGCTCTCTGCATCGTTATGCTGTGACCGCAGGATGATGTAGTGCTGCCTCCTTTAGGGCATCATTTAGCAACATTAGGTCATTATGAATTACTTACCTGAGATCAAAGCCCCTGAAGCGAATCTTGTTTCTCTCCTCCGCCGCTGCCATAATACCCGAGTGACTTCCGAGTTCCGAGTGACTTCCGAGTATCGTGGCTCCGGCGCTGTGATTGGACAGAGTCGCAATGACGTCACTCCTGCGCAGGCTTACCTGTAGGTTAAAGTGGTCTGTAAATCCCTGTACACACGATCGGTCCATCCGATGAGAACAGTCCGACGGAACGTTTTCATCGGTTTACCGATTAAGTTGACTGATGGACTGATGTGCCTACACACCACACAAACCGATGCTTGTACGTACTAACGATCGTTTTTGACCTATCTGTTAGCCGTCCATCGGTTAGATTTTAAAGCAAGCCATCTGTTTTTGGACCGAAGGATAACGGACCGATGGGGCCTACACGCGATCGGTTTGGACCGATGAAAACGAACTTCAGTCCGTTTTCATCGGTTTGAACCGATCGTGTGTACGAGGCTTAAGGGTTAACAACCACTTTAAGGTTTAAGGTGTATCTCCAGCCAAAACATTTTTATTCAGTATTGGATAGATTGGGGAAAGAATAGAACCCATGACAGGTTTTACTGCTATTTGGAACTCCATTGGCAGGATTTCCTCTCCTGTTTTGGTAACAATGGCTTCACCAAATAGGACATACACTTAAAATAGAAGTCAAACATAGGGCTTCTTTAAACGGCATCAGTTCCAAAAAAACTCCCAATACTTTTTTGAACAAAACTAAATGTTTTTCAACACTTGGCTGTATAAGTTATCACATATTTTAAGTTTATTGGTCCTTTAAGAGGTATCATTTAGTATCCCAGGTGCACCATTCATTTCAAAATATCATTTTTATTTTTTGCCTCTCATATTTTCTAATGCTTTTATCTCTTTACATTTCTTTGTGAAGCTGAACCTTGTGCCTCGGGGGCACAAAATCCCTTATGTCTTCATCGCCGCATATATTGTCCCAGAGTTTTTCTGTCTACCAGCCGGTAATACAATCATTTTATTGAAATGACTTCATTAAGAAACCTGTAAAGATGATGATCCGAATATGGAGCTGGATTTAAAAAAAGGGTGATAATGATTCACTAAGCTGTTTGGGTAACACACAGCATAATTGAACACAGTGATTTTGCAATTAAAATGACCATAAAGATTTTATTTCAATTCCTAGCATAATGTCAGCATATTAGGATAATAAGCGCATAGTTTACCTTGATGCAATCTGGGAGATTGCGTTCATTAATAGGAGACAAAAGTATCACATTTGTTATAAGGGTTCACCTTGGCTTTGCCGGATAATATGTTGGGCGTCATTCAAAAAGCCAACGTTGAATAACAATAACTTGTAACAATCACCTTAAAGTAGATGTGAAGGCGGACAGCTAAATTCACAGCTGAAATATGTAAGTGGGAACAGTCTTTTTCAAAAAATAAAAATAATCTGTAACTTTGTTCAAACAGATTTTTTAAACCATGGAACAAAAAAAGTCAGTACTCCATCATGGACCTCCAGAAATTATTAAGGTTAATGAAAAAAGCATAACAAAAGACACCTGTCACTGATATTTCGGAGGCTGACTGGGCCCCTTCCTTAAGTTGACAGACATGTGTATGTCTATCACTTTGAGGAAAGGGTTCGACAAGATGATGAAATGTTGGTGGAGGATCTCCTTTTGCAATTTTTTTGTTATGCATTTTGACCTCAATACACTTTTGGATTCCACAACATAATGCTGGCCTTTTCTGTTTCATAAGTTATAATACTGTATCACCGTTAGCCAGGCACCCTTCTACAATGCCGTTCAGGGTCAGGTGCTGGGTGGATTTGTGTACGATTTCCTAAACCAGACACCACTGCCAGGCTCTGATCATGCTTTTCTCTACTGTAGTTAGAGCAAAATAGCTTGAACAAGGACCATCCTGGCCTGTGATTGGATAATGAGGAGCAGCAACATACTGTTGAGGTCAATCCTGTGCTTCCACATCCTATCAGCCATTTCCCTGTGCAATGTAGTAAACCCTGATTGGCTTACAGTGCTGCCCATTCCTTGCCTTAATCTTTCTGTGCAGAAAGCTTGGTAGTATTTTATGTAGTATCTGGACACAAATAATCTAATTAAAATTACTCTTATAGTTGGGTCAAAAATGGCACCTCCCATATTTTGTATCCTGATGGGTTCCTTATTGTCTTATGACAGACATCAGGGAAAATGTTGTTCTATTTCATGTGACTAGTTGTGTTATAGAATGTATAAAAATTTGATAAATGCGCAATCTAAGAAACGTATGTGACACAAAAGATATGAATCTCAAAACATATTCAAATCTACCATAAGTCCATATAGTTCTAAATAAAACATATATAGTAAAGAAAGGGTCCATACAAAGGTCCAGTAAGAAGTGCTCTTGAAAGTGAAAAGTGATTTACAAGACACGGTGCTCCACAAAGTGCTCTTTTCCACATACAATTTACGCCTCTTACCAGAAAGACTGAATCTCAAGTTATAGAGATCTTAATTTGGTCATACAATTATCAGCCAGCAGGGATATTCCACTCCTCTGTCTCCGGTGAGGGCGCTCCTTCCTGGTGAGCAGATTGCTACACTCGATAAATGTTTCAAATATCCTCAGAGCTTATGTGGACCATCCCTCTATGGATTTTCACCTGCATAAGAGGTGATAGATGGATAAGACTTCATAGTGCCGTACCTTTAAATCAGCGTTTACTAAAAAGTATCCATTTCACTTACATGTGGAAAAACGATAAAAGGCAAACAAAAACACACAGTCATGGACTTCCCTTGCAGGCTGTAACGTGGTGACATCACAGAATTTGGCTTCACCCAACACGTTTCCCCGTAAGAGGCATCGACTGGGATAGGAATGCAAAAAAGAAATAATGGTCAAAAACATTAGGGCCGACAACAAAAGTCTCTTTGTGACACCTTAGACAACTTAGAAGAGTAATGGCATAAAAAGACCAAATGGTCTATCCAGTCTGCACCATCTTGTTTAGGGCTGTTGTGGGCGCAACAGAATGCAGTTCAATCTAGTCCTGGCCCCTTCTACTTAGCCAGATGCAGCTAACTGCAAATCTAAATTTTCCTGCTGTGAACTGATTTTAAACCATGGTGGCAGCTATGACTGAGCTCCTGCTCTTGGAGGGTATAAACTGGTTCCTGGGCTGCCTTTATTCCCACAAACCTAGCATAATGCATGTCACAGGTGACATAGCTAAGCACAGGGAATGCATAAAAAAGATCTCTGGGGAGCAGTAAGGTGGGAGGCTGGGCAACTAGTTACCAAATAGTGTGACGGATGGCACCCCTCAAGGGAGGACTATTTGAGTAGTTTTGCCGCTCAATATTAGATGTTCCAAGTAGCGTCATATTTCCAGGGTTCCTTTATAAGTTCCTGGTACCAGACCATTAATTTCAAACAAAAATATATCCATAAGATTATACGTACATTTAATGAATTTTAGACGTGTCATCTAAAATCCTCCCTTGTGTAGAAATCCAAAAGCCCAAAGACTGCACTTCAGTGCTGCCATCTTAGATGTGATTTCAGCAGATTTAGAACTGTCACTCAAGCGATGCTCTATAGCAGCCCTTCTCAAACTTTATAAGGTCTAGGAACCTTTGGCCAATTATGACTCTTCATTTTTTGCGCGCTGTGATTGGCCAAGCATGCGGGACATACAGCATGCTTGGCCAATCATCAGCGCGCAATGCCGCAGTGAATTATGGGCCGTTTCGCGTCACTCTAATTTGGCGTGAACGACCGCTTTTGTTTGAATTTCGTCTAACGTACGAACAGACAATGTTAGAGTTGAACATACGTTTGTATTTATCAGTAATGTCCCATCCCAAAGCTCATCCCTAGCGGTCACTTAGAGCATTTTCCCCTTTTTCAAACAGCAAAAAATATCTTCTCAATGCTAAGCTGCTCAGAGGCGACTCTAGGGGGGGGCAGAGGGGGCCCTGACCCCCCCCAACATTATGCTGTGCCCCACCATGTGCCGCCCCTGGAGTAACAGTCTCTCCTGAGAGGAAGAGCATCCCCAGTCAGCTCTGCGGGGCATTCCTCCCCCTCCCTCTGCTCGCTGACACTGCATAATGCAAGCGTTCACACAACCACAGCCGTCCGATCTGCTCCTTTCCCTGCATCCTCATTGGCACGAAGAAGAGTGAGTTGCAGAAAGGACTCCATGAGCACTGTGGGGGAGGGGGGGCAAGCCTTCATCTCAGTTACTGAAAAAACAGACTGATTTCTTCCGTCCTTAGGACAGGAGAACCAGCCTGTAAATTCCGAGAGTGGTGACTGCAAGCTGAGCCGAGTGTCAGTCTATGACACTCTTTTACAGCCCAGCGAGTCCAGCCACCTCCCCCCCACTCTCCTCACATACGAGCAGGGAGGAATACAGCTCCTCCTCCTCCTACTTTCAGTCCCCCCCCCCACACTATCTCCATGTGCTGTATCTGAAGAGAGGGGATGTGTGTTCAGGAAATATGAATATCAGCAGCATGTGTGTGAATGATGCCTGAGATTCTAGCCTGGACCGTGGGTAAGTGTGTGCACTGCAGACTGCAGTACACTGTAATCACTGAACTGCATTTTCTCCATCCCTTCTCTCCCCCATCTTTCTCCCTCCCCTCTCCTGTTCTTTCAAGACATTCACAATTTACTTTCTGTAACGGTCACCACCGTTTACGATATTCCATTCCATCGCCCCACGACAGCTTATCCGTCAGCCCGACAGACATCAGACACGACCCATTTCATTTCCCAGAATAACCAAGACAACACAAGCTCTGGTACTGGTTCCAAAATGAATGAATGAATCCTTTAATGGTAACTTAGCTTTCTTATATACAGTACAAGCATGTTACAGTTAATCACAGGGACAAAGACACACTCCACCCACACATCACACAATGGGGGGCTTCATACACATTCTTTTTGCTAATGACACTACTCATTACCCAGACGGTCTGGCTCCGCATTTAGAGGTGTTCATTACTACAGCTTGACAAGTCACATTCCACATCTTAACAGTGTCATTAGCATACACAATAAACAGGTTTTAGGAGCAGACGTAATTAGCACAATGGACACAAAACAGTATTAGCATCACACAATGGAATGTCTAGGAGCAGACTCAATTAACACCTCAAAAGCATGTGTCCCCACATTGAATGAAAACACTCTATTGACCTGTCTGAGTCAGACTTTAACAACTTGTAATATTTCAAGATATCCTGCAAAACATGAATTATCAGTAATGTCCCATCCCATGTAATTTATCATTATCATTTCTCAGTCACCCTATGCCCAAAAGGGGCACAGGATGACCCTAGACCCAAGAGTCAGTAGTGATGATGGCACTCGAGTACCCCCCATCCTTCAAAAGTCTCTGGGTGTCACGGGCCATTCTGTTACACTTTCACTTTCAGTTAGGCAGGTAATATATAGTGCAAATTTCTTTCCTACATCCACAGATTGCAGGAAAGAAACTTGCATGATTCCCCCATCAACACAGACAGTGCTGACAGGGGAATATCCCTCCTGCCCAGCAATTGTATTCTCCCGACAAACAGTGATTCTCACTAGTGGCTATACAGCAACCACTAGTGATAATCATAAGAGAATCTGCTCATTAATGGTTCAAATCTCAGCCAGTTCCTGCTGAACCAGCTGAGATTTAAACTGTCTATGGCTGGTCTTAGCTCTTAGGCAGCCCATGCATTGATCACTTTTTTTCATTCAACTATTAGGTTAAATGGGGAAAAAAAAAAAGAAATGATCCAATTCCCCCATCTACACATTATAGGTGGATGGGGGAATCCTCCCAGTGTGGACCAGTGCTGGAATAACCAGAGTTGCTGTCCTGTCCCGACTATTCACAGCGCTGGTCTCGGTCTCCTTGGCAGCGGCGGCAGCACATTGGAACCCAGTGCTGGTTACTTTATGGGGCTGATGTACAGGAGGGCCAGCACAATTTGTTGTTAGAGATGGGCTGGGCATGTTCAAAAATCCACATGCCAGAGCCTGCCAGGAAGCCCACACTGCACAGCGCTAATCACAGGCAGTGAGACATTTCCCGGTCCGCAGCTCTGCACAGATCAGGAAATGTCTCACTGCCTGTGATTAGCACTGTGGAGTGTTGGCTTCCTGGCGGGATTGGGCATGTGGGATTTCAAAACACACCCGAGCCCATCTCTATTGGTTGTAGACAGTTGAGCTCCCTGCAGGTTGCTTAGCAGCAGTGGAGCCTTCTCTAACATGCTGATCGGGATGCAATCCAGGTGATGCTCCCAGTCAAATCCTAGTGTTAAATATCAGAGATTTTATTGATCAAAGCCAACACTTTACAGGCATAGAGCCCACACTTTACAGGCATAGAGCCCACACTTTACAGGCATAGAGCCCACACTTTACAGGCATAGAGCCCACACTTTACAGGCATAGAGCCCACACGGCTGCGGAACATACGTTTGATTTTATAAATATATATATATATATATATATATGTGGTTGTACTCTTGATGCTAATAAATACTGTATTTATTAGATCTGACTGGGAGCATTACCTGGATCACATCCCGATCAGCATGTCAACAGAGAAGGTTATAGAGCATTACTGCTGCTAGGTGACCAGCTGGGAGCTCAGCTCTCTATAACCAATAGTGCCAGCCTTCCCCTGCATGCACCCATAATGTCACCAGCACTAGGTCCTAATGGACTGCCGCCGCTGCCAAGGAGACAGATGCCAGACCAGCGCTGTCAATAGCAGGGACAGGACAGCTGGGGAACCCCACAGTGGCAGAACACCAGGGCTCGGTGGCAAGACAACCTTTGCAACCCTAAAAGTTCTCCCACTGCTTTGGACCCTTATATTTTCTTGGTGTGCTGGTGACATATATCTCTTGTTTTCTGCCACCCTGGGGGGCCCCAGTATAGTAGGAAGGGAGCTCACTGCAGAACATGTAAAAGGGCCCGTTGTGGGATCGTAGTAAAGGGCCCCAGGAGATATATATATATATATATATATATATATATATAATTGCATTTTATAGTTGGCCCCCCTACTTTTGTCCCTGTCCCCCCATGTGCCCCCTCTAAATATGAAAGCTGGAGATGCCACTGAATCTGCTTATTATTGTTTATTGCTAAAGGAGCCTCTAGCAACCTCTGGAGGAACCCTATGGTTCAATGGAACCCTGGTTAAGAAACCCTGCTCTGTAGTATTCACCTTTGCTCCTCCTCTGGAAGTTACATAAAAATGTATTCAGGCAGGGGCAAAGCAGCTGGGCCAGCAAAAACAGAAATGAGAAACACCCAGAAGAGGAAAAGGCTATGATATACAAAGAGGGAGAGTGTTGTGCTATGGAAATGACTCCTCTTAAACAGTTGTATTTACTATCAAGTTCAGGAGCATATTACAAGTCTTAAAACAAAATAACTTCTGGAAAGGAAAATTGCTGCAAGTAAGCATGTGAATTTTTTAATTATTTCTCTGTTTTTTGACCGGAATAGTTTTAAGTTGATGGGCCAGATTCAGAGAGCCTTAAGTCCTGTCTAACTGGTGTTAGACCGGAGAACTTTCAAATTACGCGCGCCGTATCACTAGTTTGAATCCTCAAACCATGATACGGCGGCGTTGGGCTTCGATCTGACAGGCTTACGTCTTCGTACGCCTTCGGATCTACGCTGCAATCTTTTTGCGGCCGCTGGGTGGAGTTTGCGTCGTTTTCAGCGTCGGGGTATGCAAATGAGCTTTTTCCGGCGATCCACTAAGTTACGAGCGTCGTTCGCAATCTCTTACGTCATCTTTTTGCTGCGTAAAGTTATTCCAGCTATTAGCTGCTCTAACGTTACGCGGCCCATGTTAAGTATGGCCGTCGTTCCCGCCATATGGAATGTCCGTAAACGACGCTACTCAAAAAAAAATTACGTAACGACGTGATTTCGCGCAATGCACGGCGGGAAATTTCTGAACGGAGCATGCGCAGTTCGATCGCCGCGGGAACGCGACTAATTTAAATGCCTCACGCCCCCTAATGGCGTAGTTTGATTCCGCCGGGAGAAATAGACTACGCCGCCGTACCTTACGGGCCAAAATCTCTCTGAATTCCTCGTAGAGCCAGGTAAAATACGGCGGCGTAGAGTATCTCTGATACTCTGCGCCTATGTAATTCTTTGTGAATCTGGCCCGATGTTTCTTTAGGCATCTTAAACATGAAGGCTCCCCACAATAGCAAGGAAGGATTTTTAATTTGCAGAATTGATAATCAGTAGGCACAGCCAGTGTGCAGAAAATACCCAGCCAGTAAATCTCGTCTCACTGATGCCGCAGCAGGGGAGCAGCCTTGTCAGCCATGTGTGTGCACCCTGGGTGGAGATTATGAAAATGAATTCATGAAATCAGCAGATCCCCCTGTTCAAACAGCTTTGCATTGGACATTTATGTCATCAAAATTCTAAACAAGAATTGAAGAATAAAAGTTGCCAACAAACTTCCATCTCGTTACAACTTTGCTTTTCCATTTTGTTATAATAAAAGAGAACCTCAGACAGCCCAGGAAAGTAACATAATGTGGATGGTTATATTTATGGATCTGAAAGCACTTTCATAATGTTTTGTTCAGCTTTCTGCTCATATTTTGGATTTAAAGCAGCACCAAAAGCCTTATGCCGCATACACATGCGACCGTTTTTCATGACGAGAAAAATGCAATTTTTTAAATTGGTCTTGAAAAATGGTCATGTGAATGCTCCAGAGCATTTTTCTGGACGAGAAAAATGGGCGTTAAAAATTTAGGACCTGCTCTATTTTTTCTCGTAGTTTTTCACGTCGTTCTATTTCACGGCGTGAAAAGCGGTCGTGTGTACGCTTTAACGAGGGGGGGAAAAAACGCACATGCTCAGAAGCAAGTTATGAGACAGGATCGCTCGTTCTGGTAAAACTAGTGTTCGTAATGGAGATACCACACAGGGCCGCCATCAGGAATTACACAGCTTCAGTTCAGGCATGGGCCCCATGGAGCAGAGAACCGGGGGGGGGGGGGTGCTGCCGTCTGAAATTGAGAAGCGGGGGAGGGGGCTGCCGGGAATATTGAGAAGGGAGGGGGGGGCCTTTACAAACAAAAAAAAAAGGAATAAAGAAAAATATAAAAAAAGGGGGGTAGCCATCCGGGGCCCTGGGGACCTCTGGGCCCTTTAATAAAAATAAATAAAAGGAAGAAAAAGGGGGGGTTGCCATATGTAGCCCTGGGGACCTCTGGGCCCTTTAATATTTTTTTTTTATAAAAATAAATGACAAAAAAAGGGCCATCTGGGACCTCTGGGCCCTTTAAAATAAATAAAAAAAATAAACGTCTGGGCCCTTTAATAAAAAATAAAATAAAAAAAATTATATAAACAAAAATAAAAAAAATAAACATTTATAAAATAAGGGGCCCTGGGGAAATCTGAGCCCTATATATATATATATATATATATATATATATATATATATATATATATATATATATATATATATATATATATATATAAAAAGAAATAAAAAAAATATATAAAAAAAAATATTATTTTTTTTAAAAAAGGAGGGGTTGCCATCCAGGGCCCTGGGGACCTCCGGGCCCTTTAATAAAAAGAAATAAAAAAAATAAAAAAAAATATATAAAAAAAGGGGGACCTCCAGACCCCTAAAAACAAATTGGCCCTTTAACAAAAAAAAAATATATATATATTAAAAAAATATTTTTTTTTTCTAAAAAATAAATAAAAAAAAGGGGGGTTGCCATCCAAGGGCCCTGGGGGCCTCTAAGAAAAAAATTAAATTGGCCCTTTAATAAAAAATTTAATAAAAATATATTAAAAAATATATATTTTTATAAAAAATAAATAAAAAAAGGGGGTTGCCATCTGGGGCCCTGGGGCCTCCGGGGGGTTGCTATCCAGGCTCCTGGGGACCCCCGGGCCCCTTACAGGTGTACTACCTGTACCCCCTGATGGTGGCCCTGTTCACAGAATGACGGCAATCAGAGGTTTTAAGCCCAGTGGGGGGGTGGGGACTGTGCAGAGCTGAGGGGAGAACTACAGATTAACCCATCAGCGCCCTTATATATTACATGACATCTTAATGACTTTTAGACTTCAATGTGATCGTTAAAAAATAATAAACAAATAAGGAATATATATATATAAATAAAAATAGAAAATAAAAATGAAAATTAGTGCTAGATGGTCTCATAAATAATAAGATCTCATAATTTAAAAAATCAAGGAACCAAGATTATAAATCCAAAAAATGTCTCTCTTACACAAGAGAAAAAACCTCTCGTACCTATGTTTGTCACAGCCTTTTGTATAAATCTGAGGTGTCCCCCAATTCGCTTGCACAATGTGCGCATAGTGCGACCTACATACACTAGGTTGCAGGGGCACCACAGAACATAAATGATGAACTTGGTCGAGCGCGTAATGAATTGTCTAATCTGATTTTTTTTCCCAGAACAGTTGAGGCTATGCCAGCTCCAAAAGCAGGAGGAAGGGGTGGCGGTAGAAGTGTGGGGGGCAACTTAGAAATTAACTATATATTAATGCCCATAGTTTTGGAATGGGATATCCAATAAAATCAAATAGGAATGATGGCCAAGAGTTAACTGCATATTAATGTCCATAGTTTTGGAATGGGATGTCCATCAAGATCATATAGGGGTATTGGCTAGGAGTCAATTCCACATAATGCCCCGTACACACGATCAGAATTTTTGATCGAAAAAGTCAGATGGACTTTTTAGTGCCATGTTTACCAAAGACTACACAGCCAAAAAAAGTCTTGACAGCGGCAAAAGATTTTTTTGCATTGATCGCCCTCAGGCTAACAGAGTGAGGAAAACTGTGCAGTTTACAGACTCTTGGCAAGTTAGCAAAGTTTAGCTGTGACAGCTTCGCTGCTTGGTGCCCATAAACTGGAACTGCAGGGCCACTGTTGGGGATACGATTATTCAAAGACAGATTCTGCCTCTGCTTTTTATAAAAGTCTCTGACTCTGCAATAAAATCTCATCTAACTACAGTTTTACCGTTCTCCTGTGGTGGGAGGAGGAATGGTACATTCCGGAGAACACTGGTTTAGTGGCCTAGGTACATTGCAGCTTGAGGGTGTTTAATCCCTGCTCCTGTGGTCCGCCTTTGTAGGGGAACTGAAGTCAGCCAGCTGACACACGATCGGTCAAAACCGTACATAAGATCGGTCAAAAGGATCGGACTGAAGGACCGTTTCATCAGTCCAAACCGATCGTGTGTGGGCCCCATCGGTCAGTTATTCTTCGGTCAAAAAAAATAGAACTTGCTTTAAAATTTGACCGATTGACGCCTGACCGATGGGCCAAAACCGATCGTTGGTATGCAAAAGCATCGGTTAAAAGGCCGCAGATGTTCAGAATCAAGTCGACGCATGCTTGGAAGCATTGAACTTAGTTTTTTTTAGCACATTGTTGTGTTAAAACACGTAAACGTCACCGCGTTCTGACACGATCGTTTTTTTAACAGATGGTGTGTAGGCACATCAGACCATCAGTCAGCTTTATCGGACCGTTCTCATCAGATGGACTGATCGTGTGTACGCGGCCTAATACATGTACACTTCCACAGTTCTTCAGTCTCATAAGGCTGAACTCCAGGCACAAAAACTTTAATTCAAATATATATGCATAGCGCCTGGTTACTTTGAAGTACCGCTACTACTTAAATTTAAAGGGAGATCAGAGTAGTAGTTAAACTGATCCGAATTGTTATGTTTAAAACAGGGTCTCTGTCTCAGCTTGGCTGTGCTGTGAGCTCATTCTGTTGTACTGGGGTGTTCTTTCCACCCCTGTGCAGTTAGATGGCAGCAGTGGAGTGAAGGTTTGGGTGCTCTTCCCCAGCAGCCAATCAGTAGGGCGTAGCCTCGCTGTGCATGCTGGGGGAGGGTATTTATGGGGCTGACGCAATTGGTTCTGGGTCTTCTTCATCCAGCGTGGCACCCACCTTTAGGGTGGCTACATCATGGCGCCCCGGCAATATGGCCTACCTGGCCGGGGCGTGCGTCCCACATGGTGTTCCTGGTTCCGGGGACCGTGTTGGCCCAGAGCATCTGAGCAGCGACGGGGACCCAGTGAGCGACTGGGTTCCCACCTTTGAGGATCCCAAGCGGTATTGCTGTTCGGTGGGGAGTCCATCTGAGAAGCGCCAATGAGAGGCTGGCGATCCAAAAGGGTCTCGACAAACCACCCGGGATCAAGGTAGCCGGACACTGAAGGATTGATCATCTGTCAGTCAGTACCTGGGCAACATTAAGAAGGAGATCCAGGCGTAATTCACCTAAGGAGGATTTCCTCCGTACCTGCAACCAGAGAGGGCCTGTGGCAGAGGCATCTCCCTGAAGTCCATTCAGGAGGGTCTGTGGCAGAGACTTTATCCTACAAATTTTCAAGTGATACTCCGGCTGCCAGGTCAATGAGAGGGGCCTGTCCGGGTACACTAAACCCACTCAGGCAGGAGTGGTACGGAAAGGGTTAAATACAGGAACAGGACTGTTCCAAATACTATGCCTGAATCTGCTGTTCTCCATTTTCCTGCAAACTCTATCCCTTTCATCACCAGTTCATTGTTTTTTCCCGGCTGGGTAATAAAGAGCACAGCAAAGACACTTGTTGCGGACATTCTTTTACTATTGCTATATTACTGGCAGTAATGTTATATTAACTTTAAAGTATGCTGGCAGCGCTGTTCCAGGGCCAGGAGAGGCAGACCAGCCAGCCTGATGCCCCCCCCATGGGTGGCACTCAGGATGGACCATCAATCCCCGCACCCCCGTTGGTAAAAAAGAAATAAAAAAATGGCGTATAACATTCAAGCACAGTTTATACTCTATTCTCAGGGGGAAAAGGTGTGTGTTATACGCCAATAAATTAAGTAATTATGGCCCAGGGCTGGGTTTTCCAACTGGCCATGGAGCTTATTGTTCCTTTTATTAATGTTAAACGAGTCAAAGTCTTTCCCAGTAAAGCTGGAGACCTTCCACAGAGTGTAGGTACTAGAGCTCACGCAGATATAGGGGGGGGGGACAATAAACAGGAATAATCACAGTCCAACAAAGTTCAGGGACCTCCTTGTACTGTTGGGAATCCCTGATTTGTGAAGCCCAGTAGGCAGATTTTTGTGATGTTTCAGCCCAAAACATAAACACAATGCAGAGTGAGGTTCACAGCTCCACCCTTTTAATCTTCAGCTCCTAGATCTGGGGGGTTCCCAAGTGCTTGCTTTTAATCTCGTATGCATGCTTGAATGCTTCGACACATAACGGGTTTACACAGGAATACACACAGTAAAACAGTTTAAAAGACATGCTCTGCTTCCACATATATCTGGATAAGTCTATTTTTTTATTTTTTTACTCCCTCTACTGCTAAGCCTCTCTCTTCCCTCTCCTTCGAAGCAATCCTTCCTCGACTCCCGTCATTAATTCGCTGTCTATTTGTCTTCGCCTTTTTCCTGGACCTGCTCTCTGTGCAGAATATATTTCTTGCAGGCTATAATTGGCGCGGGAAGGGGGTCCGGTGATTTCATCTATGCTGCCTTCTGCCAGGTTATTATCCTCAGCCGTGCAACTGGTAAAATCATCTCCGTCCCCCTTCCTGGCTAGCGGCCAGCTTTGCATGCACCAGTTGGTTTAGCAGCATGTTTAGAGGATATATCCTAAAAACACATTATATGCTTGTATTTTGAAATTTTATTTTGCTTGTACCTACCTCTTTATTCGTTTCTTGGCTAGGCGAGAATGACGTTTATGCCTCCTCCTGCAGCCTCTTGGAATACCCATGTCACATATCCCAGGAAGGAACAGATCCACGAACTCAAGGCAGAGAAAAGCCTGGTACACAGGATCAGATTTTCTGCGGACAAAGCGTAGGACTTAAGTCCGAAGGGCGTTGGCCATGAGCTTGTCTTGCATACAAACGATAAAAGAATTGTCGGCCAACAAACATGAAACTACGTGGTTTCTCAGCTCTTTAGCACCACCCTTTTTCTGCTAATGTGTTATGGTTAGCATTGCTTCTGAGCACTTATGTACACACGATTGGATAATGCGACAACACAGATTTGTTGTCGGAAAATTTTAAAGCATGCTATCAAACATTTGTTGGCAGAAAATTCAATAAAAATGGTCTGATGGAACATTCAAACAGTCTGCCATCACACAATTCCCGTCTGAAAATCTGATTGTGTGCATCAGGCTAAAGAAAGGCCTGGAGCCATAAGGAACAAATGGAGTGCAGGTCCTGCATGATAGGATGGAAGGGGAACCAGGATTAGAGGGTAAACTTTTTAAATATAAATACCCCTGTAATACACAAGCTTAATGTATTCTAGTAAAGTTAGGTCCGTTTTGTTAGGTTGTTACAGCATTTAGACCGTGGCCATCTTAAGTGTGGGCATCATGAAGCCAGACTGTATGACTTCCTGGATTTCAGCCTTGCATATATCGCACATGCTCAGCCATGTGACTTTAATAGCCTAGGCTAATAAGGAGGAGGAAGTAATGAAGGACTACAAAATAAAGGTATTTACAAGCAACAAAATAAATAAAAATTGTCCATTCTGAACACTATGAGATTAGGGCATGCAGCACAGACAGACATAAAAAAATGGGTGGAACTCCACTTTAAGTTTTTAAAGTTTTTTTTGTAGGGAGGTTTACTTACAGGATTGGCTGAGCAGACGGGTGATGGGGTGGAGCGTAGAAGTATTGGCTGCAGTGATGGGTGGGTCTGTAACAGAGTCTGGAAGCCGCCTGAAAGCCATCATATGAACCTCCCTCCCTGGCATTTTGCCATGTCAGTGGGTGTAGGATAGGATTTCGGTGTGTCAATTGGGACCACTTGAAGGGGTTAAACATCTGTTGTAATAGTGGGGACCCATCTGTTGGTATGGTGTTCTCTGGTGGATATGGTAAAATAACAGGGACCAGGTAGTGGTTACACTGTATGGTGTCTGTGGGGAATTGGTAATGTCCATGAGGTGGTGTCTTGCGGCTGGGGGCATATGTGTGCCACAGACACAAAATTCTTGGTAAATTAAAATGTAATGTTAAATTTGGTATTTATGGTTATTTATTGTTATGGTTTGTTAATAAAAGCCTTTCGTCATTTAGCCCCACTTCAGGCTAAGTATGTATTATTTGATTGATAAGTGGGGGATGGTGTTTGGGGGGGGGGGGCGTAGGTTCGTATATTGGGTGGTGATTACATCTGAACTACCCTAGTCATGAGAGAAGAGACCATACATTTGTGAGATCTCATGCTGCATCATTAGGGGGCTTAGCTGGTTCTCTATGACAAATAAAATGGTGGCATGGAACAACAGATATTGGAAGTCTGTGAATGGAGCCAAGTGTTTGGTGCCCAAGGATGGAAGAATTCACAATGAGACCACAGATTGCAGTAACGTATATTAGTATTAAATTTTCGACAAGGTGGCAACAGTCTGTGTAGCACAACCTCACTGGCCCAACGGGGCGTACAGGGAGTTTGCAGAGGATATCCGGAAAAAAATGATTATGCCGACAACATCTGACAGAGGAGGTGGCTGGAAGGCAGTCTGGCAACAAGGCACCTAAATGCAGAATAGCACCTGACTGTGGCACATGGCAGTCCCTACTCTGTCTCTCCTCCCCCGGAACCTTTCCCTGTCGAGCAGGTTCCTGTCCCTGACCTAACCACTTTGCATATGCACACCAACCAGAGGGGGAAAGTGCTATTTATTAGCACTGCCCACACTAAAGATGGCTGCTAAAATCATCCAGGGCAGCAGTGTCCAATCTGATGACACCTATAGAGGCTTCAGAGGAACACGAGGAACAATGGGGCATAATTCCCCTCACTGACACCAATGAAGGGGGTACATTTCCTCCTAATGACACCAACAATGGGGCCCAATGACATCAACGATGGGGCGCAGTTCCTCCCACTTACACTAATAATGGAGCGCAATTGCTTTCACTGAAACAAACAATGGGACTGACGTTGGGACCTTTTCTACTCCCACTGGCTACAGTCCGGCTCTCCTAAAGTCTGAAGGACAGTAAACTGGCCCTTCCTTTAGAAGGTTTGGAGACCCCTGGCCTAAAACAAAAATAGAAAGGTTTTGACTGGAATTCCACTTTAAATTAAGTGAGTTTTGCTAGACAGTGTTAGTTAGAAAGGATGTTGTTACAGTATATAGTAATTTTAGATGGAAACTTAGTGGAATTCTTTAACCTCTCTGGCAAGTCCAGCCACCAACCGCACATCCGATTCCTAATTGAACTGTAACACAGAATATCCCCACCACTAAAATCCTAGAGGATCGATACACCATTCTCACCAGCCATGGAAGGCTAGGTGTCTACACTGCAGACGGCGAGGAGGCAATCTTTTCATTGACCATTTAATGCAGTAATATCTGAGTGTATACAAGCTCAATTACAAAGACAAGATCAAGAGTACACATGCTTCCTGCAATATCCAAACGCCACCAATACAAAACGGCGAGGCAGACGGGCCCTGGGAAAGCGGATAGAAGATACAGATAGAGACAGACGGGTAAACACACTGAATTAATTTTGTCCAGAAGGTATAGAATGATAAGGGAAATTGCTCATTTAACTTGACAGACTGTCAGGCGAACGTAATACACAGATTAATGCCACCTCCCCAATAGTTGTCCCTTGAGTGCCGCACCAAAACTTCACAGCTTTTTCAAGTGCACGGCCCTCTCTCTTCCTCTCACACAGTCCCTGCGCTGTGCGCTGCAGAGCAGAAGAGAGCAACCGCAGAGACAGAGATGAATCAAAGGAGCCTGAGAACCGCACATATCCTATTTAGATATCTCCTCACAAACAGCAGGTGCTCATTAAAGGATGTCTAAACCCAACCAGTGAAATCTCATGAAGCTTTGACGTGTAGATGTCACTTTATCAGTTATCAGAATTGAAAATCTGCAGATTTCATTGGAGTAATATCTAACATGTCAATCCATGAACTTCCGCCTCCATCTCATATACTGTATGCTTGAAATCCCTTAATTTATTCTCCCTCACTCACCTATCCCCCGCTTTCCCCCTGACCCTCCTTCTCCCCTCATTCCCTATACTACCCTCTCCCTCCCCTTCCAAACCCCCCCCCTTTTTTCCCTCTTCCTGTCCCTTGCCCTCCTACACCTTATACCAGGGGTCTTCAAACTATGGCCCTCCAGTTGTTCAGGAACTACAATTCCCATCATGCCTAGTCATGTCTGTGAATGTCAGATTTTTACAATGCCTCATGGTAAGTTTAGTTCCACCACAGCTGGAGGGCAGTAGTTTGAATATTCTTGCCTTATACAACTGCTATTTTTCTTCCCCCATCTATTAACCCCCCCCCCCCACCTCTTTCATTCCCTCCTCCCCCTCCCTCCTCCCCCTACTTTATCAGTGCTGTGCTTTGATACTATGGAGTCAATGCGTAAGTAGGGTGACCACATTTCCAAAACTACCATTCAGGGACACCCTCCCTTCCCAAAAATCAGCTTGTGGTGTAACGAATCACAGCACAGTGATTGGACACAAGCGGCGGGATTTATGATTTCTCCAATCACAAGTAGGGGCCGGGTTTGTGCTCCTCCAGGCATTCCCGGCCAGGACAATTACTGTCAGTAAAAGCGGTGATGTGTCGGCCTTTTTTGGGGGCATCAGATTGGCAAGGGGGGGTGGCTGTGTCAGTTTCATTCCGGGACACTGTATTGTCCTGGAATAAATGTGCCCGGGACAGACCTGCAAAATGCCAGACTGTCCCGGGCAATCCAGGACACGTGGTCACCTTATGTGTAAGGTGTTCACTGTGCAGATATGACAAAAAGTTTCACGACCAGAACAAAAATTGAGTATTTTCCCCAATATGTGTAATTTCTTTATTGTTGGTGCCACCTAGTGGCCATAATGCATTTTTTCCTCAAGACATACCTCATTCAGGAAACAAACGTTTGGTGGCCTTTAGATGGTGCTGATGACATGGAACCACACATAATAGAGGAAGTACGGCAATTCGTGCCCTGATTGTGTAGATGTTTGTCACATCTGCACAACAAAAGATTTAGGGCTCTTTCACCGTGGGGCCCTCTGAGCCCTCCTATCTATGCGACTGATTCATAGAATCAGTAACGCATAGATTTCCATTGGATCCAACTGGCATAAGTCTCTTACGCCGTTGAATCTTATTTTCATATTTTAGGCTGGACGCTAGGTGGCGTTCCCGTCTAAAATATGCAAATGAGCGTATACGCCGATTCCCTGAACGTGCGCCCGGCCGTCGTATCTGTTTACGTCGTTTACGTCAGTCTTATGCCTGGCCTAAAGTTATCCCTGCTATATGAGGCGCAGGCAATGTTAAGTATGGACGTCGGGACAGACGTAGTTTACGATGTTTGCGTAAGTTGATTCAGTATGGGGCTGGCCGTACATTACGTTCACGTCGCTTTCATTGACAATTTGCGACGTGATTTGGAGCATGCGCACTTGAAAACTTTCACGGGCGGCGCATGCGCAAGAACGTTCGGCGCGGGATCGCGCTTCATTTAAATAATAGACGCCCCCTACCCGCTCAATTTGAATTAAGACGGGCCATTTACGCTACGCCGCCACAACTTTACAGGCAAGTGCTTTGTGAATTAAGGACTTGTCTGTAAGGCCGGATTCACACCTATGCGAATTGGTTGCGGCTTAAACGGCATCTAATTCGCAGAACATTTCTAAATACATTGTTTTCAATGAGGCTGGTTCACATATGTGCAATGCATTCGCACTGCGCATTGCAGAAAAAAAGTGTGCGGATTTTATGCCTTGCAGTGCGGCTCAGGTGCGAATTCAGTCCCATTATCTTCTATGGGTACGCAGCTGATTCGCAGATGTGTTCAGTTCTCTTCAGGAATTTCTCTCATTCAGCTCAATACACTTCTCCCCCACTCTCCTCTCACCCGAAACTTCTCCCAGGTCTCCAAATTCGCAGCTAAAACGTTGCTAATCTGCTGAACACTTCCCTTATCTATCTGCAGAGATTGCAGAGCTGAAATTCGCACCGCACTAGTGTGATTCCGGCCTAAAAGTTGCGGCGGCGTAGTGTAAAAAGCATACTCTACTCCCGCACATAGATAGGCGATTCTACATGAATCTAGCCCACAGTCTTTGATTTCAGCAATATGTGTAGTTCGAATTCTACTGGAGTTCAATGTAAAATTCGATTCGAATTTCAATCCGAATTTCCAAAATTCTGACAAATTCGGTCAGCATTCAGTAAAATTTGTTTCTATTGTAATTCGGGTATTCAGATATATCCGAATGATGAAAAATGTGTCCAAATATTAATTCGGAATGAAACGAAGCGCACATTTTGTACCAGTGGAATCAGTGACAGCGCAGCACTGTCTGGCGGGTACATTATATTAGGTTTCTTTGCCATAATGTGCTACTATGTGGTGAATACTCGCAGATTAGGGCATAAACCTGCAGGGTGCACATTTCATTAATAAAATTGAATTTAATTCTGCTTTAATGGCTTTATTGTTTCAAAATTGTGACTCTGGAACTCTGGAGTAATTGCAGGAGACGTACACAAGGCGCATTTCTAGATGGTATTGTGAAATCCTTCTCTGATACTCACATGTTTTCATCTTTGCTCTGAAGATGTGATAAATTGGCAGTTTTATGTGGATCTGTGGAGCTTCAGAAGCTAAAGACAGGCAAGATTCGTTCCAAGTGAGCGAGGACAAGACATGCTGCATTACCTTCTATGCTTTGATATCCTCCGTGTGTTCATCCTGCACTAGTCTAGGGGGAGGGAAGGTTGCTATCTCTGATGACTTTGTGAACTCACCCGAGCAATATATTTGCTATATATGATAATGTTTAAAGCTGAACTCTGGGCAGATATAAAAGGCGCAAAAAAATACGTAGTACTGTATTCTTTAAAATCTCATTAACCACTTGCCTACTGTGCACCTACACCCCCTTCCTGCCCAGACAAAATATAAGCTTCCGGCACTGCGTCGCTTTAACTGACAATTGCGCGGTCGTGCGACGTGGCTCCTAAACAAAATTGCCTTCCTTTTTTCCCCACAAATAGAGCTTTCTTTTGGTGGTATTTAATCGCCCGTGCGGTTTTTATTTTTTGCGCTATAAACAAAAAAAAAAGCGACAATTTTGAAAAAAGACACAATATTTTTTGCTTTTTGCTATAATAAATATCTCATTTAAAAAAAAAAAAAAAACATTTTTTATCTCAGTTTAGGCCGATACGTATTCTTCTACATATTTTTGGTAAAAAAATGTAAAAAATAAAATCGCAATAACCGTATAGTGACTGGTTTGCGCAAAAGTTATATTGCCTACAAAATAAGGGACATAATTATGATTTTTTTTTTTTATTGATTTTTTTACTAGGAATGGCGGCGATCTGCAATTTTTTCTCGGGACTGGGACATTATAGCAGACACATCGGACACTTTTGACACATTTTTGGGACCATATACATTTATACAGTGAACAATGCTATAAATATGCATTGATAACTGTATAAATGCAACTGGCAGGGAAGGGGTTAACCACTAGGGGGCGGGGAAGGGGTTAAATGTTTCTCCTAGTTTGTGTTCTAACTGTGGGGGGAGGGGGGGTGACTGGGGAGGTGACCAATTGTGTCCCTATGTACAAGGTACACAATCGATCTCCTCTCTCCCTGACAGGGACGTGCAGCTCTGTGTTTACACACAGAGCTGCACGTCCCAGCTCAGTTACACGGCAATCGCGTGTGCCCGGCGGCCGCCGGGCACACGCACGGGGGTCCCAGTGATGCGACGGGTGCGCGCGCGCCGCCGGTTGCGCGCGCGCGTGCCCCTAGCAGCTTTCTATGACTGCACGTCATATGACGTGCAGTCAGGACTGTCATGGACCATGAAATACTGAAGTGTTTCTAAATGAAATCCTAATTCATGTATTACAGATTTTATTCTGAACCCCAGCCAGGTCAACAGACTCATAAGAGATACTCATTGTCCATTGTGTGATAACCCTATTTAAAGCCTTTCTATTATCAGGTGTAAATGACTTCTGCCCTGTCTCTGGTCTCCAGACAGTTCCATTGTTCTGTGGCTGGCTATTGTGTACATTGATTGACCCCCTGGGGCTTTTGTCTGAACACACATATTCAGGCTATTCAAGCTTTGGGACCAATCTCTGCTGAGACATTTTCAAGTCCTCATTTGCATGGTTTAAGAGGACCAGAGTGAAGACTGCATACTTTACAATGGACCAATAAGAAAGCGGTTGTTGGGGGCGGGATGTTCCAAATCCTGTATAAAGTGTGCTGTGTACTTTCAATAAAGTGTGTCCTGTTACATTCAGCATTAAGCCTTGGCTCATGTGTGGATTATTCGGCGATTCCAGGGATATTCCTAGTCGGGGAATATTGGGTGATTTCTTTTATGGGAGAAGAAGGGAATGCTTGACGGGGATATGTTCTACTACCGTCACAAGGACAATGAAGTTATCCGCCCGCCGTCATATGACGGTGGACGGATGACAAGTGGTTAAATAATCATTCCAGGGTAGATATTTTATACATACGGTGGAACCTTGGTTTACGAGTAACGCAGTTAATAAGCGTTTTGAAACACAAGCAACTTTTTTTTTTTTAAATCCTGACTCGCTTTGCGAGTGTTGTCTCGCAAAATTAGCAGGATTAAGCCAATGGGGTGTGCAGTACCGCATTTGGCCAGGGATGCAGGGGCGCCGGTGGCACTTGGAATGGTTCAGAGCTGTTCAGAAACACACGGAACCACTCGGAAATACCCGGAAACACTATTTCCAAGCCTTCCCGGTGGTTTCTGAGTTCAGCCGAGCTGTTCCCGAGTATTTCCGAGGCTCTCCGGTGCCCCCCCCCCCCACCTCTGGCCACGCATTATCTTAATTTCCATTGAATTCTATGGGAAAACTCGCTTTGATATGCGAGTGCTTTGGATTACAACCATTGTCCTGGAACAGATTATGCTTGTAATCCAAGCTTCCACTGCAGTTATATTGGTCCATTGTAACTATGTATATACCATTTCTGGACGATGCTCCAGGAAGCGGAAGCTAGAAATCACTGAAGTTAACACTGCTACTCTTCCATGGCCCGTGCTAAGCAGCCAGCATGATGCATTCTGTACATAGGAGGTTGGCTGCTTAGCATGGGCGCCATTTAGAAAATTCTCTGGTTCCATAAGGTAGAGAGGTGTGGCAGCATCATGCTCTCCACCTCATGCAATCAGAGAATGCTTTGCATTTATTCAAATAAACATTTTCTGAATGGCACCCATGAAGATTGGCCAACCCTCCTCTCAGCACAGGACCCCAGAACCAAGTGGAGATCAATGGGCCAAACTGGACCAATGCAACTATGTAAAAATATACCATGCATTGAATTATTCTTTAAAAAAAAAATATTATATAAGCAGTGTAAATATATAACTCTAAACTGGCCTCAGCCTCCTGCAGTTCCTGTACAGCAAGGCTGCAGTATAATAGAAAGACATAGCACAATATGCCAATCAGATCATGTGCTGATAAGAAGTATACTTATAATAGGAGAGAGTAAAGGGACAGAGAGATGAGCTCATCGCTGTGCTGCTTCTCCTATCCCTGTCCAGTCACAAGTTGGTGTGGATCCAGGGTGACCTGGTCTGAGAGGAAGTGGGTTAAAAGATGCTGGCCATCAGACTTAGGACATCTAATGGCAGAAAAAATGTACTGCAGGTAAAATCTTTTAATTGAAGATGAATATTACAGCAAAAAACACATTTGTTATTTTGTATTTTACTGGGCTACTCATTTTATCTTTTTAGGCTGGAGTTTTGTTTAAAAGCTAAGCTCCAGACAAATACCGTATTTATCGGCGTACAACACGCACAGGCGTATAACACGCACCCTAACTTTTAGAGGGAAGTTTCAGGGAAAAAAACTTTCCACAGCCCCCTGCGTATAACTCGCAGGCACAGTTTACACTCTATTTTCAGGGTAAAAAAGTGAGTGTTATACGCCAATAAATACAGTATATAAAAATATAAATTAATGCAGCTTTGGCGATACAGTATAAACAGACTAGTGAATGTATATTAACCACTTAGCAACCACCTGCCGAAAACTAACGGCGGCAAGGTGGTTGCTTAACTCTGGGATCACGTTATATAACGTGATTCCAGAGTCGCGCTCCCGCGCGCCCCCTGGGGCGCGCACACGGGAATGTCCGTGACCGCCGGGTCCAGAGGACCCGGCGGGTCACGAATCACGGTAAATCGCCGCTGATAGCGGCGGTTTACCACGTGATCGCGCCGTCCAATGACGGCGCGATCAGATGTAAACAGACCGGCGTCATGTGCTGACGCCGGTTCCTCCCTCCTCTCTCTGTACCGATCGGTACAGTGTGAGAGGAGAGGGGAGGGAGCGGATGGCAGCGCCAGTGCTGCGGGCTGGATCTGTGACAAATGTAGTCACAGATCCATCCATCCATCCCTCCCTGCTCAGCCATCCCTGCTGCACATACTCTGCAATGCTGGGCAACACTCTGGGGGGGGCAATACTCTGGGGGGGGGGGGCAATACTCTGGGGGGGGGGGGGCAATACTCTGGGGGGGGGGGCAATACTCTGGGGGGGGGGGCAATACTCTGGGGGGGGGGGCAATACTCTGCCATACTCTGGGCATACTATGGGGGGCAATACTCCGCAATACTCTGGGCATACTTCCGCAATACTCTGGGCATACTTCCGCAATACTCTGGGCATACTTCCGCAATACTCTGGGCATACTTCCGCAATACTCTGGGCATACTTCCGCAATACTCTGGGCATACTCCGCAATACTCTGGGCATACTTCCGCAATACTCTGGGCATACTCCGCAATACTCTGGGCATACTTCCGCAATACTCTGGGCATACTCCGCAATACTCTGGGCATACTCCGCAATACTCTGGGCATACTCCGCAATACTCTGGGCATACTCCGCAATACTCTGGGCATACTCTGCAATACTCTGGGCATACTCTGCAATACTCTGGGCATACTCCGCAATACTCTGGGCATACTCTGCAATACTCTGGGCATACTCTGCAATACTCTGGGCATACTCTGCAATACTCTGGGCATACTCCGCAATACTCTGGGCATACTCCGCAATACTCTGGGCATACTCCGCAATACTCTGGGCATACTCCGCAATACTCTGGGCATACTCCGCAAAACTCTGGGCATACTCTGCAATACTCTGGGCATACTCCGCAATACTCTGGGCATACTCCGCAATACTCTGGGCATACTCCGCAATACTCTGGGCATACTCTGCAATACTCTGGGCATACTCCGCAATACTCTGGGCATACTCCGCAATACTCTGGGCATACTCCGCAATACTCCGCAATACTCTGGGCATACTCCGCAATACTCTGGGCATACAGCGCCCCTGTCCCCGTGAGCTCGCATGCAGAAGCGACCGCATACGCAAGTCCCGCCCACATATGAAAACGGTGTTCAAACCACACATGTGAGGTATCGCTGCGAACGTTAGAGCGAGAGCAATAATTTTGGCCCTAGACCTCCTCTCCAACTAAAATGATGTAACCAGTAAAAATATTTAAAGCGTCACCTATGGGGATTTTTAAGTCGCAAAGTTTGGCGCCATTCCATGTGGCCACGCTGTGTCAAAAAGTCCCACACATGGGGTATCGCCATACTCGGGAGGAATAGCAGAATGTGTTTTGGGGTGTAATTTGTGGTATGCATATGCTGTGTGTGAGAAATAACCCGCTAATATGAACATTTTGTGGAAAGAAAATAAAAATGAAAAAAATCTTGCTTTTGCAAAGAATTGTGGGAAAAATTACAAACTTCAAAGAACTCACAATGCCTCTTTCTAAATACCTTGGAATGTCTTCTTTCCAAAAAGGGGTCATTTGGGGTGTATTTGTACTTTTCTGGCATGTTAGGGTCTCAAGAAATGAGAGAGGATGTCAGTACATCAGATGTGATCAAATTGATCAATTTTCAGTAATTGGTACCATAGCTTTTAGACCCTATAACTTTCACCCAGACTAAATAATATCTAAATTTTTTTTGTTTTGTTACCAAAGATATGTAGCAGTATACATTTTAGGCCAAATTTATGAAGAAAAATTACTTTTTTGCAAAATTTTATAATAGAAATGAAGAAAAATTCATTTTTTTACAAAATTTTCGTTCTTTTTTCATTTATAGTGAAAAAAATAAAAACCGCAGAGGTGATAAAATACCACCAAAAGAAAGCTCTATTTGTGGGAAAAAAAGGACAAAAATTTCATTTGGTTGCAGTGTTGTATGACTGAGTTATTGTCATTCAAAATGTGAGAGCACCAAAAGCTGAAAATTGGTCTGGTTATTAAGTGGGTTTAAGTGCCCAGTAGTCAAGTGGTTAAAAGAGAAGTACAGGAATCGTTAATAACTGACAATTTTACTTACCTAGATGGATTACAGCATTCATCCGATGCTGCAGCTGTGCCTTGCCAGCTCTACACTGATAACTGAGAGATCAAAGACCACTGATCACTCAGTTCTCAGGTCTGATCTAAGCACAGAGCGGTGACTGTCAGTCACCACTCTGTACTCTGCCTCTCCATCGCTGGACTGTGGAAGGGGCTGGATCAGCTATCTCAGCCTCCTAGCTGCCTGCCAACAGGCTGTGTCAGCTTCTGGTCAGGCATCTGAGCGAATTCCGCCATTATTGTCGGGACAGCTGCTTTTAGTTGTATAAAATGTTACCCAAGTTTTACTTGGTTTCCGTGCAACTTCAGACTATTTTTTTTCCTCCAGCAGGCGTTAAAGAAAAAACAAATTTTGGCTGTAAGGCGGCCAGGGACAGCCACTAAGGAGAATCAGTGGATTCTAGCCAGTGGACCTAAACGCTGCATGCACTGAGTACGAATAACAGCAGCTGTCTGTCATGGCTGTCAGATTTGTACACCCTACAAATCAATGGCTGGCAGTGCCGCTGTTTGCACATAACCACTCATTTGAGTGGTTACATGCAGACAGAGCATCCTACTGATTCAGGATGCAGACAATGTGTTTCTGTGGAGTTTCTGGATTCACAAAAACTGGCCTCGGCTAATCAGCTAGTTTGTATGTGGACATAGTACAGACTGCACCTGCCCCATAGCTATGAATGTAGTATATTACTCCCTTCCTATAAAGCACTGTCCTCTGCAGTAATACATTTTTTTGCCACTAGATGTCCTCAGTCTTCTTGATTGAATGATTCCCAAAGTCACTGAACTTTTATAGCTGAGGACATACTGTGAGTGCAGGGCATCATGGACTGATCCCCTGAGGAGGTGCCACTATGGTGCCCTGCTCAAACATGTAATAATGCAAAGACCAGAGCTGACATCATCACCATGTCAGGGATAAAATATGTACTAAAGATTGTGCACCCTTAAGGGTAATGAATATTGTCTTGTAGTATGTATTGTGTACACAATTTCCATTTAACATTTTGTCACACATCCTTGGCTGTTTGTGATGGACAGTGAACCGATCTTCCTTTTATTCTTCACTTGTTTACAAAATTGCTGTTGAAATTCTGCTACCGTGCTGTGACTTGTTTTCCCCACAGGTATCACATCAAACTTTCATATCGTGATGCCTAGCCCTGTGCTTATAGCACTGCGTATACGTCTTTTTTTCTGTGATTGAGTCGCGCATCTCTTTGTTGACTCCGCCAATTACAGCAGCTTCCTCTGTGTGCTATATTATGTCTCATGTTTTATTTAAACCGTCTTACTGCTGCAAGCCTGAGCTATAGCGTGAGGTCTCCAGAGAGATCACAAAGCCAGACATTAAAGTAGGCCATGCCAAGCTGTCTGGGTAGCCTACTAACCCCCCACATCACATCTCAAACCAATATTTATTGATTTAACCTAGAAATGCCTCCTAAACGTTTTTACAATGAAACTGAACAGAAGCAACAAACAAAAAGAAAATTAAAAACAGTCCCAGAAGCAGAAACGATCGATTCAGCTCTGAATTGAAAGAATATTTTTTTATTGTAATTTATTGTGATGTGCTGTGAGAAAATCAGTTACAAGTTGTGTCACTATTGTTTTCAGTTAGAGCCCGATGTCAAAGTTTTGCTATAAAAGGACAGTAAAGCACAATGACCATGCTGCACCTTCTCATCAGAAAATGCAGCATGTAATGCGCAAATATAACCGCCTACAACAACATTCAATAATTGCAGTCTCTATGGCAGTAGTGGTCAACTTTCTTGATATGGTTTAAGTAAGGCCATTGACTTCATCAGAGCGCCACACATAAAATCTAGTGAATATTCAGTGTCAGAGACAGCAGAAACACAACAGGATATAGGCAAAAACTTTGGGTATGATACAAGACATAGTCAGAGATCACTTCCATGGTATAGGACAGTGATGGCAAACCTTGGCACCCCAGATGTTTTAGAACTACATTTCCCATGATGCTCATCTACACGGTAGCGTGCATGAACATCATGGGAAATGTAGTTCAAAAACATCTGAGGTGCCAAGGTTCGCCATCACTGGTATAGGAGATGTTCAGAGACTGCAGACATGATACAAGAGATGGTCAGATACTGCAGACATCATACAGGAGATGTTCAGAGACTGCAGAAATTATACAAGAGATGGTCAGAGACTGCAGACATGATACAAGAGATGGTCAGAGACTGCAGACATGATACAAGAGATGGTCAGAGACTGCAGACATGATACAAGAGATGGTCAGAGACTGCAGACATATGATACAAGAGATGGTCAGAAATGGCAGACGTTATACAGGAGATTTGCAGAGACTGCAGACATGATACAAGAGATGGTTAGCAACTGCAGACTTGATACAAGAGTTGGTAAGAGACTGCAGACATGGTACAAAAGATGGTCAGAGACTGCAGACATAATACAAGAGATAGTTAGTGTCACATAGCTGGTGGGTGAGCCTGACATGTAGAGGAAGGCCTCCAGTACAGCTTCGGCTTGAGGGCCGCTGATGGTGAGACAGCTGGAGCCTGTGCAGGTAGTAGCCATGAACTCACAGGTAGGAAACCGGACTTGGCTGGTAGCAGGCGGGTGAGGTGGCACACTTGGCAGATGGCAGGCTGGGACGCACAACAAGAAAGCAGGGTCAGACAAGCCGAGTAGCCAACAGAGAGGCGGATTAGGTATAACAGCAGGCAGGAGTGTAGTCGGGTCACAGGCAGGTTTTGTCAACAGACAGGCAGATCAGGTACAAACAGCAGGCAGGAGCGTAGCCAGGGAGTAAGCCGGAAAGGTATCAGGAGATAACACAGCTATCAAGATTTCAGGTAAACGCTGTAGACCAAGGAGCAATTAGCCAGTGCTGAAGCTGTGTTTAAATAGGCCGCCTGGTGCCAGTTCTGATGACAGGTGCGAGCACGGGTACGCGAACGCGTAAACACGTTCGCGCATTCGCATTCATTGATGCGCCCGTTGCTGTTCTATGTATTCTTTGTTGGTGCCTGCACACAGGTGTGTGCCTGAGAACTGCAGCTGTACCCCGCAGACGGCTTCCCTAAGGCCGCATACACACGAACGGCCCAACCCGATGAGAATGGTCCGACGGACCGTTTTCATCGGGTCACCGCTGAAGTAGCCTGATGGTCTGATGTGCGTAGACACAAAAAACGATCGTGTCAGAACCCGGTGACGTAAAACACAACAACATGCTGAAAAAACGAAGTTCAATGCTTCCAAGCATGCGTCGACTTGATTCTGAGCATGCGTGGGTTTTGAACCGATGCTTTTGCGTACTAACTATGGGTTAGGTTTGGACCGATGGTCAGGCGTCCATCAGTCCGATTTTAAAGCAAGTTTTAAAACTTTGGTCCAAAGGACGACGGACCGATGGGGCGTACACACGCTCGGTTTGGACCGATGAAACTGGACTTCAGTCCATTTTCATCGGTTTGGACCGATCGTGTGTACGCGGCCTGACAGTTTAGCGACTGCGGACTTGATACAGGTAATGGTCAGAGGCTGCAAATATGATACAAGAGATGGTCAGAGACCATAGACATGATAACAAGAGTGGAGACATTTCTTTATCGTACATCACGGGACACAGAGCGCATAGCCATTACACTTGGGTTATATGGGTACCTTCAGGTGTGGACACTGGTGTAATCAATTTCACAGGAAGTTTCCTCCCTATATAACCCCCTCCCACTGGGAGTACTTCAGTTTTTTCGCCAGTGTCTTAGGTGTTGGTCACGTCTAGCTGTCCCTCGGAGGTCTCGGGACCCAGGATAGCTAGCCGGATCCGTCCGAAGTGCTTCAAAGCCAAGGTGTACGGTACCCGGGCCCTGCTGGAGTGGGGTTTTGCCTATAATGCCTCTCCTTGGAGGGCTGGATTCTGGGCTCCAGTGCCTTAGTCTCTTCCAAGAACTAAACGCTACTGATGCCAGGATGCTATATAGGTCCAGGGGTGTGGGTTCCTTAACACAGGACCCCGGTCCCTGAAGGTCCAAGACAGTACCCACGGAGATGGGGGAAGGCTGGGCCTCTTGCATTTTGCAATACCTTGCGGCGTGGAGCAGGTAAGAGGGAACCTGCGGGACTTGGTTTGACAGTAGGTATCCCCCTGGGGGTTCTGGGTTGGCTAATGGTATGCTTGTGCATCAGCCACTATCTCCACTATGTCTTTTGAGGCAGGATGGGATGTACTAATGTTTACCCAGATAACATGTAGATATATATATGCTTTTAAAGATATGTATTTTGCTACTCCCCCCAGATTTGCCTGTTAGCATGATACTGCAGCCCCACGTGTATAGAGAGTAAGTGCTGACAAAACTCCTGTTTCCTAAGAAGCCTAGGGGGACAGCTTCCTCTATGTGTGCACTACAAAGATTAGTGGCTTACCGGGTGTCTGTGTTACTAGCGCTGGTCCAGGCTTCTCCTCTGCTCTCTGCTTCCTCCATGTTGGTTTCAGCGTGGGGGGGGGGGGGGGCGGATCAGCAGCGTCAGGTCTCAGATAAAGCAAAAAAAGCATTTCCTGGCTGGTCATTCCCTCCTGAGAGCAGTGGAGAGTGAGGACACAGAGCGCGCAGCTGAGCCATTTCTGGCTAACAGTGACACCCAGTGGTGGTTTGTGGATCTTCAGGTCTGGACTTAGTCCACACTGACCAGAAAAAAGATTTTTTTCTTAAAGGGACTCAGCCTTAGATCTGGCAGTATCTGAGTCGGTGCAACCTTGGACTCCAGCTAACGGGCATTGGTGTGGCAATACTCACAGGACTCTCCTCGGTATTGCCGCCTTCTCAGGCGTATGAAAATTAAAAAAAAAAAAAAATTTTTTTTTTTACCATAGCCTGTCCTTATTAATGTTTCACTTCTAGCTACAACAGTTGGGTGTTGGCTGTAGGGGTGTCTCAAGGTATTCCAAGAGATTTGCCAAAGATTCGGAGTCCCAGATGTGGACATTATGGCAACGAGATCCAACAAAAAATTGGACAAATTCATATCCCGAGCCAGGGATCCCTCGGCCTACGGGACCGATGCGTTGGTTTGCCCTTGGCACCAGTTTTCTCTTCTGTATGCGTTCCCTCCACTGCAGATGATTCCCCGCCTTCTACGGAGGATCCGGGTGGAGCGCAGGCCTGTGATCCTGGTGGCCCCAGCCTGGCCCAGGAGGGCTTGGTACGCACTCATCGTGAAGATGTCAGTCGGGGCGCCGGGGCCGCTCCCCCTGCGCCCAGATCTGCTGTCTCAGGGCCCAATCTGCCATCCTGCTTCACAGCAGCTAAATTTGACGGCTTGGCAGCTGAATCCCTAATTCTTAAGGGCAGAGGCCTCTCAGATCAGGTCATATCTACGTTGATTCAGGCTAGGAAACCGGTCTCCAGAAATATTTATTACAGAGTCTGGAGAACCTATGTGGAGTGGTGCGAGTCTCAAAAATGGCATCCTCGAAAGTTTTTTATTGACAGGATCTTGCCATTCCTCCAGGTTGGCGTTGACAAAGGGTTGGCTCTTAGTACTCTAAAGGGGCAGGTGTCGGCTTTATCAATATGGTTTCAAAGACCCTTGGCCACCCATTCGCTTATGAAAACCTTCTTGCAGGGGGTCTTGCATGTGAATCCCCCTATTAGAGCTCCCCTCTGCCCCTGGAATTTAAATCTGGTCTTGTCAGCTTTACAAAGGCAGCCGTTTGAACCTCTGACAGAAATCCCTCTTGTGCTACTAACCCGAAAGTTGGTTTTCTTGGTGGCTATGGCTTCAGCCAGAAGGGTTTCCGAGCTGGCAGCCTTGTCATGCAGGGAGCCATACCTTATTCTGCATAAGGACAGAGTGGTTCTGCGGCCTCAACCTTCTTTCCTTCCTAAGGTCATATCCAGTTTTCACTTGAATCAGGACCTAGTCCTACCATCCTTCTTTCCTACTCCCCAGTCCAGAGAGGAAAGACGGCTTCATACTTTGGACGTGGTTCGAGCCATGAGGGTCTATCTCAAGGCTACAGAGAAGATTCGGAAAACAGATGTGCTTTTTGTTCTTCCGGATGGCCCCAAGAAGGGTCAGCCGGCTGCCAAGTCTTCCTTGGCTAGGTGGATTAAGCAGCTGATTTTTCAGGCATCTGGTCTGAAGCGCGTTCCACCTCCCTTATCAGTTAAAGCCCATTCTACGAGGGCCATGAGTGCCTCCTGGGCGGCACACCATCAGATCTCTATGGCACAGGTTTGCAAGGCGGCAACCTGGTCTTCCGTACATACGTTTACTAAATTTTATAAGTTGGACGTTGCAAAGGGTACGGACGCAGCTTTTGGGCAGGCGGTCCTACGGGCAGCAGTATAGAATCCTCTGGCCCGGTTCACGCCCCCTTGTTTTTCTGTTGGTGGAGCCATGTTTTCTCCTGACAATGTTTTTATTTGGCTATTCTTGGCCTTACGGTCTCCCTCCCTTCATAGAGCATTGCTTTAGGACATCCCAAGTGTAATGGCTATGCGCTCTGTGTCCCGTGATGTACGATAAAGAAAAAAGGATTTTTAATAAACAGCTTACCTGTAAAATCCTTTTCTTGAAGTACATCACGGGACACAGAGCTCCCACCCCTCTTTTGGGGAACATTGTGTAACCTCGGGAGAATTGCTTGCTACAAAACTGAAGCACTCCCAGTGGGAGGGGGTTATATAGGGAGGAAACTTCCTGTGAAATTGATTACACCAGTGTCCACACCTGAAGGTACCCATATAACCCAAGTGTAATGGCTATGCGCTCTGTGTCCCGTGATGTACTTCAAGAAAAGGATTTTACAGGTAAGCTGTTTATTAAAAATCCTTTTATTACATGAGACTACTAAAAATCACTGATATAATAAGGCAATAGGGAAACACAGATTAGAGTGTGCAAGGGCCTCACAGAAAGTACCAAAGGGCTGTATGCATCCCCAAGGCCTCAAGTTGGTCTCCAGTGCTCTAGAGCCAATTCACTAAGCGGTTTTCACATGACTATTTTATCAAGAAAAGGTTAAAGTGATTCTGTTTGTAGTTCAAATTAGAAGACAATACAGGAAAGACAGAAAATGTGTTATTGGTTTAGCCACCAGGTTAAAATTAAGGGGAAAACCCTGAGTAAAGGAAACCAATGCACCCACCACATCCAAGGACTAGACTAGACATACTATATATGACATTTTTGTTTTTGGGTTTAGATATGTTTACACATATTTATACATTTAAACCCTATCTGAATGACATTTACATGCTAAAGCAAAAGCAAGCAAAAAGCTTGCCCCACCTCCCTCCGACAAAGCACCTTGTCACCGTGTTGATGAGGTCAAGGACTGAATGATACCCTCTTGCATGTACTTCTGTACTTATAATGAGAAATCTTCCAGCACCAGGCGGAATTCTTACCAAAGCTGTTGCAGGGATTTTAATCATACCTATATGACCACATCCACTTTTTGAAGGCCACAGCAACTTTTTGATGCAGTGCACTATGTGCGTCACATTCCGCCCTTTAAAAACTGTCCCCTTTTGTCAAGTTCAAAGGTTGGGAGGTATGGCTTACTACTAAGCCATTGTGTTGTCACTTGCCCTTGCTCCGGCTTTGGCTGCACATCAATGTGCTATAGCAGCTTTCCAAAAGTGGCAATTGACCGTTTCCGACCAATGTGTGTCAGCACAGCCACTTGTAGTCTCCACCAGGGAACATGTGACAGGGTGACAAAATGAGTAGCACAATTGGGAGACAGCTGTCTTTCATCGCATGATCATCAGTTAAAGCGGAGTTCCACCCTAAAAATGAACTTTCTATTAACAGCTTGCCTTTAATGTAAAAAAATAAATATATTTTTCACTTACTTCAATCTGGCTGTTACTAGGCAGTTTTCGTAGTCTGCCCAGTTGCTGGTCCTAGGTGGTTTAACTTCCTGTCCTAAGACCCCATTGCCTCCTGGGAAATGATGACAATCATTTCCCAGGAGTCTCTGGGCATTACTGTGCCTAAAAATCACCCAGCATGCACCTCTCCCTTAAAACCAGGAAGAAAAAGGAAATGGGCTTCACCTGCCCACACATATGATGGTTACGGCCACAACATGAGCTGGAGGATATAAGGCAATCATCTTCCAATGATTTCTGGAATGATTGTGGATTCTTTAATATGTTTTAGGGACTATCTAATGTGATTAATTTTAGCTTGCAAAAAAATCGCAAAAATTACCTCTGAATTGACATTACATTTGTGGCTGTGTTTGGATGATGTGAGTGAAGTTGTTCATTTTTGTGGGCCTGTGATAGTTGGTACACTGTTACTTCTTTTGCCGCGTCACCAAGATGTAAAAACCATAGGCCGATGTTTGACGTCCCCTAATCTCCAGCTGCAGAGGAATGCAGGGAGCCTGAGGAAGGATTATTGATGAGTGTTATAATTATTGCAGAGGGTGCAGCTATCAAAATGCAGAGAGATTGATTTCCCACAAGGAACGGCTTATCTCTCTACGCCTGATTGCTCAGCTATCCGCAGAACCGTCCCAAAGCCTAATAAGCCTGTGAGGAGTGGGCTTTGACTCTCCACAGGCCCCCGTGTTTGCCATCCATTCATTACTCTTAAAGGTCAGACCATTTAAACTGTTTCCAATCTACCTGCCCTGCTAAGACATGGCTATTGGATTTGTGATAAAGTAAGAAGCGCTTAGGCATATAACGCCTTCGTAGCTTAACATAAGTCTGGTAGATTTACTAGGTGTGGAAATACCACTCGGTAGAGCTGGCAGTGCATTACAAAGAATTGACGGCAGATGATTGAGTGACGGAACCGTTTCTGCACCTACAGTTCATGACTGTTCACTTGGTCACTACTTATAGCAAAGCTGATGCATGGACAAACAAGCATCTCACCAAATATTGCTTCCAGCTCTGAAGTTGTTGAATTGACTCCCTCCTGAAATGCTTGCCTTTGTGTTAATTAGTAAGGCTATCTTGATGCATAATTATATTTGGAGTTTTTGTTATCTGCTTCAGAATAAAAGGTGTGGGTGTTCAGGCTTGTCCTGAAATCTAGGGTGAGGATGTCTAGTCATCTGGTTCCTTCCTTCCATGCCTTGGGTGTGGGGGGTCCTTTCTTTGGGATTCATTGGTTGGCTTCAGTTGACCATGAGGAATGGGATCCACTGGGCCTTTTGGCTAGATGGACCTACAGTAAGTCTTCCTCCCCCCCCCCCCCCGTCATGAGTCTTGTGCAGCAGGGAAGGGGGTCAGGAAAGGGTCCTTCCTTTTTGGAAAAGGACTAATAGATACACTGTAATGCCTTGTACACAGGTACGGGATATCCTATGGGTAAAGTTCCCGTCGGAAATCCCGAGGGGAAAGCCAAGAACCTGCTCGATTCAGTCTTTACCCTACACACGGCCGGTTTTCCCGACAGGAAAACTGCTTTGGCCAGGAACCCCGGCCGTGTGTATGCTCCATCGCAGTATTTCCCATAGGAAAACTGCCAAAAAACGTCCGGACTTTCTCTTTTTTTGTCCGGCGGATTTTGGGCAGTTTTCAGAAAAACTGCGAGGAGCATACACACAGCCGGGATTCCCGGCCAAAAGCTCTCCTCACAGTTTTCCTGTCGGGAAAACTGATCGTGTGTACGAGGCTTAAGTGCACTTTTTGTGTGCTCACATGCACATTTTTGTTCACTTTTGATGTTACGTTTTTGCACACTGCATCAAAAAAAAGGAAAGGAATTACCTACTCCTTCATAGCTGCTGGTTCACAACCATAAAAGAAGATCATCTTCTTCCAGCCCTGCATAACCATACCTCCCAACTTTCTGAGATGAGAGCGAGGGACACCTATTAGCAAAAGTATGTAGGCATAGGACACACCCCCTGCCGGTTCCCCCTTAAAGGAGAATTGTACAAAAAAACAACTTTTTTTACCACTTGTATTCCTTTATATTGGCTTTTGGAATTACAAATGCACCAATTTAGAAATTGGATGAAAGGTTTATCACTGGGAAACACTTTTGTTAGATAAATATTTTATATATAAATATTATATATACATTTTATATACAAGATAAACCTTTTTTTCTGAATGAGGGACAGTCCCTTGAAATCAGGGACATTTGGGAGCTATGATATAACTCTTACTTCTAACCTTGTTTGAAATGTAAATCTAATTTTGATAGTGATATTTTTTTATTTCTCAGTCAACCTGGAAATGGATTGTGAGGATGTAAATGGAAATAGGAAACATAATAACCAAATTTTCACAGGCAGGAATTGATGGGAAATCTCTCCAATGGAGAAACAGATGAAAGAAAAACATGTTAGCAGAATAAGAAAGAGTTATAGCTTCTGACAATGTTTTTATTTCTGTCCATTCTTCCCTGTCCCATTTTTATTTTATTTTTTGTATGGGCAACCCATTGACATGAACTTGATGAAAAAGCTCCCCATCATTATGGGGGAGGGGGGGAAGCTCCCCAATGGAGTCACAGTGCATTGGGGTGTCATTCACAATGGATCACAGTGCACATAGAGCAGGTTGTGGCAATGCACGTTGACATGCATGTTTTAAGCCTTGTTGCCACAATGTAAATGGTCCCTTAATATATTTTGGATGCAGGTTAAAGTTTCATTGGGAGGGAATAGTGGTTGTGGAGATTTTTTGTTTTGCATTATAACTACCATGAACACCGCCATATGGCTGATGAATCCAGGCATGGCGATGCGGATGGAACCGTTTTTCATAAATGCGCCTCAATCTCTAATCACAAAATTTGTTTGTTTCTATTAATCTGTCACTTCTCCAGACTCATGTCTGTAAGGTAAATCGTGAATCGAGATGGATCTCAGCCCCGAGTTCCAGACTGTACGATGGCAGGTCATGGCTAACAGAGTGTGACAGCCATTTCCAGGGTGACATTTCTGTCTGAGAGGGAAAAGAAATATCCCTATCAAAATGACATTCAAATCACAAATAAGATTAGAAGTTAGAGTTATATATAGCTATAAGAAGATCTTCTGTCTGAAGGATGATCTGTAAACAGGCTGCCATGGAGAAGCAGATAAATCTAAATATAATTAAGTGTCAATTCTTTTTTGGTTCCTTGGCTCTGGAAGAGCTGATAATATGCAAATAATCAGTTCTGTGGCTCCTGACACCATGTCGGATTTAGCATTGGTTCTGCTCTGTCCATGTGTCCGAATGTTTGGTGGCAGCACTAGGAAGCCTGACTGGTAGCAGGGAAGCAAAGCCCGCTGGGTTCTCTAAACTTTAGCATCCCCACTGTGTCCCTGTGACAAAAAACACATAATAGTTGCTGCTGTCAGAGCTGTAAATCCAGCATTCAAAAATGTCAAAAGTTATAAATACGTTTTAAAAGTTTTGTCTTAAGAAAAATAAATGTTAACCTGAACTTTCAGGGCCAGATTCTCAAAAGAGATACGACGTTGTATCGCAAGAAACACCGTCGTATCTCTGTTTTTTCCCCCGGGTATCTATGCGTGTGATTCCTAGAATCACTTACGCATAGATACGGCGAAGATCCGACAGGTGTAAGACACTTACACCGTCGGATCTTAGATGTAATTCCTTCACGGGCCGCTAGGTGGCCTTTTCGTTGATTTCTCATTTGCCTATGCAAATGAGCCTAATACGCCGATTCCCGCACGTTTTTACCCCGCCTCGTCGTCGTTTACGTCGTTTCCGTAAGCGTAAACCTACCCCTGCTATATGAGGGGTAAGCTTACAAAGTTCCGTCGTATGCCATGTTAAGTATGGCGTCGGGTCAGTGTCGTCTTTTTCCGTCGTTTACGTCGTTTTACTAAGTCGTTCGCCAATAGGACTTTATGTCAATGACGCTCACGTCGGCTTCATTGACATTTTCCATCGTGAGCTGGAGCATGCGCACTGGGCTATTTTTACGGCCGGTGCATGCGCACCTCGATCGGCGCGGGGGCGCGCTTAATTTAAATACAAGCCGTCCCCTTTGAATTACGCGGGGATACGCCGGGCTATTTACACTACGCCGCCGCAAACTACGGAGCAAGTGCTTGGAGAACACGGCACTTGTTCCAGTAAGTTGTGGCGGCGTAGTGTAAATGGCTTACGCTACGCCGCCGCGGATTCTACGAGAATCTGGCCCTCAGTTTTTTATCAGTTTAATACATTCAAGGTGCATAAAAAAAAAAAATGGAGGGCAGTTTATCAAAACTGGTGAGACAGATCCTGGAACAGCTGTGTATTGCAACCAATTAGCTTCTATCTTTTTTTTTTTATTTCAAAGCTTAAAGCTGAACTCCAGAAACAAAAACACAAACACATAAACTTCTTAATAACCACAAAGGATATACAGTAAATCGACTTTGTGTGTACCAGATACCTTTGCAAGCTATATATGGGATATTACCTTGTAATAGTAATGATGACATCATCACTGTGCTGTACATAGTCTGTGCAGAGAACAGAGCTGTGGGAGGGGCCCAGCAGACTCCACCCAATACAGGCTTCAAAAGGGGCGGAGACAAGACCAGTCACCCCGCATAAGGAGCGTGAGCAGCAGTGACTGGTCTTTACTACAGAAAGCTTCTGCAGATTACTGCAATACTGCCCAGATCTGGAAGAAATAAACAAAGCACACCAAGTAAGAACACAAATTACTCTTTTATTTAGATAATATTTGCTTATCCTGAAGTACAGCTTTAAAGTGGTTTCAAAGTTTTTTTTTCCTACTGCATTTTCTGCATTAACGTAAAAAACACCCCACCATCTTTCCTACCCCCCCCCCCCCCCCCCCATCCCTAAACACTTACTTTACTCATGTCACCGCTTCAGAGCTGTCTTGGTTTTAGCACTGTTCCCATCACTTCCTGCTGAAGAGAAACTGAAGGCAGCATGAGCCATAGGCTCCCACCGTTGTCAGTCAAACTTTTGTGGGGAGGGAGTAAGAGGTGTGGCTTAATGGCACTTTCTGTGTCTATGAATGCACACAGCCCAGCTTAGGATTGTGCATGCATTGGTGCCTCCCTAGTACCCAACTTGCTAAGGAGGCACCCGGAGCAGGGAAAAGGTGACAGCACTGGTGGGGGACTGCCAGAAGGGCAAAAGACTGTGCTTTATCATTGCACTGAGTAGGTAAGTATGACCTCATTTAAAAACATGTAATTAGACTTTAATAATACTTTAACTGAAAAAGCTAAATATAGAAGCTGATTGGTTACTGTGCACAGCTGCTTCATATTCTGTCTGCTCAAGTTCTGATAATTCTATCCAAGATGTGCAAAGTACTTTAATTTGCTTTCTTTAGAAAGCAGCTACAAGAGAGGGACCTTAACTCTCTTTATCGATGCAGTGGTCACTATGCAGAGGTCTGACTCGTTCATTGTTGAGTCAACACTACAGTATAGCTACTCAATCAACAAAACGTGTACTCCCTATTGCATTCTAGCTCAACCTGTGGCATGCTAGCAAGAACTACAAATACCATTCTGCCTCTGCATTTGGGAGCCATGTTTTCAACTGTTTAGCCTTGCAATGCCTCATGGGACTGGTAGTTCCACAACAGCTGGAGGGCCACATGCCCTATTGATTGGAGAGCTCCAGCTCTAACTCAGAATGGGGCAAGTCAAGGCTTTTTCATTAGAGCTGCTGCTGCTTTCTAAAGAAAATAAACTAAGGGACAGATTCAGGAAAGAGATAAGGCGGCTTATCTCCAGATAAGCCGTCTTATTTCTGCGTCTGAGCCCTCCTATCTATGCAACTGATTCATAGAATCAGTAACGCATAGATTTCCATTAGTTCCAACTGGCATAAGTCTCTTACGCCGTTGAATCTTATTTTCATATTTTAGGCTGGATGCTAAAATATGCAAATGAGCCTATACGCCGATTCCTGAATGTACACCCGGCCAGCGCTATTTTTTAACGTCGTTTGCAATAGCGTAGGACCGTCGTAATGTTAACCCTGCTGTATGAGGCGCGGCCAATGTTAAGTATGGACGGCGTGCCGGCGTTTTTTTTTCACGTCGTTTTCGTAAAACGTTCGCGAATAGGGCTTTGCGTAAGTGTCGTTCACGTCGTTTACACGTCGTGATTTGGAGCATGCGCACTGGGATCAATTCACAGCTGGCGCATGCGCAGTATGTTCGGCGCGGGATCGCGCCTTATTTAAATAATACACTCTCCCTACCAGCCCAATTTGACTTAAGACGGGCCATTTACACTACGCTGCCTCAACTTTACAGGCAAGTGCTTTGAGAATAAAGCACTTGACTGAAAAAGTTGCGGCGGCATAGTGTAAATACCGTACGCTAGGCAGGTTTAAAATTAAGCCGCTCCTACCTAAATCTAGCCCTAAGTCTTTGAACAACTTTTGTTTTATGTACCTGCAATGAATAAAGTTAATTTAAACAAAAAATTCTATTGGACTTTAATTGAAAGGGTCAGCAGACACAAAACTGATATTTCTTTGTTTGTGGATGACGGAGGCAGATATGAAAAAAAAAAAAAAAAAAAACACAAGTGAATGCAGATTTACTTTTTACAAATGTCTTTTTTCAATGTAACTGATATAAATACCTGAATGACTTGATATCACTCTTTTATATTTTACCATACAGCAGCACTAGGTGCTGACAGGAGAATAAAGCAGAGCGATAACCTTATATATCTTTTCCTGTTACTGCATTGTCCATTTACTAGCCATTAAAAAGAAAACATTTGCAAATCAGTAACAGCAGTGTTCAGTCTGTGTAAGCTGTTAGCTTTGGAGATAGAAGAGCTGTTTTTTAAGAAGATTATGATATTAGCTCTATGGGGAGAGGAGAGGTCCACTATATGAGTATCTGTGGAACCGAGGGGGTGGGGCAATGACACAGAAAACATACCTCCCAACTGTTCCCCGATTTTGAGGGACTGTCCCTGATTTCGAGAGACTGTCCCTGATTTGGAGCAATATCCCTCTGTCCCTCATTCCTCCTCATTTGTCCCTCATTTTGGTCTAATCTATATAGTTGTATGCAGAGCTTTTTTTCTCAGAAAATAGGTGCAGGAACTCAACCACGACCCGTTTAGATTTCACAAACAGTAGAAGGGTCTTAAAGGGGCGTTAAATACCAGAATTGCATTAAATACAGAGTGCAGATTTCAGGGGGTCACAAAGCTGTCACTTGTAAACACCGAAACCAGACTTCTGTGTTTACAAGTGATTGTGGTGAGCAGGCACCAAAGGGTCTGAGCCAGAGGTGGTGGAACTGAGTTCCCCCAAGTTCCCCCTGAAAAAAAGCCCTGGTTGTATATAAAATGCACCTTTTATCTATCAAAAAGTGTTTTTCAGCGCTAAACTTTTCATCTGATTTCTAAATTGCTGCATTTGTAAATTCCAAAGCCAATATAAAGAAATAGTAGTGGTAAAAAAGCACTTGTGGGTTTAACCAATCTTATTTTTGTATACAATTCTCCTTTAAGGAGGTGTGGCAAGGGGTGTGTCTTATGCCTGCATAATTTTGCTGATAGGTGTTCCTCATTCCCATCTCAGAAAGTTGGGAGGTATGTAGAAAATTAACCATTTTTTTCTGCTGTCACCCAAAACAGAACCAGAAGTGGAAATAAAATGGTTGATGGGTGCAGCAGCAACGCACCAATATGCCTTTCCACTCGGCCCGGAGTTGTGCTTTAATAAAGTGCTTGGTGCGGCTCGAGTCTTCATTGCGGCAAGAAAACTTGCGTCTCCTCCCTAATTGTATTATCGAGCCATCACCACAAGCCTCTCTCTTTATAAATAGGAGGAAATTGCGTTGCATTTCTCATCCTCTAGGGTAAGCGATTATGCTGCCACTCAAACCTCTTCCAAATAGCTGCATGTCGCTTCCGGTCCTCTCATTGCTGCCTCGTTTTTTTTCTTTTTTTAGACGATATTTCCCCAAGCGTCTCCCGTTTAATTATGTGTCTCATTTACTGTGTGCTCACTGTTGTATTCATCTTCCCCAGCAAGCTTGTGATATAAGGACTCTTTCTATAGATTCATACGCAGGCCGCTAACGACACCTGTTAAATCTGCTGCTGTTGTGTTAGTAAGACTCAGCTGTAATATTGTCATTATCGCCACAGACCGAGGGCCCTTGTATACTAAAGATATAGCACACTTGTCACATCAAATTACCGCTAGAGTTAAAGTTACACTGCAGGGTTAGTCGACAAAGAGAATTTCAGCGACCAATCAGAAAGCAGAAATAAACTGATAAAAGTCATTATATAAGCGATTGTCAGTCTCTTGCGCATCATTATTTTCTTAGTTTTTTTATCAGATATGATTAAAGTATTTTGGATAGAAGAGTAGGAAAGGGTTACCTGCTCTTATTTTTTTTCGCTATCAACGCTGTGCTGACCTAATTATCCAAATGCGAGTTGCCTGGCTGCTATGTTGATCTTCTGCTGTCATTGAGCCAGAACAAGTACGGAGGAGTGGAAATATGATTTTACTCTGCCTTTAATTAAAGGGGTTGTAAAAGTAATTATTTGTTTTCCTAAATAGCCTCCTTTACCTTAGTGCAGTCCTTCCTCACTTAACTCATCGTTGGATTTAAATGTCCTTATTTCTTCTGAAAAATCCTCACTTCCTGTTCTTCTATCTGTAACTACACACCGTAATACAAGGCTTTCTCCCTGGAGTGGAGTGTCATGCTCGCCCCCTCCCTTGGACTACAGGAGAGCGGGAACAAGTGACGAGGCGCCGCGATCCTCGCGCATGCGCATTAGGAAATTGGGCAGTAAAGCCGTCAGGCCTCACTTCCTGATTCCCTCACCGAGGATGGCGGCGGAAGCAGCCGAGGACCGAGCGATTGCTCAGCCTCGCTGCTGACATCGCGGGCACGCTGGACAGGTAAGTGTTTTTTTTAAAGTCAGCAGCTGCCGTATTTGCCGAACGTCCGCTTTAATTACTTTTTCTGAGTCTGATGTATTGATGTCAGAGCTAGCAGCAAATGCAGGAATGTATATGTATATCAAACATATATGACCTATGTGGTTGAATGCTTGTAGACACCTATGTGAGCTTGTTGGATATTCCATTCTGTATACAGTAAAACCCTGGATTGCGAGCATAATTCGTTCCAGAAACATGCTTGTAATCCAAAGCACTTGTATATCAAAGTGAATTTCCCCAAATGAATCGTTCCACAACCATTTATTCATAAGTCCTTCAGTTTATAGTCCATATAAAAAGATTAAAGCAATGTGACCGAGTTGTGTAACTATAAGATGTCCATCCACAAATGAAAGCCTCCACAAGGGGATTAGAAGCAAAATCCAGCAGGAGCTACAGAGTATAAAAGAGAAGAGAGGCGCCTCTAAGTGTAGCAATAAGTTGCTAAATGCTGTACCTTCATTAAATGTAACCATATTGCTACACTTAGAGGCTCCTCTCTTCTTTTATACTCAGTTGTGACATGACGCTACTCTTATATCAAGACATCGCTTGTATATCAAGTCAAAGTTTATTAAGAAATGTTGCTTATCTTGCAAAACGCTCTCAAACCAAGTTACTCTCAAACCAAGGTTTTACTGTACATTATTATGAAGTTGTCTCTTGCCTTAGCGACTTTAACCACTTAAGGACCCCCGCACGCACATTTACGGCCACAACATGGCTCGTACAGGCACAAGGGCGTAAATTTACGTCCTCGCCTTCGTGCGGTTCGGGGGTCCCATCGGGACCCCCTCCGCGGCGTGCGGCGGTCCCCCTGGCTCTGGGAGCGATCGCCGACGAGCGGGCGGATGTCCGTGTTTTCCGCCCCCCCCCGCGATCGTTCCCAGCCAATGGGAGCGCTCCCCCTTCGTTTCAGTTCCTCCTCCTGTGTTTACACAAGAAGGTGGAAATGATGTCACCTCTCATCGCAGCGGTGTTTCCCACCGCTGCTGATGAGAGAAGACATCCACAGTAAGTGTGCACCAACACAACACTGACACACACACACATAGGCACATTAACCCCTTGTGATCGCATGGCACAGTGGTGACAATTGATGGCACAGTGGTGGCGTTTGATGGCATTTCACAGTGGTGACAATTGATGGCACAGTGGCTGCATGTGATGGGCACGTGAGGCTGCAATGTTTTTTTTTTTCGTTTGCGCCCCCCCAAAAATTTTGAGCACCAGCCGCCACTGGTGTACTCACTCAGAGGCAGGAGAGAGAAGAGGGAGACTTTAGTCACAGACAGGTGTATAACAGACACTCTCAGCTTAGACAACCAGGGATGGACTGGCCATTGGGACTACAGGGAGTTTCCCGGTGGGCCGATGGCTCAGTGGGCCGGCTTCAGTGACAGTGGACCGCCGCCCCCTCCGCTCCTCTGTCTCTCCCTTACTGCAGCGCTCACTTGGGGGGGAACAAAGAAGCAGGGGGAAGACCAGAGGAGCATGGGGGAGGGGACAGACAGCTGACTCAACAGCTATGGCCTGGGAGTTTCTCACTTCTGCCTAATCTTGTCCCATAAGGGGGGCACTGAACTGATTCTTTGCCCCGGGTGAAATAATGTCTAGCTTCCCCACTGGTACTGCCTATAAGAATACCAGTACCAGCCGTTCTACTCTAATAAAGTAGAACGGCTAGTGGCTAATGAAGGGGGAGAGGGGGCTTGGGTGGCCGGGGTGCGGGAGTTGTCCGGCTGCCATGAGAGAGACCTGTCAAAGTGGGCCAGTCTGCATGAAGTCCAGGGCCAAATTTCTGTCCCAGTCCAGCCCTGTAGACAACTACAGCCAGCAACCCTGCTGGGAAGCCATAGTCCAGTCTAAATAATGTGTCCGGGCTTCAGGCAGTCTGATGCATGATTCCAAACCCGAACTGTCTGAGTGAATCCTGGACAGGTGGCCTAAGGCTCCATGTACACAGACGTTTTTACAACTGCTCCTAAATGATTGAACTTGACAGATAGTAACCCACGTTTAAAAACGTCCATTTTGCCGCGTTTAGCGGCGTTCTGCCACATTTGTGTTTAGAAGCGTTTAACCAAAAAAAAAGAAAAATGCCTATAAACGAACCGCTGCTAAACGCGGATGAGTTCAGGGGCAGTTGAAAAAAGCGTCCTACTGCCTCTGAACATACGTTTAGCAGCATCCCGTGTACATGGGGCCTAGGATGTTTTTGTATAATGTAGCGGTAAATCGTGTTTAGCTGCATTTCGTTTACAGGTGTTTTTCATTTTTAGCTATTTTGAAGAAAATATATATAAAAACTTTGTACCATTTAAGTTATTTATTCTAACTTGCAAAATAACATGTAAAGATAATCTATGGGCACTGACTGCAGTTTATTCAAAAGATGTTAGGTTAACCACTTAAGGACCGCCTCCTGCACATATACGTCGGCAGAATGGCACGGCTGGGCACATGCACGTACAGGTACGTCGCCTTTAAGAGCCCAGCCGCGGGTCGCACGGGTGTCGCCGGCACGCGCACGCACGCGAACCGGTCCGAAGCTCTGTGACCGCGGCCGCGGCACCCGCGGACCCGATCGCCACCGGTGTCCCGCGATCGGTCACAGGAGCTGAAGAACGGGGAGAGGTGTGTGTAAACACACCTTCCCCGTTCTTCACAGTGGCACTGTCATTAATTGTCTGTTCCCTGATATAGGGAAAGACGATCAATGACTTCACACGTCCAGCCCCGCCCCCCCTACAGTTAGAAACACATGTGAGGTCACACTTAACCCCTACAGCGCCCCCTAGTGGTTAACTCCTAAACTGCAATTGACATTTTCACAGTATTTTTATAGCACTTTTTGCTGTGAAAATGACAATGGTCCCAAAAATGTGTCAAAATTGTCCGATCTGTCCGCCATAATCATAATATCGCAGTCAAGAAAAAAAAAAAGCTGATCACTGTCATTATTAGAAAAAAATATATATTAATAAAAATGCCATAAAACTATCCCCTTATTTTGTAAACGCTATACATTTTGCACAAACCAATAGTTAAACGCTTATTGTGATTTTTTTTTTACCAAAAATAGTTAGAAGAATACGTATCGGCCTAAACTGAGGGAAAATAACGTTTTTTTTTTTCTTTTTTGGGGATATTTATTATAGCAAAAAGTAAAAAATATTGTAATTTTTTCAAAATTGTCGCTCTATTTTTGTTTATAGCGCAAAAAATAAAAACCGCAGAGGTGATCAAATACCACCAAAAGAAAGCTCTATTTGTGGGAAAAAATTGACGCCAATTTAGTTTGGGAGCCACGTCGCACGACTGCGCAATTGTCAGTTAAAGCGACGCAGTGCCGAATGCAAAAAAGGGTCAAGGTCCTTAACCTGTATATTGGTCCGGGTCTTAAGTGGTTAAGCTGTATGTATTGTATTTTTGATACACTTACTGTACGGCTTTAAAAAAACAAGATAAAAAAAAATAATGAAAAAAAAAAGCTGTGAGGTGACCTTTCTCTGTAATGCAACTGTTTAGTTTACATCAGCTTGCAAACTGGGGCCACTAAGTCATTGTTTTTCAACTGCAGTGTCAAAAAGCACCCCTTCGTGTCCCATAAACATATGCTAATCAGTGTTTACTACTGTTTATGGAATAATAATATTTTACAAACATTTATTTCCATTTAGTTACATTATTTATGCAGAAGCGGAGCCTCCATCATAGGGAGGCAGTGGAAGACAGTATATTTAAAATTAAATATATGCCCCTTATATAGCACTTCCTACTATTTCTTCCATAGTAAGTGTATCCACCCACTAAATACAAAAGCCACTTTTAAGAACCATGTAAAAAAACATTTATTTACAAAAAAAAATTGTAAAATATGATTTCTGGAGCTCTTTGAATTTTCTAAAGAGAGGCTTCTGCACAAGTTATCTCTTTTTAGGAAGGCTGTCTCGAATTGAAACTTCGGACGAAGCTATATGGAGCATGTTTGTAAATTTCACCTTGAACTATTGCACTCGGTAAAAAAAAAAATACTTTTTAAAATAAGTAATGAGAAACAGGATAATTTGAACAGGAACCTAAAGCACCAGATGATGGTGGAAATAGGAATGGAATTATTCATATACTATATTTACCAAGTTACCCCTTCCCCCCAAAAAGTGTGCACAATTCTGTACATTTCCTAATGTGGATTTCCACTTCTTTAAATTGGTAATAAACACAAAACCAAAAATGTAATAAATTCCAGTGTACCAATAATTAAATGTAGCGGCTGCATTTGGCTGTTTTCCCCCGGTGATCGGGCCAGTAACAAACCTCCTGTATTATACAGACACCACTCTGGATGAATGAGCACAGGGGGCAGATTTGGACAGCAGCTTTATTATTCTGGGGGAGGGCAGTGTTTGAAGTACAAGCAGATTTAAATACAAATTGAAGCTGTACTCCAGCTAATACTTTATAACCAGTTAACACAAACATTTTGTTTTCCTTTTGGGATAAAGGTTTTGCATGACTAAATAAAATTTAACCATTTTAATCACCACTGCCCATATTAAAGCGGATGGCCCATTAAAAACAATATATTAAAAGCCAGCAGCTACAAATACTGCAGCTGCTGACTTTTAATATTAGGACACTTACCCGTCCTGGAGTCCAGCGGCGTCCACAGCAGAGGACGAGCGATCGCTCGTATCTCTGCTGTTCCCCCCTCCATCCACGGTGAGGGAACCAGGAAGTGAAGCGTTCCGGCTTCACTGCCCGGTTCCCTACCGATCATGCGCGAGTCGCGCTGCGCCCGCCAATTGGCTCCCGCTGTGTGCTGGGAGCCGAGAGTTCCCAGCACACAACGGGGGGGGGGGGCGACGGGATGTCGCCAAAAAACCGACTTTTGCCCGAGACTGCGGGCCAGAAGTGGGTGCGGATACCTGTCTTTAGACAGGTATCTGCACCCCCCTCCCCCCTGAAAGGTGTCAATTGTGACACCGGAGGGGGGGAGGGTTCCGATCAGCGGATCTTCACTTTAGGGTGGAGATCCGCTTTAAGTGATATACTCTGCTAGAGAGTTTGTGCTGTAAAAAACATCAGACTTGCTGGATTACCAAATGAAAATAGAAGAAAAAAAGTCTAAAAAAAATAAAACTAATACAGCCATCACATCTAAGAATTGGTAAGCTGCAATATAATAAATGTTTGTGTAGCGGGTGGTTGCTACTAGTTACTAACATCCACCATGTTCACCCTGCTGTAGACAATGAACAGTCATTTGCTTTTGTTTTGTTTATTGGGGGATAAAACTTGGTTGGGAAAAAGGGTATGGGATGCCCAAAGAACAAATCACTTTTGCCATTGTTATTAAAGAATTGTTGAATCAGTTGAGTTTAGAACAAATGATGGATTCTAACATTTACAGTCTCCATTTTATGTTTTATTTTACTGTTATGCCACGTACACACGATCGTTTTTCGGCATGATTTAAAACGACGTTTTTAAAACGTCATTTAAAATAATCGTGTGTGGGCTTCGCATCGTTTTTCATCTTCTGAAAAACGAAATAAAAAAAAGAATGCTGCATTTTTAAACGTTGTTTTTTAAAATCTTGTTTTTCGGGTTGTAAAAAATGATCGTATGTGGGCTAAAACAACGTTTAAACCCGCGCATGCTCAGAAGCAAGTTAGAGACGGGAGCTTGAATGGAACTTCCCCTTTAGAGTGCCGTCGTACGTCACCGCGCTTTGCTTATCATTTTTCAAAAATGATGGTGTGTGGGCAAACATAGTTTTTAATGATGAAGTTGGAAAAACGTGCCATCTTAATGCAGAAAAACAATGTTTTATTCCATGATGAAAAACAGTCGTGTGTACGCGGCATAACTCCGAGGACTCTTCTCCTCCTGCACAAACTTCACTGTACAATGTTAGTCTTTCCGCCCCATCATTAGTCTGCACCAGGTATCACTCTAAATAACTCCTGGTGGTTGCTGGACTTGCTGAATTTTGATAGGCCAGGGGCCTGCAGTACCCCTTCTTGGCAGCTTAGTTGTTTAGAAGCATTATGTAGTTGGTGGACTACTGATCCCGGCTAGCCCGACTTCCAAATTCTGTGCCCACAGGCCACATCGATTTAACACAAAACCCCACAGTCTCTCCTCTGGCCTTGCACCCAGCTCCCCTGGCATGCCTCCTCCAGATATCCACTGTGCCTCACTCACCGAACTTCTCCTGCCCTGAGTCTTTGATGAAGAATTGACCCGGACATGCGTACCGACTGCTTCTTCAGCTCCTCTGTTCCAGGACACCACCTCCATGAGGGCAGGTATAGGGGTCAGTAGATTGCAATGTCCCCAAATATGCAGAGTGGCATAGGGAAGCAACGGTTTTCTGACACACTCATCCTCGACAGCCTTCTTCTCTCATTCATCGCACGTGATTTTTCACATTCATCGCACGTGATGTTTCAAACAAGTGTCTGGGATGGGCGGGAGAAGCGAGGGCCAACATAGATCGGCACAGGACTCAAAGTTATGTTGCATTCTTGCACGCTCTGCATTGGGGGGAGGAGCACTTCAGTTGCCCATAGTTGATTGGTAGATTGTGATTGAAGGGTTGCTGACCACTGATCTAGAGGAAGAAATGGGGATTTTGGGGTAAAATTTGAGTCATATCTATAGAAATCGTTTGATAAATGTGGATGCAAAGCACTGACAGTGCACACCATGGCAGTATTTGTCCGTGAGGACAATGATATTCACTGAGATTGTTAAGATCTGCTATGTGCGTCTCATTGGTCTATAACAATATCAGTCTAGTTCTGTAGTTATGCAAAGCTGGTCAGTCGAGATCTCTACATATTCCAAACTCACAGTGCTAAATTTTACGATCATTCAGTACTTTCAATGCTTCTCCTGTAATATTTAATATCAATATAACATGCATGTTTGGAACCAGTGATTGCTTTCTCCCGCTGAGTTTCTACAGGATTCCTATAATACATTTTTCAGACATAAATGGCCATTTCAAGCCTAGTCATTACATTTCCGAGACTATTGTATTTCTTTCCATCATGGAAATTTTATAGTAAAACATGCTTAAATATCTTCAGTTTTGTTGAGGAAGTATAATGGGTTTTTAGCTTTTAAATCTTTTAAGTTATAATAATACTATCTTTATTTTATAAAAAATAAAAGGATTTCCTGTGCTATAGTAGGGGAAAGGTAGTTCAGGTGACATATTCAGCTTGTATAATCTGATCCCTTCTGCTCATTCACAGCATAGCATTTTTTTTAAGATACAAAAAGCAAGTGTAGCTTTTTGGAACACATCACCTGCTGGATGCAAGTGGAATATTTAAAATATTAAAGTGGACCTATCATCAGAAAAATATGTATTCGTGTTAAAGGGTTTGTAAAGGATTTTTTTTTATCTTAATAGCTTCCTTTACCTTAATGCAGTGCTGTTTTCATGTCCTCATTGTTCGTTTTTGCTCTCAAATTGCTGTAATTCTTCTCTGATCTCCGCACTTCCTGGTTGTCTGTTTCCTGATAACCACAGTGCTGGGAGCTTTCTCTCTGTGGTCATTAATCAAGAAGGTGTGATTACTGTGTGTCTAAAACCCCACAGCACCAATCAGTTTCGTTTTCCAAACCATCACTGCCCTGTATTGGCTCTGTGGCTCTGTACAGCAGAGAGGCAGGAAACATGCAAAAACGAAACTAGAAACTACAGGTATATATATATACAGTATATATATATATATATATATATATATATATATATATATATATATATAATTGATTTGTATCTATTTTTAATCGTTTTTAAAAGGAATCGGTTAACTATTATGTCTCTATACCCTGTAAACAGTCATTTCAGCATAATTTATTTATTTATTTACAACTCCTTTAAATGCATGCATTTTAAAAACCTTCCAGAACTGTGAAGGCTTTCTTGGATGTTGTTTGGCAAACTCTAATCTGACTTTCCTGTTTTTGAGGCTCACCAATGGTTTACATCTTGTGGTGAACCCTCTGTATTCACTCTGGTGAAGTGTTCTCTTGATTGTTGACTTTGACACACATACACCTACCTCCTGGAGAGTGTTCTTGATCTGGCCAACTGCTGTGAAGGGTGTTTTTTTTCACCAGGGAAAGAATTCTTCGGTCATCCACTACAGTTGTTTTCCGTGGTCTTCCGGGTCTTTTGGTGTTGCTGAGCCCACCGTTGTGTTCTTTTTTTTTTTTTTTAAGGATGTTCCAAACAGTTGATTTGGCCACACCTAATGATTTTGCTATCTCTCTGATGGTTTTTTTTTTGTTTGTTTTTTAGCCTAATGATAGCTTGCTTCACTGATAATGACAGCTCTTTGTATCTCATATTGAAAGTTGACAGCAACAGATTCCAAATGCAAATAGCACACTTGAAATCAACGCTGGACCTTTTATCTGCTCCTTGTAAATGGGATAATGAGGGAATAACACACACCTAGCCATGGAACAGCTGGGGAGCCAATTATCCAATTACTTTTGGTCCCTTAAAAAGTGGGAGGCACATATGCAAAATGTTGTAATTCCTACACCTTTCACCTGATTTGGATGTAAATACCCTCAAATTAAAGCTGAAAGTCTGCAGTTAAAAGCACATCCTGTTTGTTTCATTTCATTGTGGTGGTGTATAAAGCCAAAAAGATTAGAATTGTGTCAATGTCCCAATATATATGACTGTATGTGCATTGCGAGGATTTTAACAAACTTTGTTGCAGATTTTTGTTATTTAGAAGAAATCCCTGTGTGTTTGTCTGTGTCCATGTGGGAAAGGAGCTACAGTTCATTGAGGGAACCATGTATGCCAACATGTATAGTGAGTGGGTCGTGGGGCAGTTCCAACATAACGATCCCAAACACACCTTCAAGACGACCACTTCCTTGCTAATGAAGCTCAGGGTAAAGGTGATGGACTGACCAAGCATGTCTCCAGACCTAAACCCTATTGAGCATCTGTGGGGCATCCTAATAATGGAAGGGGGAGGAGCACAAGGTCTCTAACATCCACCAGCTCAGTGATGTCATCATGGAGGAGTGGACGAGGACTCCAGTGGCAACCTGTAAAGCTCTGGAGAACTCCATGCCCATGGCAGTGCTGGAAAATAATGGTGGCCACACAAAATATTGAGACTTTGGGCCAAATTTGGACATTTTCTTTATTTTAAATTTTTTTTTAATTCTCTATTTATTTTTATTTTATACAAGGTAGGTATACAGAGATAGAAACAAAGGTAACATTCAAAATACAATGATAGTACAGACAATATATATATACTTTGCATCTTCCTCCTCAACTATATTACCATTGATATAATTAAATCGAAGGGAGATATAAAGATATTTTAAACAAATTAAATTCTAGTATATATGTGTATATATCTCTTTCCCTCCCTTTTCTCTTACTTCTGCTAATTCCTTCCGCATCTCTGCAACTTTCCCTTCCCTTCCCTATTTCTTTCCCCTAATTCCCTTCCCCCTTTCCCCTCCTCATGGCCTCTATCTTCCTCTCTCTGCCCCGTGTGGACCAACGGTGCAGAGAAAGAGGAAAAAAAAGAAAAATTATAACAAATGATATATATACACATACATACATACATACATACATATACGTACACACATATACATACATACACATTGGGGAAGAACAAAACATACCTCTGCCCCCTCCCCTGCCTTTTCTTCCTCATTATAATTTCCACTCGAACTTCCAATTTTCTTTGTCCCCTTATCTTTCTCATGCTCTCCTATTGGGTTTTTACCTTCCTCTGATTTTATAAATGACTCCCACTGTGTCCATATCCTTTTTATTTGTTCTTTCTTGTCTATCGTCATTGGCAAGAGTTTCTCCAATATTCCTATTTTCCTTACTTTTTTAAGGACATTTTCACTTAGGTGTGTATTCACTTTTGTTGCCAGTGGTTTAGACATTAATGGCTGTGTAATAAGTTATTTTGAGGGAACAGCACATTTACACTCGTTACTTTACATTTTAGCAAAGTGTAATTTCTTCAGTGTTGTCACAAGACACGATATAATAACATATTTACAAAAACATGAGGGGTGTACTCACTTTTGTCGGATACTGTATATGTGACATTTTACGCTAACTTGTGTTTTAGTTTCATGGGTAAAAAAATACATTTTGGGTTATTCTGTTCTCATGCCTCTAATCATCAAATAAGTGTGAAAGATTGTAAGAAATGATTTCCTGTGCGACCATTCCTTCTTCCTAGGAGTAGGACTGAAGTTCAAGAAGTTGGTCCTGTAGTAAGAAAGTGAAACCAGATTGGGGGGGGGAATTACACAAGGCTTTACCAGCAATAAAAAGGTAACAGACAGAGGGCACCTTGTGGCGTATGCTCTTTGACTGGGTTTTTAAATGATTAATATTAGTGATGAGCGGAATACGCCATATTCGATTTTGCGATATTTCGCGAATATTTCAAAGAATATTCGCGAATATTCGTTAATATCGAATATTCGTGATATTTTATAAAAAAAAAAAAAATTGCGAAATTTCGCTATTTTTTTTTGGATAAAATATCACGAATATTCGATATTTACGAATATTCGCTATATTTTTTTTTAAATTTCGCTAGTGCGAATGCGAAATTGATTGCGAAATTGATTGCGAAATTTGAAAAATACGAATATTCGAAATAGCGAATATTCGCCGCGATATTCGAGTTATTCGCGAATACTCGAATATGCAAAATTCGTATCGAATATTCGAAATGCGAATATTCGTGAGCAACACTAATTAATATGGCTGACAGTTTGGCTTTAAGGTTGGTGAGGCGTGATAAAACTTGCAGGCTCACCACACATTGGCGTACAGAAGAAACCTTCTTTGAAATCTCAGCCTATGTTCAGTACATTAGGTAACTGTTCTTCCTCCTGTGCTTCATGCAATATAGATGGATGTAAAATATTCACAAGCGACTTCACAGTTTGTGCAGCGGTGGCCTCTGCTCTCTCTGGCGCTCCACTCTGTATCTAGTTAAAGCAGCAGGAACTTACAGACAGCGGATGATACACTTTTGTTGTCTGACAAATCATATATATTCTGTGTTGTAGACTACAGTTAAAAAAAGTAGAGCCTTTTAGTGACAACTGCAATATTGTTAAAGTCCCCTTATCACCAGACCATTTATTTCAATAAAAATGTTCTCATAAGATTATATGCATTTTACTTACATGTAGAAGCCTTCCTTGCGTAGACATTCATAAGCCCTGAGACTGCTGCTGGGAGCCGCCATCTTGAATATGATGTCAGCAGCCCCAGTAGGCTTGGAGCTAGCTGTCACTAAAATGTCAATTTAGAATACGTGTTATGTCTGTGATCCAACCAGCATTTTTTTAAGTTGGTGGCAGGGTCTCTTGAAGCGTTTTTTTAAAAAGTAGCAGATGTCTTGGTAACATTTAAAAGATCCCGCTGCAATACTCACCTCCTCTCCAATGATTTACCATGCAGACGTATGTGTCTACAATCAAGTGCCACCCACCATTGCTGTCTGTTTCCCTGTTATGGAGATTTATCCTCTGTATTTGTCCTGTTTACCATAATCAGTGAAATTAATAGAAAATCCCATATTTTAGTTTGTCCCCCATTGTTCCAATGGCAACACTAGTTCTGGCAGGGGCTGACTATCAATTTTTTAACCCAGGGGGCAACTACAACCCAGAAGTACATGATGCAGCAACTCTGTCCTTGTCTTCATCCCGCACTCAGTAGGATACCGATGGGGAATTGTTACTCCTCTACACTAGGAAGCCTTTGTCAATGTCTGCGGCAGAAGCGGTGCAATCTTTTTATGGGGCAATTGCACCCCCAGTCAAGTCCGCCCCTAAGTTCTGCTGACCTGAGGGGTCCCAAGAGATTACCTTAATTTACAAGGATTTCCTCTCTCTTCTTGATTTGGCTATGAGACAGGAAGTAAAGGGAAATCTCCCTAATGGAACTAAGATGGCTAAAATAAACCTTATGCCCCGTACACACGACCAGTTTTCCCATCTGAAAAAGTCTGATGTAAGCTTTTGGCCAGGAATCTCGACCATGTTTATGCTCCATCAGACTTTTTCCAACTGGAAAACTGCTGGGGAAAAAAGAGAGCAGGATCTCTTTTTTCCCATCAGGAAAAAATCCTAGCGGGAAAACCGTTCCTCTGTATGCAATTTCAACGCGCAAAAAAATGTGCATGCTCAGAATCAAGCCGACACATGCTCGTGTAGCATTACCCCCATTGGAGCTGCTGGATTTTTGGGCGGCGTGTTACCTTGTGGCTCCTCCGAAATTCTTAGGGGTGAATGATGCATATTTGCATGTAGTAGAAGTAAAGGAATGTCCAGACAGGTGCTCTTTGCTGTGCTCTTTATTACCCAGCCGGGTAAAAACAGTAAACTTGTGGTGAGGAAAGTAAAGCTGAAGAAGATAGGAGAATAGCAGATTCAGGCGTAATGAAAGGAAACAGTCCTGCTCCCAAACGTAACACTTCTCTTCACCACTCCTGCCGCAGCGGGTTTAGTGTACCCGGACAGACCTCTCTCACTGACCTGGCAGCCGGAGTATCTTTTGGACAATTTTAGGAATACGTCTCTTCCACAGACCCTCCTTGGTGAACTTGAACTTGGGAGAAAGTCTCTGCCACAGACCCCTCTCAATGAGCCTCAGAAGATACCTCTGCCTCAGGTTCCCTCTGGGTTGGATTATTGGAGATATGCCTCCTTACTTGAGTTACATCTGGATCTCCTTCAACTTGCCGCCCAGGTACCGACTGACAGGTGATAAATCCCTCGGTGTCCGGCTACCTTGATCCCCGGTGGTTTGTCCAGGCCCTTTTGGACCGCCAGCCTTTCAATGGCACTCATCAGACTGACTCCCCACCGAACAGCAGTACAGCTTGGGATCTTCACTCACTGGGTCCCCGCCACTGTTCAGATGCTCTGGGTCAGCATGGCCCCAGAACCAGGAACACCGCACGACACGCACGCCCTGGCCAGGTAGGCCATAACGCCGGGCGCCGTGATGTGGCCACCCTAAAGGTGGGTGCCACACTGGACGATGAAGACCCAGAACCAATGGCGTCTGTCCGATAAATACCCCTCCCCAGCATGCACAGCGAGGACAAACCAACATGATTGGCTGCTGGAAAGAGCACCCAAAGCTCGACTCCACTGCTGCCACCTGCAGTACTGGGGTTGGAAGAACACCCCAGCACAGCAGAATGGGCTCACAACACAGCCAAGCTGAGACAGAGACCGCAATTTGCTACTAACAATCTGGATCAGAGTTTAACTAAACTCTGATCTGCACTAGCACCAGTACTGTAAGGTACATAGGCGCTACACTCGGAAGCATTGAACTTCATTTTTCTCGGCTCGTCCTAGTGTTGTACGTCACTGCGTTTTTGATTGTCGGAGTGTGTACGCAAGACAAGCTTGAGCAGAATTCCGTCGGGAAAACCATGTTTTTTTTTTTCAGACGGGCAAATCGCTCATGTGTATGGGGCATTAGAGGTTATAAACCTTCCTTACTCTATCCAAAATGAAGAAAAAAGTTTGCTGATGGTTCTACTTTAAGTCAATATTGTGGATGTCAGCAGAGGTTAGTATTAGAACATAGTGGTGTTTTTTTTCTGTTTGCTATATTTTGTTTTATTCTCAGCATAAACTCTACATTTATCCTTCTCTGGTTTATCGATTTTTCCTCTAACTCTAGTTGTCCTTGTCGTTTTCCACCTCCACTGCCTGTCCCCTATCTCTCCCCTCCATACTTTCCTGCCGTTGGCCTCATTCCCCTTCTCACAAAAGGAAAAAAAAATGCAATTTCATGCCTAATGCATTTTAAGATTCCATCAGGAAGTTTGGTCTTTGATCAGCGGGACAAGCGTCCTGCTGGGCTCCTTTTTGCTGGCAAAATGCAATTCTCTTAATTAACACAGCGTGTCTGTTTATCGCTAAATAGAATCAAGCTGAGTCCTATTCATTTCATTGCTCTAGACCCCTGTTAGCCAAATCTGCACCAGAAAAAAGAAGAAAAATTGCTGGGAAGTTCTGTGCAATTTGTACCCTGAAAGTCTGCTTTTATTCTGACCTCTAACTGGGGTGCAGAGATCAGACTGATTGGCTGCAAATGGACCAGAATCACTATACATGGCTGATGTTTTCAAGCCGTTCTCTCACATGTGAAATCACAGTGATGTAGAACACTAGGAACATTTTTTAAGATTGCTTTAAAGTTTTAGACATGAGCAGTTCTTATGAAATAAAAAAAAAAAAAGGAAAAAATCTGCGGCTTTATCACTTTCAGTTTAAAGTGGAACTATGGACAAAAGCAGAAATGACATATAATGCAGTCTGTCAATAGCATTAAAACAGCAGATTTTGTTTTTTTCTAAATTTCCTCAGTAACATAATTGTATTACTTAATGATCCTGCTAGTATATCCATTGATTTTCAACTTCTTGTAATAGCGTATCCACAGGATGACAACGCTCAGTGATTTTACTGCAGAAATAACAGCGTTGTCATCCTGTGGACAGAGTAGTCTAAAATTGACATTTCGTTTTTAGGTAGACTTTAAGTGAGCGACAAACAAGGATCAATCTTAGCTAGCAGTTTTCGAGCAATTACAATACACAGTGGTCTGGGTCTGCATTGGTCTGATATGCCCCCCGCACAGTGCTCTAGTCATTAGTGATTATGCCCTCTGAGCAGCTCTGTTGATTGAAGCACTGTGCAGGGAAATTGTTAGGCCACTAGAAACCCAGATGGCTGTGCTCAGTGTTGTGCAATGTTCTGGCTTTTCGGCATGCTGAAAGTGCACAAAAGGATATTTTAACCTTTGCTGCAGCATGAACAGTGGCGCCCCTAATCCATGCACCTGCCCCTAGTCTACATGCAGTAAGCCGGATGCATGGATTCTATGTTTTGTTTTTTTAAGCACTTGATTAGAGTCCAGCCCTTCAAAAAAGGGCGGACTCGGGGCGCAGAGCACTGCGCCCTGAGCCCACCCAGTTGTGTGACAATAGAAAATTAATATTCGCTATTGTTTTCCTGCTTCTCCTCCCGCCCAATCAGGAAGCGGGTCTTAAAACCTAATCAGCCGAGAGGAGAAGTGATCATATTGGCCGGTACCGGGGGCGGGGAGGATGAATGGGGAGATCCGAGAGATGGCCGCCCTCATCGGAGTGATCTCGCTGCTCTGCATCGCCACCAAGACATCAACCATGTGAGTACAACCCACTGGGGGGGGGGGCTGTTTGCCCCCCTCCCCAGCTGGAGCACCAGCTGCCACTGAGCATGAATAATAGTTTAATGGTTACACTATATGGCCAGAATAATGTGGCCACTCCTCCTTTAAATGACTGATTTCAGGTGTTTGCAGTGAAGGTAACTATTAATACTACAATACATTCTAGACCAGGGATCACCAAACTACTGCCCTCTAGCTGCTGCATAGCTACACGTCCCATGAGGCATTGTAAAACTCTGACATTCACAGACATGACTAGGCATGATGGGAATTGTAGTTTCTGAACAACTGGAGGGCCATAGTTTGAAGACCCCTGTTCTAGAATGTTGTGTGCTTCCAATTTTGTGGTAACAGTTTGGGGAAGGCCCTTCTCTGTTCCAGCAAGACTGTGCTCCCGTGTACATAGCCAGCTCCATAAAGACCTGGTTTGATGTGTTTGGTGAGAAGGAACCCAAGTGTCCTGCACAAAGCTCTGACCTCGACCCTACAAAAAACCATTGGGATGAATTGGAGCACCAATTGGGAACCAAGTCTTCTCATCCAACCTCAGTACCTGAGCTCACAAATACTTTTCTAATTGGGCATAAATTTCCACAGAGACACTCCACTATCTTGTGAAAAATCTTCCTAGAAGAGTGGAGTTCCAGCTGTTATAGCCATTAAGGGTGGCCAAATCCATTAACCAGTTCAGCTCTAGAGCATTTTTTATTTCATTTCTGCACACATGTAAAAAATCTTAATTTTTGGCAATAAAATTAAATTTCCCCCTGAACAGTATATATTTCCTTAAATCAGAGGTCCTGTAGAGAAAAAAGATTATAGTTGCGAGTTTTTATGTCACATGATATTTGCGCAACTGTTTATTAAATTCCAATTTTCAGGTAAAACTATAATAAAATATTTTTTAGTGCAAACACACAATATAATACCCCTTTTTGATAAAAAAAAAAAAAAAAAATATGAGGTTTTGTTGAATAAATACGGTAGATACCAAATATGACAAGTTCAAATTTTCTGCACACAGGATATCACAAAAAAACTATACACAAAAATCTCCATAGGTGACTCTTTAAAGGCCTTTACAGCTCGTCAGTTTAGAGTTAAGCAGATGCTCTTGTGCTAGAATTTTTGCTCTCACTCTGACGTTTGCAGTGACATATCACACGTGTGGTGCAACCACGGTTTACATACGTGTGCACATGCTAGGCATGCATTTTTATTTGTGCAATGCTTCAGTGCAAGCCTTTAGGTCAAGCCTGACCTTACTAAACATTGTACCCTTTCTTTAAATTTAACTGAGAATGTTGTAGCAGACATTATGCAGGGATGCTAATCACATTCCTAACATTCATATAACCACTATAAGGATCATTCAAAAATCTCTCTGTAGCACTACCCCCTCAGGAGCCGCTGGTTAGATGTGGGATCGGCATAAGTTAAGTTACCTTTGATGTGTCTAGGGAAATTGATGGTAGCAACTGTGAGAGCAGTAACGGAATGTCCAAGCCAATGGTTGACGTTTTCTAAGTGCTTTTTTTTCGGTCCAACATTGACCAACAGTCAACTTGAGGTAGACAGGATAGGTTGGTGAAAAGAATAACTTTGCAGATTCAGGCTATAGATCGAGTATATTCTTTTCTCCCGCCAGAGCGCCACCGAGAATGCTGAGAAGGAACAAGTCTCTGCCACCGACTTGGCTCTAGTAAATTAGTAAAGGCCTCTGCCACAGGTCCGATACTTGAGAGCAATAAAACGTATCCTTTCAGTCAGTTTCTCTTGAAGTGTAGGGACCCAGTAAATCACTGGGGCACCTCGGCAACTCAGTTGCTCTGAGCCATGAGGGCCCAGAGTAAGGAGCTCCGCGTAGCACGGGCCTGGCCAGGTAGCCCATAGTGGTGGGGCCCGTGACGTGCGCACACCCTGAAGGTGGGCCAGATATACCCTCCCCCAGCATGCCCCGCGAGGGAAACACTCCTCCAATTGGCTGCTGGGAAAAGGTGGCTCTGCCTGAATCCCTCTGACGCCACCTGCCGCCCAGAGATGGAACTGCATCCCTGGAGCACAGAGCGACCCACAAGATAATTCAGGGCTGACAGCAGCCTAATTTAACATAAATCAACCTGGGTGAGAGTAAATAAGTCTCACCCCACTAAATTTACAGATAGCGTCCCTTCTGAAAGTAAGGGGGGCACTACATCTATATAAAAACACTATTGAAAATAACAAATAAAAATGTTGTCTAAATATTCAATAATAGGGCAAAATATATATTTACTCGGAATAGAATGTGGATTGCCTCTTAAATTATTGCTTGATTTAATTGACTCCTGGCCTTGATGGACAGAAACGGGAACATTACCTAATCAGGGAACTGTGAATGGTTGCTGCTGTAAAAACAAAACAAAAAAAAAACAATAATCACACTTGAAAAACAACTCAACAATTTACCTGGAAGTGACAAATGACAAGTAAACCTTCTTCACGGGTAGCTAATTTGTAGAGTGATAAGCCTAATTAAATCATCAATTCTTAGCAGAGAAAATGGAGTAGACTACAAGTGTAATTTACGTGTATGCAAGCCCTACCAATAAACATCCTTTTTTTGTGTGCTCCTTTTTGGTTTGTTATATATCCCATTAAAGTGTTATATAAGTTCAATAGGTGTTAAAAACCTGCTGATCCTGCCACTGAGCTGATAACCTGCTGTCCCCTCTGCCTGTACTACACCCTTATCAGTTACATTGTTCCCAACTATCTATGTGTACTGCAAACTGCCTCTTGCCGGTGTTATTGAGAAGAGGAAAGGGGGAGGTGTTCTGCAGTCCAAACCTTTGTGTGACAGCACTGCCCTTATATAGATACAGTACAGTGAGCAAGCTTTGTTACCCTAGGACAGGAGATGTGTGTTACTGGCAGGATCCCCAGGTAACCACATTAAAGGGGTTGTAAAGATTTGTTTTTTTTTATTTTCTAAATAGTTTCCTTTAAGCTAGTGCATTGTTGGTTCACTTACCTTTTCCTTTGATTTCCTTTCTAAATGTTTTTTTTTCTTTGTCTGAATTTCTCACTTCCTGTTTCTCCTCAGTAAGCTTTCCACATGTTCTGTCTGGGAGTTAGTCAGCCAGAACAGCTTACTGAGGAGGAACAGGAAGTGAGAAATTCAGACAAAGAAAACAAAGAAAAAAAAAATTTAGAAGGGAAATTGAAGGAAAAGGTAAGTGAACCAACAATGCACTAGCTTAAACAAACCTATTTAGAAAATACCTTTACAACCCTTTTAAGGAAGGGTTCACACTTAATTTGGGTACGGCTCACAGCAGGGGTATGGTGCGTCCCTGTTCTCTGTTTCAGGCCCAAATTTTTGCCTGAATTCGGACCTAAAACTGAGCCAAAGACGCACAGGACAGCCTGTGCAATTCCTTACGCAGCCCCTTTGTTTTATCAATCCACTCTACCTTGTGTAAATGTTTCTATAAAATGAGGCCTGTAAATGCCTTATCTCATATCTTTTATGGCCTCATCAGAAGTGGCTGAGCGGCCAGCACATCGGTCACGTGAGCTCCCCGGCTGACGTCAGAGAGGGGCCCCTCCCACTGTAGCCCTTAGATCAGAGGAGGAGAGTGGCTGGAGGTCACGTGACTAGCCATGAAGGACCTGAGATAAGGTATTTACAGGCATTGTTTTATACAAACATTTATACTGGGTAGGATGGATTGATAGAACAGAAGGGCTGGCAGTAATATTTGTATTTACCTTTACTCCCATTTTTAGGTGTAGTAGTTTTCTTCCTTCTGCCCACTCTCACAGGCTTTGCTGAGTGCAGCAAGAGTCATTGGCTCCTGCTGCTGTCAGTCAAATCATGTGACAAGGTAGCAGGGGGTGGGGCCAAGCCAAGCTATCTGTGGCCCGGATTCACAGACCACTTACGCCGACGTATAAAAAGTTACGCCGATGTAAGTGCAAATGTGCGCCATCGTATCTGTGCGCCAGACCCACAAACAGAGATGCGCCTAAAACCAGGCTACACCCCGCCAACATAACTTGCTTATGCTGGCGTAGGGTGGGCATACATTTAGGCTGGGTGCATGGTGCCACTCCCATTGATTAGCCATTCAAACATGCAAATGAGGTAAATACGGCGATTCACGAACGTACGTGCGCCAGACGCAGGCTACGCATGGTGCGCGCAAGTTGTACGTCCGGCGTAACACAAGCCAGCGTATTTTACCTTGGATATGTGTCTGGCTGGGCGTAGGTTGCGTTAACAGCGTACACAGTGATCGCCACTGTTAGGCAGTTGTTCCGAAAAGTGGTTGTGAGCATGCGCAGGGAAATGCGTTCACGTCACGGCGCATGCGCAGTTCGTTATACGTACTTGTCTGGCCATCATTTACATGGGGTCACGCCTCATTTGCATGGGTCATGCCCACTTTCACCTACACTGGCCTGCGCCTTTGAAACCCGCGCCACGCTGGTGCAACGTTGGGAGCACTGGCCTTATGAAGTCCATGCTTGCCTCTCTGCACTGCATTGGCGTAGCGTACAGGGGATACGCTACGGTAGCGTAATGTGTGCCTGCTGTCTGTGAATCTGGGCCTGTGTCATCAGACACAGGAGCGAGTCTGCCAGTGTGCCACCATAGGAAGCAGTTTCCAATGTTGCCACACCGAGGCATTTAAAAGTGGTAGATAGCAGGAGGTGAAGCAGTGTCACATAGAAGGCACAAGCACAGAGTGTACAAAATTTTGTCACATACATACAGCCATACAGCAAAGCAAACACAATCGGATCAAAAAGGCCCACATGCTCTTTTTACAGACCTCCTTTTTGATGAAGCAGATCCCATATTTGACTATGCAAATGCTCTCTACCTCGGACTCCCTAAGTACCAAATCACTCGGCTGAAAGTCGTTCAAAATATGGCCGCCAGACTTGTGACTGGGAAAAAACCCTGGGAATCAATCTCACCTTCACTGAGAGCCCTTCACTGGTTGCCAGTAAAAGACAGAATTGCTTTTAAAGCTCTCTGTCTGACTCACAAGTGCATCCATGGGAAAGCCCCGCAATATCTTTGCGAAAAAATAGAAGCCCACAATCCCAATCGCGTTCTGCGATCCACCGACCAAAATTTGGTCAAGGTACCCAAAGCCAGATACAAGTCCAAAGGAGAAAGAAGGTTTGCTTGCCAAGGTCCCAGACTATGGAACGCTTTACCAACCAGCATTCGGTTGGAGGAAAACCACCTGAGCTTCAGAAGACAGATAAAAACTCTGCTCTTTTGAGGTCATGAGAGACAAAAACAACGAGCACCCAGAAGCGATTTAGTTCGCATGTGCCACACTATATAAGTTCATTCATTCATTCATTCATTCATTCATTCATATATAGGCTACAACTATTAATGTGGCATTGTCCTTTAAGGAGTTAATAAAAAGATTATTCTTTGTGGGTGCTTTGTTTCCTTTTTCTCTTTAACTCAATTCTATTTATATGCAGATGCCCTGTCTCTTTTTTCCTTCTCTCCTTCTTCTGCACAGGCCACTGGAAAAGACAACTTCAATTTAAATGTTAATACGAGACAAAACTTCAAAATGGAGCCTTTGGCTGGGGTTGCAGGGAAAGCCGGACTGCCACTGTTTAATATCTTTTTTTTTTTTTTTACATTCCCTTTACCTTCTATTAAACAGCACTTTGAGTAATCAAAGCACACCTTGCCGGCAATCCAGGGTTTTATTTAAGGCCGCCGCAAACAACTGGAGATGGACTGCTTTTATGTGGAATCAATGGACGCGGCAGATATGAGAAACCATTCTGTTGTGGCTTTGACAGAGCTGTCCAAACACACCTAGATATGGGGCTAATGCTTGGAGGAAGGACATACGAGAGAAAATGAGATGACCCTGTAATCCAAGATCTTTACATTGCAATGTGTAATAACTATGGTCCATAATATTAGAAAGAGAAGATAAGATTTTTCTACCAAAAGCCTCAATTCTGAATGAAAAACACTTTTTTTTATTCATTTTTTTTAATGTTTTTATAGGTCAACATGATAATATTCCTGCATACAATAAATCTTCTCAAAGTATAATTTATTTTAATTTTTTTATTAATTCCAGAAGCCTTGATTTTGTAAATAACTGATTTAACTGACATTTGTTTTTACATTATTTAGGACCCATTTACACTAACATGTCATAGCTAATGTGTTGTGACACGCACACTAACATTTTGTAACATGTGATACTGTATTGCAGTGCCCTTCATTTTGAAAGGCAATCCAACGCACTAAAGCAATCCACCTGTGATGCAGTGTACCACATCGAACGGCAACAAGAAATGGGGTCACGTCTGATTTTCGGCATGATAGGGTGCTTTGACAACCCATCCATTTTATTTTCCTGTTTTAAGACAGTGCACGTTAATGCGTGTCGCAGAACACATTTAGTACCCCACAAAAACTGCAAATGGGCCCTTAAAGCCCAATTGAACTTACATCTTAAATCAGCTAAATACATTTCAGGTCCATTAAAGCAAGAGGTGTGAGATGTCTTACAAATCATTTTCTTTAAAAAGCAGAAACAGGAATAGTAAAGCCTGTCCCTTTCCAGCATGCTGCAGAAGCATTTGTCTCTTTGCAGAGGTCTTCCTTACGATTGAGGGAAATGTACTGTGGGGAGGGTCTGTACTGGAGGGGGTCTGTTCTGTTGGGTTTCTGTATCTGGGGGAGTCTGTACTGAGAGTGGGTCTGTAATGATATAGAGGGGGGTCTCTACTGAGGGGAGTCTGTACTGATGAGGGGGTCTATACTGATGAGGGGGGTCTGTACTGATGAGGGGGGTCTGTAATGGTGGGGGGGTCTGTACTGAGGGGGTTTTGTACTGATGAGGGGGGTCTATACTGATAGGGGGAGTCTGTACTGATGAGGGGAGTCTGTACTGATGAGGGGGGTCTGTACTGATGAGGGGGGTCTGTACTGATGAGGGAGGTCTGTTCTGATGAGGGGGTCTATACTGATGAGGGGTGTCTGTACTGACGAGGGGGCCTGTACTGGAGGGAGGGTCTGTACTGTGGGGAGTCTGTACTGATGAAGGGTTTCTGTACTGATGAGGGGGGTCTGTATTGGCGGGGGGTCTGTACTAAGGGGAGTCTGTATTGATGAGGGGGGTATATACTGATGAGGGGGGTCTGTACTGATGAGGAGGTCTATACCGATGAGAGATGTCTGTACTAATGGGGTCTATACTGATGAGGGGGCCTGTACTGGAGCGAGGGTCTGTACTGAGGGGGGTCTGTACTGATGAGGGGGTCTATACTGATGGGGTCTGTACTGGAGGGGGGTTCTGTACTGAGAGGGGCTGTACTGATGAGCAGGTCTGTACTGATTAAGGGGGGTCTATACTGATGAGGGGGGTCTGTACTGATGAGGGGGCCTGTACTGGAGGGAGGGTGTGTACTGAGGGGAGTCTGTACTGACGAGGGGGGTCTATACTGATGAGGGGTGTCTGTACTGATGAGAGATGTTTGTAGTGAAACATAGAACTGGGAAGGGGCTGGGAGGGGGGATTCAGGGCTGTAGAGGGAGGTCTGTACTGGGGGTGAAATGGGGCTTTTGGTCGAGATATGGGCTAATGCTGTAATTGTACTGGCAGACATTTTTTTCTTTGATTGTATTTTGTGCAGTGGCGTGTGTGTTTTCACTCCTCAAGGTTAGGTACATATACAGTGTATGTGTGCTGTGTATACAATGAGTAGGCCATTGTTATTTCAATTGGAACACACTTATAATTTGGAGCTGCACGCCACTTTATTCATTTAAATATATTTTATTGGGTGTGTGGGGGGGGGGGGGGGTGTTGAAAAATAATTGGCTCTGGGTGCCAGATTTGCTAGGTTTGCCATTGGCAGTGGCTACTACAGTGATTTTCCGCTGCCACAGGAATTGACCAGGTTAGGCACATGCACATAGGTCCAAAGAAAGGAGGCATACCTTTACTTCAAATTTAAAGGGTCGGTAGGTGTCTGCCTTAACCCAGCTGCAGGATCAGCCTTATAAGTAACATCAGACAGCAGTCATTAGCTGAACATGCTACAAATATTGAATTTGCCGTAAAGTGAAAACATTTTAACTGGTAGCGGCCTATGTATCAGATGTAATGTCAGCTTATCTTCAGTCATTTGTTCTGCAGATGTTTTTTTCCCCCGACGTGGGCGCTGAACAAGGTAACAAAAGACACAAAGATGGTTTAATGGACACCCCAACAGCTGTACATGTGTACGCCTGCGATAAGATTACTGAGGAGCTGCTATTCTGTAGCACACGGCTAAGTTTTATGGGAACCATTACATTGATTTGTATAGGTTACAGTTAAAGGATAAGGGCAGCATTGTGATATAATAAAAATGAACTGTTTTGCTGCTCCTCCTATCTGATCTAGCCATTCTTGGCAGCTAGCAGGCCCAACGACTTCTTCTTTTGTTTTTTGTTTTTTACCTGGAAATGAGACCAGGAAGGGGTGGAAAGGAAAGCAAATCATTGTGTTCCCAGAAATCCCTCTATATGTGCCTGTTCATTGCTTAACCTGCTGGAGTCTGGGTGCTGAAAGCATACATTGGATGCCAGGGATACGTTTTTTTTTTTTTTTTTTTATACATTACATTGTCAAAAGTATTGTGACACCTGCCTTTACACGCTTTACACAACTTTAATGGCATCCCAGTCTTAGGCCGCATACACACGATCAAATCTATCTGCTGGAAACGGTCGGCCCGACCGTCCCAGCAGACAGATTCGACCGTGTGTACGGGCGAGCCGACGGATTTGGCCACCCGACAGATTTCAAAGCATGCTTTGAAATCTGTCGGCTGGGAACCCGTCCGCCATGTCTGCTGGTTAGTACGCTAACCAGCAGACATGTCTTCTCGCACACAGGCCGAATGGTTTCGACGCATTCGCGAAAGTGTTTTACTTCCTGGTGCGGTGACGTGGCGGCGTCAACGTCACCGCCACGTCACCGCGCCGTCTGACGGCGGGGATTTTGGTTTGATCGTGTGTACACGATCAAACCAATATGTCCCCAGCAGACAGATTTGTTCAAATCGGTCGGCCCGACCGATTTGAACAAATCTGTCTCCTAGTGTATAGTCTGTAGGGTTCAATGTTAAATTGGCCCACCCTTTGCAGCTAGAACAGCTTCAACTCTTCTGGGAAAGCTGTCCAAAAGTTTTAGGAGTGTGTCTATGGGAATGTTTGACCAAAAGCACATGTGTGAGGTCAGGCACTGATGTTGGAAGAGAAGACCTGGCCTCGCAGTCTCCACTCTTATTCATCCCAAAGGTGTTCTATTGGGTTGAGGTCAGAACTCTGTGCAGGCCAGCCAGGTTCCTCCACCCCAAACTCGCTCATCCTTGTCTTTACGGACCTTGCTTTGTGCTCTGATGCGCAGTCATATTGGAACAGGATGGGGCCATCTCCAAACCGTTCCCACAAAGTTGGGAACAAGAAATTGTCCAAAATGTCTTGGTATGCTAACGCCTTAAGAGTTCCCTTTACTGGAACTAAGGGACCAGGCACAACCCCTGAAAAACACCCCACACCATAATCCCCCCTCTACCAAATGATTTGGACCAGTGCACAAGTAAGGTCCATAAAGACATGGATAAACAAGTTTGGGGTGGAGGTACTCGACTGACCTCAACCTGATAGAACAAATTTGGGATGAATTAGAGTGGAAACTGCGAGCCAGGCCAAATGTGCTTCTCCTAAACCTTGTGGACAGCCGAGTACAACAGAGTTGAAGCTGTTGTACTGTAGCTGCAAAGGGGGGCAACTCAATATTGAACCCTACAGACTAAGAGTGGGATGCCATTAAAATTCATGTGTGTGTAAAGGCAGGTGTGCCAATACTTTTGACAACATAGTGTAGCTCTTCTTGTGTTTGAAGATCTCTGTAGACTTCTTTGAAGAAATCAGACAGGGAATTTGAACTGGCTAAAGCTGCAGCTCAGCAGGAGACGGAAAATAAAAGATGAGAAGTCATATTTGCAATTTTACTTGATATGCAAGTCTAGATCAGAAAGTAAACTTGTGCATTTATTATTTTTTGTTAAAAGCTGAACGTATCCTTTAAAGTAGAATCCAGTAATTCACAAGAAACCTAGCACAAAGGCACCTGACAGGGAACATTCACAGTATATAACAGCAGAGTGTAGAGCAGCAGGTCTCAGATGTGCTGACAGCGTCTGTCTTCAGGGGTGCAATCAGGGGTGTATTTAGGTTTTGTGCTGCCCTAGGCCTGACTAAACTTGTGCACCCCCTAATTTAAATACGACCCACCCCTTTCTGTCAAGGCCACACCCCTTGCGGTTTAAGACCCACCCTGAAATTTTCAAGCGGGGACACTAGTTCTGATTGCCTGGGGGGGGGGGGGGCCCAATGGATTCCCTTAATTTGCACAGATTTCCTCTAACTTCCTGTTTGGCTATGAGACAGGAAGTAAAGGGATGGTAAAAAATTAGAAGCAATGCCCCCCCCCCCCCACAGTTGCAGAATGCCAACCACCCACATACTGGAAGCAGTGCGGGCGATTTATGGGGGTGCTAAACTAATTTGCCTAACAGTGTAGTGCAAGCCGGCGGGGACACTGTCCGTGCTGCCCCCCTGCAAAGTGCTGCCCTAGGCCTGGGCCTTGTTGGTCTAGGCCAGGATACAGCATTGCCTCTCATTAAGACAGCCCTGGTGCAAGCTAGGAGAGGATATAGGAGGATATAGAAATTTGGGTAAAGCTTCGTACACACGCTCGGTTTTCTCGGCAAGAAACAGCAAGAAAACTGCTGGCAGAGCTTTCTTGCCGAGTACACCGTGCGTGTGTACGAGGCTTTCAGGTTTCTCGTCAAGAAAACTGCCCAGAATCTAGACGAGAAATTTTCTCGTTGTGATTCTCTGCAGTGTTTTCCTGTCGAGAAACCCAAGCGTGTGTATACTTACCTCTCCATGGAAGCCTGCGCATGCTCAAAATGACTTTGACGCATGCGCAGTAGCTTCCAAGGCACTGGACACCCTTAACTTGACTATTGGCCCCCACCGGGTTCTACTTCTATCATACTAGCCACCCTTCTATCTTGGCATTCCTGGTAGAATTAATAAAGGAAGTGTTTAGACTCTTTTTGGCCCCATCAGCTTGTAAAGCTTTCCAAACCATTCTGCACAGATTTGCATCATTTCCTGCTCCTATAATTCTCATATTTTAGAACTTGGTTTGGATTCCTGTTTAACATTTAGAGGGTTCTCAAATTTGTAAAGATTTCGTCTGAACCACAACTGATCAAACATTTCATAGATTTGATTATCTCTACTTGACAAGTGTTTTAACCCTTCCGCACACCATCTAGAACAGGGGTCTCCCTGGGGTGAGTTTACTGTCCATCAGACTTTGAGTGGCCAGCATGAGTAGAAAATGCCCTGAAGTCAATGGGAGTAAACAATGCCCATCATTGATACTAGCGGGGGGAATAGTGTCTCATTGTTGGTATCAGGGGAAGGAATAGTCCCCCATTATTGCTATCAGTAGGAAATATAGTGGGCTGCCATTGGTGTCAGTGGGAAGAATAGCGCCCCATTGTTGGGGTGAATGGGTAGGAATAGTGCTCTATTGTTGGGGTCAATGGTTAGGGAGGAATAGTGCCTTATTGTTAGGGTGAATGGGTAAGAATAGTGCCTTGTTGTTGGGGTGAATGGGTAAAAATAGTGCCCTATTGTTGGGGTCAATGGTTAGGGAGGAATAGTGCCTTATTGTTGGGGTGAATGGGTAAGAATAGTGCCTTGTTGTTGGGGTGAGTGGGTAGGAAAGTATCTCATGTTGGGGTCAATGGGAATAGTGCCCTATTGTTGGGGTCAATGGGTAGAAATAGTGCCCTATTGTTGGGGTCAATGGGTAGAAATAGTGCCCCATTGTTGTGATCAACAGGTAGGAATAGTGCTTTGTTGTTGAGGTCAATGGGTAGGAATAGTGCCTTATTGTTGGGGTGAATGGGTAAAAATAGTGCCCTATTGTTGGGGTCAATGGTTAGGGAGGAATAGTGCCTTATTGTTGGGGTGAATGGGTAAGAATAGTGCCTTGTTGTTGGGGTGAGTGGGTAGGAAAGTACCTCATGTTCGGGTCAATGGGAATAGTACCCTATTGTTGGGGTCAAAGGGTAGAAATAGTGCCCTATTGTTGTGATCAACAGGTAGGAATAGTGCCTTGTTGTTGGGGTCAATGGGTAGGAATAGTGCCTTATTGTTGGGATGAATGGGTAAGAATAGTACCCTATTTTTGGGATGAATGGGTAGGAATAGTGCCTTATTTTTTGGGTAATTGGGTAGGAATAGTGCCCCATTGTTGTGGTCAATGGGTAAGAATAGTGCCCTATTGTTGGGGTCACTGGTTAGGGAGGAATAGTGCCTTATTGTTGGGGTGAATGGGTAAGAATAGTGCCTTGTTGTTGGGGTGAGTGGGTAGGAAAGTACCTCATGTTGGGGTCAATGGGAATAGTACCCTATTTTTGGGCTCAATGGGTAGAAATAGTGCCCTATTGTTGGGGTCAATGGGTAGAAATAGTGCCCTATTGTTGTGATCAACAGGTAGGAATAGTGCCTTGTTGTTGGGGTCAATGGGTAGGAATAGTGCCTTATTGTTGGGGTGAATGGGTAAAAATAGTGCCCTATTGTTGGGGTCAATGGTTAGGGAGGAATAGTGCCTTATTGTTGGGGTGAATGGGTAAGAATAGTGCCTTGTTGTTGGGGTGAGTGGGTAGGAAAGTACCTCATGTTGGGGTCAATGGGAATAGTACCCTATTTTTGGGCTCAATGGGTAGAAATAGTGCCGTATTGTTGGGGTCAATGGGTAGAAATAGTGCCCTATTGTTGTGATCAACAGGTAGGAATAGTGCCTTGTTGTTGGGGTCAATGGGTAGGAATAGTGCCTTATTGTTGGGATGAATGGGTAAGAATAGTACCCTATTTTTGGGATGAATGGGTAGGAATAGTGCCTTATTTTTTGGGTAATTGGGTAGGAATAGTGCCCCATTGTTGTGGTCAATGGGTCAGAATAGTGCCCTATTGTTGTGGTCAATGGGTAAGAATAGTGCCCTATTGTTGGGGTCAATGGTTAGAGAGGAATAGTGCCTTATTGTTGGGGTGAATGGGTAAGAATAGTGCCTTGTTGTTGGGGTGAGTGGGTAGGAAAGTACCTCATGTTGGGGTCAATGGGAATAGTACCCTATTTTTGGGCTCAATGGGTAGAAATAGTGCCCTATTGTTGGGGTCAATGGGTAGAAATAGTGCCCTATTGTTGTGATCAACAGGTAGGAATAGTGCCTTGTTGTTGGGGTCAATGGGTAGGAATAGTGCCTTATTGTTGGGGTGAATGGGTAAAAATAGTGCCCTATTGTTGGGGTCAATGGTTAGGGAGGAATAGTGCCTTATTGTTGGGGTGAATGGGTAAGAATAGTGCCTTGTTGTTGGGGTGAGTGGGTAGGAAAGTACCTCATGTTGGGGTCAATGGGAATAGTACCCTATTTTTGGGCTCAATGGGTAGAAATAGTGCCCTATTGTTGGGGTCAATGGGTAGAAATAGTGCCCTATTGTTGTGATCAACAGGTAGGAATAGTGCCTTGTTGTTGGGGTCAATGGGTAGGAATAGTGCCTTATTGTTGGGATGAATGGGTAAGAATAGTACCCTATTTTTGGGATGAATGGGTAGGAATAGTGCCTTATTTTTTGGGTAATTGGGTAAGAATAGTGCCCCATTGTTGTGGTCAATGGGTCAGAATAGTGCCCTATTGTTGTGGTCAATGGGTAAGAATAATGCCTTATTGTTGGGGTCAATGGGTAAGAATAGTGCCCTAATTTTGGGGAGAATGGGTAGGAATAGTGCCCTATTTTTGGGATGAATGGGGTAGGAATAGTGCCTTATTATTGGGGTCAATGGGTAGAAATAGTGCCTTATTGTTGGGGTCAATGGGTAAGAATAGTGCCCTATTATTGGGGTCAATGGGTAGAAATAGTGCCCTATTGTTGGGGTCAATGGGTAGGAATAGTGTCTTATTGTTGGGGTGAAAGGGTAGCATAAGTGCCTTATTGTTGGGGTCAATGGGTAGAAATAGTGCCCTATTTTTGGGGTGATTGGGTACGAATAGTGCCCTATTGTTTGGGTCAGTGGTTCGGAATAGTGCCCTATTTTTGGCGTGATTGGGTAGGAATAGTACCCTATTTTTGGGATAAATGGGCAGGAATAGTGCCCTATTGTTGGGGTAAATGGGTATAAATCGTGCCCTATTGTTGTGATCAATGGGTAGGAATAGTGCCTTGTTGTTGGGGTGAATGGGTAGCAATAGCGCCTTATTGTTGGGGTAAATGGGTATGTAGCACCCCCTTACTTTCAGTATGGGTACTACGCTAAAGTTAGTTGGAATAAGAGAGTTACATTGCTCCCATTCATGATTTACCTAAATTGTGACCTCTGTCATTCCAGAAAGGTCCACTGGGTCAGTCTGCATTCTAGGGATGTGGTATCATCTCTGGTCGGCAGTTGGCGCCAGAGGGGTTTCTGGCAGACCAAGTCTTCCCTAGCAGCCAATTGGAGGAGTTCTTCCCTCGTGGGGTGTGCTGGGGAAGGGTATATCTGTCATGTGTTCTAAAATCTTCGTGGGGTCCCGGTTCCAGGTGCGGCATCCACCTCTAGGGTGCGTGCATCCATGGACCCCGCCGGCGTGGCCCACCTGGCCAAGCTTACAGGCTTCACCAAGCCTCAACCGGAGGCGAAAGGGGACCCCAGTGCCTTGCTGGGTTCCCAGTTCTATTGAAAGGATCCTAGGCTGGGTGCCGTGCGATTGGAGGATCGGCCAGAGGAGGACCCGGAGGCAGGTTGTCCGGCAGGGCTTAAACGAACCAATTGGGATCTGGTGACCGTGATGCTACAGGTACACTTTACTGTCTCCAGGTGACCTGGGCTAGAGTCTACTGGAAGGATTCGCCCTGTTCACCCATCCAACAGAAGTTGACACCACTGAGGCAAGTCTCAAATCACTCCCCAGCACATATCCCCATACCACCCTCTCTTCTCCCATCACTTAATTCGTTCACCTCATATCTGCCTGCCCCCCTCCTTACCTCCTGGTTACTGTGTCCTCTCTCTCTCTCTCACTAAAGTTGTCCCACATACCAGTAGCACAGCTCTCTCGGTTGTGTCTCTCCTCAGCTCCTCCTCCTGGCTGTGTACACAGGAACATTGAGCCGCCCCCCACAAAGTGCCGCCCTAGGCCTGGGCCTTGTTGGCCTAGGCCATAATACATCTCTGGGTGCAATGCAGCCTGACCAGTCTGTATCCAAATGGGGAGGTTTCCAGGAAGAATGGTGTGTCCTTGTACTTTCCGTACTCATCTGAAACGTCTCCCTGCAGTTAATCACTGTCCCTGTCAGACGGATTACCTTTCCCTATGCTACACACTCGTGAAATGCTTGCTAAGCCGAGGAGCCAACATCTTAAATAGACTCTGCCTCACTTAAGATGGCCACTAGAGTCACATGGGGTGCCAGATAGCTTTCCCAGTGACCCAGCAAACCATAGAAGAACCATGTTCCCCTGAACTTCCTCTCCCCCCTGCAATGCCACTGCGGGTGAGCACCACCTGCAGTGGAGAAAGTAGACTTTATCTGCCTACAAGTGTTTTGCTCAAAGCATTGCTATTTACAGTACTTGGATCATTGGTCTTTTTAAGATGCTACTTTTCTGAGGTTTGAATAAATGAACTTTTTTTGTATGAACTTTGCTTGCACTTAGGTAGAGTACAACTTTTTGTTGAGAAATTTTAATCCAGTGAATACTAAATTGCAGTCAACATTTTTATTGCCAAAAAAACGTTATTGTATTACTTGGTGTGCGCCCTATATACCTTATTATCCAATGCGGTATAACAGCATGTCTCCTGGCAATTGGCTAAAATCATACTACCAAAAGCTCCACCCTCCTGCTACCCCTTGAAGTATTTCCTCACTCACCAGCTGGCAGACACCTATGGCTTACTGAAGATCCAAGGACCACAGTCTGGGAATTGCAGGATGTGCATGAAGCATGGCTTTTGCCATGTTTTTTCCCTACACTAAATACTGGAAGTTTAACTGGTGGAAGTTGTACTTTGCTTAAAAAAACTAATTATTGCTAGGTGTCAGCTTTCCATCTCGGAAAGTTGAGATGTACAAGGGTAAAATCTAATGCCAAATGTGCTTATTACTTCCTAATACAATGCGTAACCCTACATTCTGTTCTTGCGCTGGCCTTCCCTGTGCATTGAGCAGGAAATATCCATCTGTCCATCGAGAGGCCGGCTGCGTGTCATGACCTTGCTCGTCTGTCTGTCTGCAGTGGGGGGTCTGCAGACTTCTGCTCTCCACCTGCGAGAAGCCGATCAGTGCCAGGCATAGAAGCAGCGGGAAGCCCTGTGTGGCCAGGTGATGCGCAGGGAGCATAATTAGCTGCGACACCGAGCCCGAGAGGGAGTTTCACACATACAGGAAAAGACAGCCAAAGTCAGCCAGGAGCTCACTTGAACATCAGCTCATCTCTCTGATATTATGCATGTGAACATTGATTTATTGAAGGCCTGGCAGCTAAGTGTGGAAAGCACCAAAGTACGTGATAACATAAAGAATTAGAGAACACCGGTTTGCTTAGTTTAATTAGAACAAAATGTTTGATGGGTTTTTCTATCTCCAAATCTGGTTCATTGCCAGCTATATTTTAAAGGAAACTTTTGATAAAAGAAATATGGAGGTTTCTCCTGATGGATTCTCATCCCGCAAATGCTAGGTGCCTGGCTATTAGGTTAACCCTCTTACTGTGGAACATAATCACATAATAGGTATGCAGAATGGGACTTCTGACTTTACAGATTTTCATGTTTGTTCTAGATCAATGACTCAAAATGTATTGAAGAGGGTCACCATATTGTAACTGCATTATCAAAAGGAGGTCGGCAATGACAGACCCTATATCATTTCATGATGCATTTACTTCAAGGTGTGACTCTGGGCAAAATGAAAAAAAATAATAATAATAGGGCTCTAGAAAGTATCTAAGACAAAATAAAAACTCCTCTGGCTTCAATATTCCCCCTTTCTGGTACTGTCCCCCACAGTACTTCCTTTTCACATCTAGATATACTCTAGGTACCCAGTGTCATTCAACTCAGAAAACGTAGGAAATCTTGCAAGGCTTCATTGACCTGAAGGGGCATTACCACATGGAGCTGTAGTCATATATAATGATCCATGGAAAGATGGTAACATCATCAGGTCAGCACTGCTGTCTGCATCATTTAGACCTTAAAGGGGTTGTAAACCCTCAAGGATATTTACCTTAATGCATTCTATGTATTAAGGTGAAGAACCTTCTGTCACATACCAGCCCCCTCTGAGCCCCCATTATACTTACCTGAGCCCTGTGTTTCCCACAACGGGAATGAGCACACCAGCTCCCGCCAGTGTCGTGTGTCCTGATTGGATAGATTTATAGCCATTGGCTCCCGCTGCTGTCACTCAAATCCAATGACTCAGGCACAAGGGGGCAGGGGCGAGTCCTGCTTTCTGTGTCAATAGATGCAAAAGCAGGACACAGGAGCGTGCTCGCATGGGTGTCCCGAAGAAGAGCGCTTCTTCAACTGGGCACTTGAGACGAGGAGTAGCCAGGAGCGCCGCTGAGGGACCCCAGAAGATGAAGATAGGGGCCACTCTGTGCAAAACCAACTGCACAGTAGACATGTGCATTCGTTTTCATCCGAATGCATTTTCGTCCGAATTTCAGGTATTTTCATTATCGTTTTAACAAACGATAACGAAAGCACAGAAAACAAAAGATCCGACATAAACAAATGCTTTATTTTCATTGCAGTCGAATGTGCCTAACCTTAACTCTATTAGTCCAATATTATTCTATATAGAGAGAAAAGATTCGACATTAGATATGTGCATTCCCGTTCGTACGAATGTTATTTTCGTACGAAAATGTTCATATTCGTACCCGCGGGATAATGTGTACATATGAAAAAATTAAAGCACCAAAATACGAAAACGACGGGATTACGAATGAGCCGCATAACGAACAACCGCAAATCCGAACGATCCGACGAAAATACGACAAAACGAAAACGGCAAAAGAACGAAAATGACATCTATAACAAAAGATTTGCATTCTGTATTTTGTTTGAATCCTTTTTCTGTTCGTATTTTCAGTCGCATGTTCATTGTTCATATGACATCTATAACAAAAGATTTGCATTCTGTATTTTGAATTCCTTTTTTTCTGTTCGTATTTTGCATTCAAAATACAGAATGCAAATCTTTTGTTATAGATGTCATATGAACATACGACTGAAAATACAAAAAAAAAAAGGATTCAAGATACAGAATGCAAATCTTTTTTTATAGATGTCATTTTCGTTTTTTTGAATGGGCAGTGAGTGGGTGTAGTTAGTGAAGCAGCTTCTCTTTTGTGCTGAGTACACTAGTACAGTGAGTAGTACAGTAAAGCCAAATAAATTTTTCTGTGGATTTTCATCTGAAGGGAGATCAGTTGGCCAGCCTTTTGAACCCAAAAATGGTTTTCTGATGGAGTTTAAAAACAAACGAATTTTCTGAGAACGAACGGAAAACGATAGTTTTTATGTTTGTTGTTAAAAAAGTCTGACCAAGTGTATGGGGCTTAACAATAGTTAATATAGATGAGCCGCTTGTTGAAAGTGCCCCGAATCCCGCGATATATTTACGAATGTACAAAATGACGAAAATGCTTTTTCTGTTCGTATTTTCAGTCGCATGTTCATATGACATCTATGTCATATGAACATGCGACTGAATATACGAACAGAAAAAGGATTTTCGTCATTTTGTACTTTCGTAAATATATCACGGGATTCGCGGCACTTTCAACACGCGGCTCAGACTTATAGCGCCACAATCAGTAAAGCTTATGATTCCTGCTAATTGGTGAGCTCTAGCCCACACTCATCAAGGAACATGTGGAACCTCTGCAGAGAGATCACTGCTTCCACAAAAAGAAGGGTCCTTCTTTTGAGCATGTCATCAAAGTTCAGACTTTTCTACTCCAGCTGTGGCTGCTTTCTCTTTAAGTTGCATTAGTGAAATAAATGTACTTTTGCATGATATTGAAATTTTTAGAGTTTCACCTGTATAGACTGTAAGGCCCCGTACACACGAGGAGACATGTCGGATGAAAACATGTCCGTCGTACTAACCAGCGCACATGTCCGACGGACAAGTTTTAAAGCACGTTTTAAAACTTTTGTCCGCCGGAAACCTGTCCGCTAGGCCGTACACACGATCTAATCTGTCCGCTGAAACTGGTCTGCGGACCAGTTTCAGCAGACATGTTCAATCGTGTGTATGCGGCCTAATGCCGCGTACACACGATCACTTTTTGTGATGAAAAAAAAATAAGTTTTATGTGACGAAACAAAACAACGTTTTTCAAACTTCATTTTCCAAAACGACGTTGCATACACACCATCGTTTTTCCAAAATGCTCTAGCAAAGCGCGGTTACGTGCACCACGTTCAACGGCACTCTGTTCCATTGAAGCTCCGTCTCATAACTTGCTTCTGAGCATGCGCGGGTTTAAAAACGTCGTTGTCAACGTCGTTTTGCCCACACACGATCACTTTTTATGACACAAAAAATGACATTTTGAAAAACGACACAAAAAATTCAAGCATGTTCGAATTTTTTTTTGGTAGTTTTTTTGAAGACATAAAACAACGTTTTGCCCACACACGATCATTTTAAATGACGTTTTTGAAAACGTCGTTTTTTTTCCATCACAAGACTTAAGACTTTGCACAACTTTTTTATGCTCCTATAGGGCCAGATTCACGTATTCCAGAGCATCTTTGCTCTGGAGTAACGCTTCTGATTTGCGTTGCGCTGCCGAATTTTTAGGAGCAAGTGCTGTCATTCACGAAGCACTTGCTCCTAAAGTTGCGGCAGCGCATCGCAAATGAGCCGGCGGAATTCAAATGTCGCGGGTACGGGGCGTGTAGTATGCTAACTACGCGCGATCCCGCCGCCGACGTACTGCGCATGCGTCGAGTGTCAAAACATCCCCGTGCGCATGCTCCAAAATCTGTGAATGAACGTCAATGACGTCACATTCCCATTCATGACCGTTTTACGCAAGCGACGTTTTTTTTTTTTTTTTTGACGCGATGACGACGCCTATACCTAACATAGGATACTCCAACCCCATGTAGGTATAACTATGCGCCGCGTATCCCGTCCGGAAACGTCGTAACGTCACTGCGTCGCGCCGGATTTCGATCGTGAATTGCCGATTTCCGCTCATTAACATATTTTTTGAGCGTAAATCGGCGGGAACGCCCCCGGCGCCATTTTTAAATTGAAGTAAAGATGCGATGGCGAAACTCAGTTACGCTCATCGCATCGGAACTTCAACCCGGCGTTTCTTGTTTTCTGGTTACAGAAAACAGAAACGCCGGCTCAAAGCCACTGTTACGCTGGCGGATCACTCGATCCGCCAGCGTAACCTTTCATGAATCTGGCCCATAATGTACAACTTATTTAAACTGAAAGTTAAATTGGACATTAACTTGACCCTGTCACCAACTTTAAACAATTACAAATAAAAGCACAGAAAATCAAGTGTTTTAAATGCTTACCTTCAATGATTTTCCTTTCCATAAATTACTTATTTTACTTATAATGTACCTTTTAACTTGGCATGTTAGAAAATTTGACTAATTCTGGAGAGTCAAATTCCTTATCCCAGTTCTCTCCCCCCTTGCACGTTGTAGCCCTCTCTTCTTCTGGGAGTGTCTGATTACTGCCTGTCCTGGTCCAGCTTCTCTACCCTTTCCCTTTGGGTCCTTTCACACGTACGGACCGTTCATCCGTTTTTTACGAGTCCGTTTACGGACTTGTAATGCATCCCTATGGGATTGTGTATGTTAGCGGATGATGCATCCGCTAACGTCCACAAAGATCCGCGCCTGCAAAGATCCGCTTTTTCAGACGGAAGAAAACCCTATTTTTCTTCCGCCTGGCGCATTGGATCAGATGAATACGGACAGACGGTATATTCCCCATAGGGGAGAGTGGAGGAAAGACAGGGCGGTCTCTGCACAGTGTGCAGGGACAGCCCTATCCGCCGACAGCTCAGCGGGGATTATGGATGATCCCGCTGAGCCGACGGACACACACGGAGCGGACACAAAAACGGTCCGCTCCGTGTGAAAGGACCCTTACCTTCATTTATGTAGCTGCTGGGAAAGGATCAAAGAAATAGAATATAGAAAACTATAAAGTGTCATCTGAGTAAGTGGAGCCCAGCAGCAGTCTCAAGGCTTTTGGGTGTCTACATAAGGAAAAGCTTTTATAGGTAAAGAATGTACATAAAATACATTCAATGCACATATAGTCTTTTGTGAAGATTTGTGTTGACTTTAATGGTCTGGTTACAGACTCTGTATAAGATGATCACAAAAAATCATCAAAACAATCTATAGCTCGCCTTGAAACAAATCGACTCAAGTAAAATTAATTTTGATTGGCTGCTTTGGGTTGATTCACACATTCTCATTGTCCTTTGTTCTGGTTAATGCAATAAACCTATAAATAGCCTATTCACCATGGGATGAGGATGGCCCATTTTCTGTCAGGCCTTCATGAACGGCACCAGGGGAGAGCACCTTCCTGTCTGCAACTACTGATCTGCCTTGTCATGCTGCGCTCTACGTGTACACTTGACCCCTCCCCGCTTCTTCTCTCTGAAATATGCAGATTTGTGTCACGAAACGTCAGCTCCCCGCTGTTTTTAATTTGAAGAGGTGGTTGATCGGGTCAGGTGCACACTCTGAAAAATGTGGAGATTCTGCTGAGGTTTTCTAAACACAAAATTCCGCCCCCCAATTCCTGCCACTTTAGGGCACATCTGTTTGTGCTGCTTTTCTTCTTTCTTTTTTTTACAGTCTTCCGGAGAAATAATTTAGACAGCTGAATGTTAATTAATTGTATTGCAATATAGGATGATGAGCAAGAGACAAGTGGCAGGTATTGTACAAAACTGATTTAAAGAGCATAAAAAATAAAAAGGGATGCTCATGAAAAGAAAATACCACCAACATTAATGAGATTTTTGCTATTAATTATCTCTTATGGGCAACGGAAAAGGGGACATTTTACCTCCTCCTCTCCCCTGCAACATGTACTCATCTTTTGGCACACAAATTTGGCACTTCAAACCAAAGTGAAATACTTTTGATTATCGGTAAGGATGTGACTCACTCACCCACGCCCATATCACAGAGCTTAGGTAACTTAGGACTGGCCCACCACTGTCATATGGGGCCAGAGAAGAAGTTGATGTCTCTGTGTAAGATCTAAATTAAAGTAAAAAAGTGCAGCGCAAAAAATTACAATAAATATAATAAACAATAAACCATATAAAACATAAATAAAGATGTAAGCCAGTGAGATTAAATGTCCACGTGACCATAAATTCAAGTCCATTAAGTGCTAGTGAATAACACAAATAAATCCGGCAGGAGTGAAGGTGAAGAGGAAACACCAAAAGAGGAAATCCACCACCGCAAGCAAGATGGACTCTCACCTTATTGCTTCGACCCGTGAGAGTCACAAAGCATGTCAGAAAAACCGGTTTATTTTAAGGACAAAGATAAAACATAGGCACTCACATTTAAAAGCACTCATAAGCCGAGTGTATGCTGTAACAGTAAAAGTCACGATTCACAGCGGCGATGATCAGGGTGACGTCCTGCGTAGCTCCTCCCCTCACGTACGCGTTACGTCCCATGGGCGGGACTTCATCAGCGTCAAGCGGAGAGAGCACGCCAGACGTCCCCAATGGCAAAAAATATATAGTGTGCATGTGACTCAATGGCCAATCAGACAGCTCGTGGATGCGGCCAATCAGGAAGCACCATTAACCAACAACATCCGGAGCAGGGTCACATGGGTCACAGCAATGCGGAAGTGAATGGCTGAATAACAGTAATAAATAAACAAACGGGACCCAATGGAACTTGATGGAATAAAAGGAGTAAAAACCAAAAAAAATCCACAGTATTAAGGTCCAGTTAAAGCTAAAACTGCCCGCACATTCAAATAATTATAAATTTTCAATTTACAATAAGGCAGGCCGTCATCCACGATCATCACCACTTTACAATAACAATTACCAGCAATAAATTGATGTCTCTAACTAAATATTGAAAACACATATTAATTATCAGAAACATAAAAAATATTTAAAATCCTGTATTAAAAACCTAATATTGGATAAAAATAAATTTTATATATTTTTTATGTTTCTGATTATTAATATGTGTTTTCAATATTTAGTTAGAGGCATCAATTTATTGCTGGTAGTTGTTATTGTAAAGTGGTGATGATCGTGGATGACGGCCTGCCTTATTGTAAATTGAATATTTATAATTATTTGAATGTGCAGGCAGTTTTAGCTTTAACTGGACCTTAATACTGTGGATTTTTTGGGTTTTTACTCCTTTTATTCCATCAAGTTCCATTGGGTCCCGTTTGTTTATTTATTACTGTTATTCAGCCATTCACTTCCGCATTGCTGTGACCCATGTGACCCTGCTCCGGATGTTGTTGGTTAATGGTGCTTCCTGATTGGCTGCATCCACGAGCTGTCTGATTGGCCATTGAGTCACAGGCACACTATATATTTTTTGCCATTGGGGACGTCTGGCGTGCTCTCTTCGCTTGACGCTGATGAAGTCCCGCCCACGGGACGTAACGCATACGTGAGGGGAGGAGATACGCAGGACGTCACCCCGATCATCGCCGATGTGAATCGTGACTTTTACTGTTACAGCATACACTCGGCTTATGAGTGCTTTTAAATGTGAGTGCCTATGTTTTATCTTTGTCCTTAAAATAAACCGGTTTGCACAAAGAGCACTAGATATTGTCTGTGTTTCCTCTTACATATGGTTGCCCGCTGATATCTGTATGATATGGTGAATCTGCTTGGAATTTTTCTGACATGCTTTGTGACTCTCACGGGTCGAAGCAATAAGGTGAGAGTCCATCTTGCTTGCGGTGGTGGATTTCCTCTTTTGGTGTTTCCTCTTCACCTTCACTCCTGCCGGATTTATTTGTGTTATTCACTAGCACTTATTGAACTTGAATTTATGGTCACGTGGACATTTAATCTCACTGGCTTACATCTTTATTTATGTTTTATATGGTTTATTGTTTATTATATTTATTGTAATTTTTTGCGCTGCACTTTTTCACTTTAATTTATGCTTTGGGAATTTTCTATGAATTTATCCTCAGTGCTGGCTTGCATATTTTTATTAGTAATTTTTTGTATTTGTTTATATCCCAGCGCTGAATTTTCACTTTTGTACATCTGTGTAAGATCTGATAGGTCGGTTTGGAGTGACAGGAGCATAATGGTGCATGAGTTAGAAAAGGTATTTGCTGTTGCTGGGGATAAGGGGATCTAAATGACCCTTGCATGGATAAAGAAGAGGATCACTATATATGTGTATGTATGCGCCTGCTAATACTTAATAATCAGTGCTCAAAAAAATACATCCTAAGTGTATATATTCTATGGGGGATCGGATGAAAACGGACCGTAGTGTCTGCTTTCAAGCAATCCGATCTGCCAGATGGATAGAAAATAGGGTTTCCATGCGTCTGGATTTAGCAGAGCGGGTCGGATCAGGGCGGGTCAGGTGTATGGAGCGTCCATTCAGGTCCACCAAAAAACCTGACAGGGGGATCTGAACGGTCCGCCTGCGTAAAAGGCGCCATACACTTGCACCACGTCTATTCATTAAACAAATTCAGTCACTGTCACCACCAATGTCGCTGCGTTGCCATCTTAAACTCTGAACCTGTATAAAATCAGTTCAAACGCTCATTACCCACTGGGGATCAATTTAGCCTCCACTCAGGTGATGCATTATTTCTTCTTAATCTCTGAACAGTGGTGATATGTGCAACCTTTTAAGAACTCAGACTTGTTCCACTCTGCAAGCACACAACATATGGGAGCTCCACATAGTGTAGTACAGGGGTGTCAAACTCAGTTTTTATTAAGGGCTACATCAGTATGGTTGTTCTCAAAGGGCTGGTTGTATCTGTAAGACTATATAAATGTATCCAGAAATAGGTGCAGGAACTTAACCACCCACCTGCTGAACCACATCGGATTGTGGGTGTGGCCAAATTGTACAGTGGGAGAATCTTAGGGGGGTAATAAATACTAGAAGTGCATTACGTGTGGAGCATAGGGATGCGCTACAGGGATGTACAGAATGCAGAGTTCATGGGTGCACTATATACAGAGTTCAGTGTTTAGGGGTGTGCTGTGCACAATATGCAGGGTTCAGGTCTCTTTTACAGGCTGTCCACCTCTCACTTCAACCTTTTGCCAGCTCCGACCTATGTACCACTCTCCCCCACCTCTGCACACATCTCCCTCCACAGCGCTCACCTCTCTCCCCCAAAAGCTTCCTCACAACTCACCGGCCCGGCTCTTGCACCTAGCTCCCAGGCAGTGTAGGCTGCTCCACTTGTCTCTCTCACTTGCAGGGCTACATCAAATGGCGTGGTGCGCCGGATTGTAGTGTAGTAGATAAAAGAATAACTTTATTTGAATTGACACACTTACATTAACTCATTATAGTAAAAACACTTGAATACACAGCAGGGCCGCAGCTCCCACATTACTTCTGGTTGCGGCTCTCATTAATGTCACCCAGCTCCGCCCTACGCATATCATCATGGTCACATGACTTCCTCAGTGATTCATTGTAAGTTTGTAGCCCATCACAAGGTGAGAATCTGCAACTGGGTGCTTAACTGTGTCAGACATTTGTGAACACAGCTAAGAACTGCATAGACACCGGGCTTTATATGACTGCGTTGTCTCTTACTCAGCATTTCAATCCAGAAAGTAGATAGTGTCCCTGGATGATGCCTTAACATAAAAGGTGGCTTTACCCTTCTGAAAAGAAAAGCAGATTATGAAATTGTCAGTGGTGGCGGACTGTGATCTCTTTGAAAGGGTGTACTGTAAATATTTGAGAGTGTTATGATTAGGCCAGCTTTACACTGACCCAATGTGCAAAGCACATATTATCTGCGCTTTTACATAGACTTCCATTGTGTCCTACAGTTTTATATATACGCTGCACTGATGGGCAATGGTAGGCTTCACTGATGAGCACTGATAGGCCGCACTGATGGCCACTGATGAGGCGGAACTGATAAGCTGCACTGATGGGCACTGATGAGGCTGCACTGATGAGGTTGCAATTGTTGAAGTTGTTGTTAATATTTATTTTCTATTAATTCTTCATAAAACAGTGTAATTTCATGACATAATTTAAGAGGGCACGTTTAGGGGCATATTTAGCGGCAGGGCAGGGTAGGGGTTAAAAACAGATTAGAAATTGCTAATCAGATAATGGCAGCTTGATCCTTCTATTGAGCTGTTGCATCAGGTTTCTCAAACCTTTGCCTGCCTGTGCGTGATATGATGACTAAGCCCCTCCCCTTCATGACATTATCGTAAAGGGGTGGGGCATGGGTGATCTTAAAATTATGCCCCCTCCCGAAAAAAGTTCTGCAGACACCTAAGGAAAAGTATATAAATGTACGAGAGCACCATAGGTTTCTATCAGGTCCAGCAAAAGTTTACTTATCTTGACAGCAGGTCTGAATATATAGCCAATGTGTTTCAAGAGCTCATGTCCTGGCGGGTATTTAAGTATACTGGACAGTAAAAGACATACCTGAAGATTACAGAGAATATAGGTTGCCATTTTTGCACATGAAGAGAGCAACAAAGCCTTTACTAAATGTTCATTTTGCTTTTTACCGCTGCTGTTCAGCCACAGCCACAAAAAAAACACAAAAACAAAGGGTAAATAAATATGTTTGACGGGTTATTGTGTGCCTTTTGTGATTCTATATATGTTTTTTTCCAAAAAGATTGGCTACACATTTTAAATGTTCTCATTATTGTTTCCACAGATTTACGCAGAATGACAGCTGGCTTTATGGGCATGGCGGTAGCCATCATCCTGTTTGGATGGATCATTGGCGTGCTGGGGTGCTGCTGGGACAGAGGGCTCATGCAGTATGTTGCAGGTCTACTCTTCCTCATGGGAGGTAAGACACCATGGCTCTTATCCAAGACAAAAACCTGCACTATACGCATTATGTTAAAGAGCTATTGAAGTTTATGTAGATCCAAAACTACATTTTTAAGCATGTTTAGAAACATGTCTCACTGTATACCGTTTCATGCTGGACGCACACATATACTGTATGCAGTCGATCGGCGGTGGCAAGGGGACAAATGGGGATAGCTGCCATCAGTCTAATGAAAATAAAAAGTAAAGGGGAATGACCAATTATTATTCAGGAGTAAATATGTGATTACTCAGTTAGTGGAATACTTCATTAGAAGGCATAATTAAATTGTTTAAAGGTAAGGAAAATCCCCCTTACATGAGAGACCGATTTTACACCAGAATGCCCTCTTGCATCCATGTATCCATCAGAGTCCCCCTCTTACATCAGAGGGCCATGTAAAATCTTGTAGGAAACTGCATTTGGCCCATTGGCTACAGTTTGGAGACCCCTGCTTAAGATATTTAGACTAAAATCTCCATGGGGAGGGCATATTCAACCAGGTAAAAATATAATGGATTGCCTAGGCAGGTCCTCACATATTATAGCTGTTTTTGAAGCTAAGAGATTGTAAAGTCGGATTGTAATGTGTATTGCCAACTCTACAACTTTGTTTGTATGAGTTTCCTCACACATTTTAAAAACGTACTGGTGAATTATTTGACTTCCAACTAAATCTGGCCCTAATGTGTATGCATTTGTATTTAATTGTTCAGCTAATTTTTACATCTCTTGGAGGCGACTTAGCCAGGATTCCTGGATAAGTCACCTCCACTGTGAAATCTTACTCTACAGTACTGGTCAAAGTCAAAATATAATTTTATTGCTGCATCCTCTGTAATGGTTATGTCAAAGGGGTGGAGTTGGTAACTCAAGGGTTTAGATCTCAACACTGGAATTCTTGAGAGATTCCCTATAATACTCTGTGTTGTTGGCCTAACCGTTTAATGACTATTTCCTGTTTTTTATTATCTAAACCTATAGAGTTTGAATTTTAAAGGAAATACTAACACTGACCACCTAATGCTTTGCTCTCTCCACTCACAGGCACCTTCTGTATCATTTCACTGTGCACCTGCGTAGCAGGTATCAACTTTGAGCTGTCCCGCTACCCTCGGTTCCTGTACGGTCTACCTGATGACATCAGCCATGGCTATGGATGGTCCATGTTCTGTGCCTGGGGGGGCTTGGGCCTAACTTTAATCTCGGGTTTCTTCTGCACCTTAGCGCCCTCAGTTCAGCCTGTCCTGAGGACCAACTGCCCCAAATCTCGCCCTGAGAATGGAACAGTGTGCTAAAAACATATCTATTTAGAGCACAAATTGAGAAAGGCAGGCCATTCTACCTTTAAACTGATGTGTGGACTACAGATATTTCCTTGTCACCATTCCTGTCCGTGCCTTGTTTGGAGGCCACAGGAGGAGTGATGTCAGCATAGAAGAGTCAATGACTTCAACTCATAGTGATGGTAGATCAAAGACCACATCATGGACTGTGTATATAATCCATCATTAATCAATGCTTTTTGTTTTCCCAATCAGGATGCCAGATGGTTCCTGCGCCGGTGTCCTTTGACCATGAACCTCTATTGTTACATTCCCATCTGTCACAATTATTAATTTCAAATCTCACTGTTCAAACCAACCTTACCTGAAAGCGGAAGACTGTTTTGGTAGAACAGCCCTAACATGAACACCACTTTGGAGATCTAACGTGGAAGTACTTTCAAAAGAACATCCCAGTCATTTGGTGAAAGAGATTTGAGAGGGAAAAGGAAGGATATATATTTAATATATTTTTGAATTTGGCAAACCCCAAATTTTGCCCCTCTGTTTTATCCCAAATATTGTCAACTGGTAAAATTGACAAACGACATTAAAATTTTGTGTGCTCCATTAAAGCTGACAGAGACGTCTGTGAACAAGGTGAGAAACCAGAAGCCAATTTTCACTCGAACCTCAGCTGCCTTAGCTGCTGCTTGGTGTCTAGGCCGGACAAAAACCAATGGCAAAAGCACAAGGCCTGACAAAATTGACTGCTGTCTGTGTGTGTGCCAGTTCTGTTCACATTACTGGAACTCTGGTTTTTAGGAATTGCAAAAAAAAAAAGAGACCTCCAGCTTCTTCATAATGTTGGTTTGTTAATACATGAAATGTACAAGCTACGCGGACTCACTGGAGAGGTGATAGAATTATATAAATGAAATACAAGGTTACAGTCATGGAATTTAACAATGGTGGATGTCAAGGGAGGTTTTTATTAATATGTCTAATACAGTAGTGTCAAATGGTACCCAAATTTGTCAAAATATCAACATTAAATTAATGATCTGTATGTAAAATTTCTCTAACGGAAAACTGAATTTGATGATTTATGTAATATCATAATGGTAATGGCTTCATATGGGGATCACAAAACTCAAACAGTTGTTTGTCCCAAACTTTTCCTGTTTAGAATTTGCTACTTGAAAATGTTTACTCTGATGCAATTATACAGTATTTCTATAGGAAAACAGTCTAGAAAAGCAGGGCAGGTTAAAATTCTAGAAACCAAAATTAAAACATTTTTCCTCAAAAATAAATCCACAAAACCTACAAATATATAGTTGGGTGGAGCATAGTTGTTTACATCAAATATGTAGATGTCACTGTACTTCATAGTCATGCTTTGAAAATACGGTGCTTAAATAAAATGTGGAGTCTCACGTCATTTCATTTAATGATATGCTCCAAAGGCATGCAAAGCTTTCCCAATACTTGAAATTGCTTTCCAGTAATATGTTCTGGAAACACCAGCTGCTCAGCTATAATACACAGGCTAGGTGTTCTTACCACCCACTGCACACTACTTGATTTATCTTATAGATAGAGAGAAAGGATATTGCAGATGTAATGAGAGGGTGAAGTCACACCCAGCGGCATGAGTAAGAGTCTAGCAGCATCAAGGGAACAATAGTTTACATGGTATTTTATGGAAAACTGTATTCTATCCACTGGATTGATGTAATCACTGAAAGAATAACTAAAAAACTTCTAAAAAAGAGGTATGCACAAGTCTTGCCCACATCGCCATGAACCATGTGGTTCTAGTAAACCAATTATGGAAACCAATTATAGTTCTCAGTCCTGGTTTGAAATGCCCTGTTATCTATACTGTAGATTTTTGTACTGGCCTGAGGATCTGATGACAAAAAGCACAGAAAAAGAAACAGAGGTTAGCTTGCTGTCCTGTCCTGACTACATCAAAAAAGATAACGTTTTAAAAAGTACAGTTACCTTCTGACTTCTCAGTTGTTGAATTTCCGCCATGGTAGTTCATTGACAATTTGAAGTTATTCTTTAACTGGCTGATTTTTTTTACAGACCAAAAATTCAGCTCAGATCACCTTGATACTCATGCTTGCCAATTCAAGCTGCAGCTAAATTCGTATGCCCCCTTGCCCCAACCTATATGTTATAATTGGAAGTCAAGTGAAAGCCATAGTTCAATATGGGTCATTCCAATTTGTATGCTGTGAACCAGGAGAGGAGCAGGATCTTAGAAGTTCACAAATCTCTAGTATACGGTGAGTGACTGAATATTGGCTGCAAGTTTAAGTTTTAGTTTTGTACAAGTGTCACTTTATAGTTTAAACATTTAATTCTCAGTGCAGCCAGCCTTTCCCCTGTACTCAGCCTCACAAAGTGGTTAAAGGGTTCGTCCAACCAAAAAAAGGTATTTTAGATATAGGTAGAGAATTTTGAGCTTAGCCTTTCCAACAAAATCTCCCTGCCACAATTCACAGCTCAGAGGAAGTTGTCTCTGAGAACTAACAGTGGAAGGATCTTCGTGCTTTGTCCATTCTGTGATATGTGCTTCCTCCACCTCTACTGCTGCTGCTTGAATATTCCCTGCTAGTTATCAGATCCCCATTCATCAGAGGGGTAGCTCTGACTTGAGAAGCAAATCCCTGCTCTAGCAGGATCACCATCTACACAGAGACACAGCGACAACAAGGCATAAGGCCTCATACCCACGGGCAGAATGTCGAGAGACATTTGCCAGTTCAAAAAAAAACGGGCAGATATTCTGCCTGTGTGTATGTCGGTCTGTCCAACAGAAGCTAGCCATTCAGCCGGCTTCTGTCAGATGTGAATGCTAGAAAACCAGCAGCCGACTGACTCTCAATCAGAGCCTTCAGCCAATGGCAGAGAGTGCCGATCAGAGTGTTCGGTTGCATGAAAAAAAACGGTCAGTGTGTACCCGGCTTAAGTCAGTACTGGGCAAAAGATTTGCTGCAGGGGCAATACTGGTGACTGGTACTTTTCTGTCCATTTGCCTTTTTAAGTGCAGCTTTCACAGTACAAAACCTGTTTTAAAATAAAAATAGGCAGACAGCTAAATTGAATGTGTTACTAAACCTGGGCCCCTGCATTCACTATATCTGTTCTGCCACAGTACACAGAACATGGAAATGCAATTATTTTAGTAAATATAAACTGCTAAATACCTTTTCTCATTATAAGTTTCTAGCAGTCTTGTGATTTCAATCGGGGTACAGCCGAGCACTGGTTAAATCTTGTAGGAGGCATTTTCATTCTCCTCTGACTGTCCTATGAAGCTGCATGACTCCTGACCCTCTGGACAGTGCTGATTGGCCCTGTGCTGATTACATGCACGTTCCCAAAAAAAACTTTCTAGCAATACACATCAAACTTAGCATGTGCAGATTGCCCTCAAGGCTCTGGATTATCAGTGGATGGATTGGGGGCACTAAAATAGGAGGAGGATCAAAGTATAGATATGGATTAGGGGACAAAGTTTTGCCTCTCGTTCTTTTCCTCTGTGGTAAATAGGTAGGTTGTGACCCATGAATGTTGTGCTTGACCGACAGCCAGGAGTTCCATTACAGATTGAAAGGGAAATGTATAATTTCAATACATCAAAGCATAACTCACAACTCAAACCAAAAAATTTGTATTGGCTAGAGTTAGGAGTTTTTACAATTTTTTGCAAAGTCCTCCCTGGGGAGATTTTCTCTTCATTTCTGTCCCTGTGACTCCCATACAAAAGGGAGGGTTCCCTGGGGCAGAAAGGTCTTAATTGGAGAGATTTCACATTTGAAGACATGAAGTGAGGGGAAATCACCCTATAAGGGAAACAGACCACAAATAAAACCTGATAGGGCTGTTACCCTTCCCAGTTCTATCCCCAATCAACTTAGAAAGATAAACTTACAATTTCATGATCTTGGCTACTAATGACTTCTGCCTCCTATGGGCCCCTGCACGCGAGTCTGAGAACGTTGTTGGGTGGACCTGATTGGATACTGCAATGTCCTCTATGGAGTGTTGCCACCTTTTTACCCTTTAAACACGAACATATATGAATTACACAGATTATGAGGCTTATTTAATGCAGATCAGTCACCAAGTGAGTTTAATTACCACCTTAATCAGCCGCAAAACCTCTATAATCTATATGTGGATGAGGTGGCAACCCTAATGGAGCAGATGCCGCTGACACCCGCCGTCATCCTGTGTGCCAAAAACAGACAGATGGTGGTCCTATTATCCATCTGTCTGGCGGATCAGATGGAAACTGGTCCCATAGAGAACAGTGGGACTATGTACGTGTCCGCTCTGCATAGCGGAGTGGATACGGACCTGTCATCCGCTAGCTCATCGGGGGAACGCTTCGCTGGTCCCTGAAGAACAGGTGGGTGACAGGTCAGTGTCCACTCAGCTGATTAAAGTAAACAATGAATTTCATAACCATCTGCTGACGTATGCCCAGGATGGAAGTCATTTTACTTATAGACTCATTATTGTCATCATATAACCAGCACTTAATTAGCATCTTAAGTTTATTAGAAAAGTAATTAAACACAGTTACAAGGAGTATTTTTTTTTTTTTTTTTTTTTGTGACTGCAGATTTCAGATGAGGCTGTTCACTGAAGAAAAAAAAATGACACGGCCATTAAAATAATATGTGTATATTAATCACTTTTTAAAACCTATTTTACTTTCAGCAGCTGAAGTTGAATGTTCTATCACCCTCTGTGCGATAGGAAGGTAACAAACCGTCCCTGTACTGGCTGCTAAATGCATAAAACAATACAGCGTGCCATATGTTGGTGGGGTGTTCTTTTAATAATGTAAAAGCTTAACGTTAATCACATTAAATTTAATGGCAATTGGAATGCATTTATTTTTAAGTAACTGCACGTAACAATACCCCATAGACTGCAGGAAATAATGGCTGCAGAAACTGCCATTCTCAGTTCTTACAATGTCAGCCCTCTGGTAAGGTAGCTGTAGTTTTTCATAGCTGGAGGAGCAGCCATTCCTAAGGGCCAGTTCGCACTGCCCACACACTAAACCACTGCGGTAGCATGCAGGCAGCTCTTCATTTCCACTGCAGTGAGTTGGCGGTAGGGGACAGTGTAATGCACATCATTCCAAGGCTCGCTTTTTTAGGGGGGGGGGGGGGCGCTGATGTACAATGAAATGAGGTACCTTTCTGTGCGCTGTAAAAAATGCAGCATTTCTGCCAATTTTCCCAGCTCACTGCATCTCTGCAGTGCAAATGGGGTACATAGAAAACAATTGCTTATTGTGTGTCCTAGTGGTGACTGGGGTTCTTCCAGTGTGGAAAAATGACGGTAACTACACTATATGTGAACAGGCACTTGGGGTTGAGGGAGGCTTTGAACCACCTCTGTTTGCTTCTTTTGTCATTCTGAATGATTTGGAGAAGAACTTTGTTTTAGCCCTCGTTCTCACTGAACGCAGATTTGAAATCATGCAAGCTTATTTCAAACCCGCATTTCAGTTTGAGTTTGTAGGCGATATGAAAGACATCTGTGTGGGTTCATTCACAGATGTCTATTGAAATTGCCCCCCGAAGTCGCCAAAAGTAGTGTAGGAACTACTTTTGGAAATCGGTGCAGCACCACAAAGCCGGCGTCGCACCAATTGGGACAGTGCCATTGCCGGCAATAGGCTGCGATTTGGCATGCAATTTGACATGTCAAATCGCATGTTTAATCACATGTCAAATTGCACCGATGTGAACGGAGGCTAAAGCTAAAAATGTATCAAATTAGCTGTATCTAAACCCAAAAACAAAAATGGAATTTATAGCAGCTTACTATACTGTAACTACTGTATATATACTACTGTATTCATTTTCTATTTTCAAGGTTTTTCTCCTTTATTTTCATCTGATCATTTTGCCAATAGAATGATAAGGCTCACTCACCCTACTTTATCTATGGGGGGTGTCTATAGTCTATAAACTCTAGACTGCTCTCCTGCTATGGACCATGAACACCTCCCCCTGTTACTTTCTCAATTACAAAATTTCAAGTCCTGAGCTACTAAGCCAGGCCTCAAGAGATACTCGCCACCAGTTGCCCCACCTAATTCATACACTGCCCTGTGCCTAATTGCACCCGTAGACAAGCCCTCGTAGATTATCTCATGGAATGACACTGTTAAATGTTTTATGCAGAATCAAGTTACAAAATTAAATATTACCAACAACAACTTTAACAAAATAGGACAGGGCACTAGGGGCAGACCAGAGGGAAAGGGCACTAGGGACAGACCAGAGGGAAAGGGCACTAGAACTGGGTCTCTTCCCCATTCTCTTGCTGTCTCCTCTGCAACTCCCATCCTCTCTCTCTCTCTCTCTCTCCCTCTCCTATTCATCTCATCATCAGGAACCTGTGTGTGCGGCTCCATGCTTGCATGTCTCCACTTCCCCCTTTTATTCAGGCTGGAAGTGAGGAGAGGAGCTGCAGCACAGCGGGAGGGAGTACAATCCAGCGCTGAGATCCACACAACTGCACAGCCATTGACACCATAGCACAGCGCACACTGACACCGCCCAGCACACATTGAGACCAGTCTGTTCACAGTGCTCAGGCTGAACTGTTGGACACTTACATAGAGTACAAGGAGAAGAAAACTGCACAAACTGGAAGGCTGCCGCTCTCATATCAGGGCAACTTTCAGTGAGCGCTGCTCCGGAGTGGTAATTTTCACAATCCTCCACCTCACTCATTACTTTGTGCTCTCCAGCTACATTGGTCAGGGGGAGGGGGGCAGGCTCAGAGGGGTCATACTGTTAGGTCCCATGGCTTAATGAGAATTATAAGGAGAGCACCTGTGTACTGCTCTGCCTGTGCGCGGCTCACCAGACTACTTTTCCCGAGAATGCACCTTTCCTCTTCGGCTGCCAATCTCATCGGGACTCTAAGTGTAGGCACAGATTGGAGGCAGATTGGTCATGCAGCCCTGTCATCACTCGCCCCCAGCTTAAATCCACTCACCAAATGCTAGTAGGCGAGTGGAAATTTTGAGGGCTGACATAGAGGGTGATGCTTTGTAGTTCACAAAACATAAAGTTAATATTGTTTGAGATTTCTGTTTAGTCCTCAAGAAGTTCCAATGATTTTTTGCAGAATCTAGTGTTTTCTGTACTTGCAGAAAATGTATTTAACCTTTAAAAAAGAAAACTAATGCTTTTATCACATCTAAACAAAAGGTAAGCTGAAATATATGACATTTTTGGCAAAAAAAAAAAAAAATAGAATCCCCACACTGCACTCCAATGAAAATAAATAATTTATTATTATTCAGTAGTACAGTAGTAAATTCCCAAACCTGAAAACTGCAATAAGAAACTAAAGAACAAAGGAGACATCAATTCCCTTACACCACTTTCTTTCACAGTAAAATCAGTCTGTATATGCAGTAAAGCACACTTGTTATATTCACTGTGGAACCTAAGGAATTAATCAGCATTGTGTAAAAAGGCTGTTTGGCTTTGTATGCTCAGATATTCCCCTCCTTCCATTGTCCCCTGATAATTTCCTGATATATACTGAGTCTATGGAGTCAGGCTGCACATGCTCAGTTTGGTGTGTACTGCTAGAGAGGATTTTTTAATATTTGGCAGAGTGCATGTGATCAGCACAGAACCAGTACCAGCACTGTCCAGGCAAAGGGTCAGAGGTCTTGCAGTCCAATAGGAGAGTCAGAAAACTCCTCCTACAAGCCTTAATCAGTGCATGGCTGGACACTGATAGAAGTCACAAGACTGCTGATGAGAAAAGGTATTTACCAGTTTATATTTACTAAAATAATTGCATTTTCACGCTCTGTGTAATGTGGGAGACCAGATATAGTAAATGCAGGGTCCTGGGTTTAGTGACACTTTAAGTTTCATATTGAATTTTTATTCTTTAGTTAAGATAGACTTTAGGTGAAATGCCGACTTTGATCTCAAAATATATGGAAAGTAAACTAAAATGACAAAAAAAAAAAAAAATCATGATTTTTTCCTGTATTTGTTCTGAGTATTTTGAAAAAAAAAATTCTAATACAGGCTGCTTTAATTTTTCTAAATGAAAGCTAAATTAGTAGGGATGAGGTGTGACAATCACCAACAGCTTTCTTCTCACTCTGTTCATACAGCTTGCAGTGCTACGCTTGTCAATCAGAGTAGAAGACCATTCACCTGTCTTTTATCTGCCTCATAAGTCCTCCATGTACCAGAAATACACAGGCAAATCTAGTCTCAAAACAAGCATTTTTTTAATGCTGCTTTTCGGAAAATGGTAAACTTGACACAGAACAGCACAGAAAAACTCCAGTATACATGGCGATTAATTTCCATTCAAACAGCGATTCTGAAAGAAAATCCTCTGTCATTAGATAGACTTTGCAAGTTGGCAGACCTTGGAAAAAAAGGCTTTTTAGAAGAGTATGTGTATTTGTTAGGCATTCTCTGAATGTACTTTTACCAAGATGTCAATAACCTAAATGGATGCCTGACTAATTATCTCCAAATGTAATAAAGTTGACTAATAAACCGAGTAACATTTCAAGCACCTTCAGAATGAGGCACACAGGTCTACTTGGCTGCCATCGAATCCCGCCAGGAAGATAAACCATACATACTAAATCTTCCTGGAGGAGGAGAATGAAGCTTAAAGAACGTACTGAGAACAGACCCTGAGGGACTTATTATTTTTATCACAGTATGATGTCCAGGAGACTCTCATTGACATATATAAGCCCTTTAAACTTCCCAAACTCACATTTCCAAACCAAGGCCTCAATCCTATAAAACCATGTACAGCATTAATGTTTGGGGATCATGGCAATTCAAATTAAGGGGTTCTCTACTCATCCTGCAGTTTAGTGTTTCAGAAATAGGACACAGATGTCAAAGATTTTTGGGCCTATTCCTTTTCTGTTATACTAAATATCTAAAAAAAAAAACAAATAATACCCTTTAAAGTGGTTATAAGCCCCTGAAATGAAAAATTAACAAAGCATATCATTCTATAGGGTGTACTTGCCTCAATCCAAAGCACCTAGTGTGATTTCTGTCTACTCTCCTATTCTTATGCTATCTGAGTGAGTCGCTTTGGACAGTCTATGATGACACCAGACAACTATGGGGACGGACCTCCTTCAGCAAACAGCACATGATTGACAGCCTCAGTTGTGCCTGTTTCCCAGTGAGACAGTGTAGAGGGGAGGGGGTGTATCCTTTCCCATCTGGTCTCAGATTACACTCAGCTTCCTTCAATATGTTGTATGTCAGTGGTCATTAACCCTGTCCTCAGGGCCCACTAACAGGCCAGATTTGCAAGATAACTGAAATACATCACAGGTGATATCTGTAACGGTCAGGGGTTACATCGTTTACGATATTCCATTCCACCAACCCACGACAGCTTATCCGACACTCCACAATCCAGCAGATGTGATCCATATGGATTTTCCCCCAGAATAACGAGACACAAGCTCTGTTCTCTGGTTCCAAACGAATGAATACTTTAATGGTAAAACAGGCTGGTTATATACAGTTAGAAACCAAATATGGACAATGACTTAACTCCACCCACAAGAAGACACAAGGAACTTCAATACACATTCCTTTAAATAATGACATTCAAATAATCCACATGAGATAATTACTAGTCATTACCCAGACATTCTGACTCCACAACAAGCTATTCTCACCTGATACACAATACACATTCCTTTAGTAAACATAAGTCAGACATCTGACCTTTAGAGGGTGCTAAGTCCCATTCCATATTATCATCAATAGAACTTCACACAATGAAAGGTTCTTAGGAGGCACACTTAATTAGCACAATAGACAATAGAATGTAATCACAGCAAGCTTTTATCACTACAGCCAGGTAGCTGGAGGTGATTAACATCAATTAACATCTTTTAATTAACCTGTTGAATTCAGAATCAACCACCTGTAATATTTCAAGATATCCTGCAATACCTGAATTATCATTACTGTCCCATCTCATGTAATCCGAGATATATCCATTATTTCCTAGCTCAATCTGTGCCCAAAAGTGACTCCCGTTACAATATAATTTGCTGCTCAGTGATTGCAGTATTTTCGTCTGCATCTCCCCAAGGTAATACATAAAACCTGGCCTGCTAGTGGGCCCTGAGGAAAGGGTTGATGACCACTGTTGTATGTGATGTCAGATCCCTGCCCCTGCCTTCTGGAGCTCAGAAATGTTGTGTAAAATGTGTGTTTTAGAAGGCTGTAAAGAAGCAAGTGATGCAGATAAACAACGTATGCAGGAGGATGTGTTTAATCTCTGTGTGCCGCCTGGGGCTGGTCATATCAGTGAGTATATGTAAGGATTTACAACCACTTTAAGCCAGTTATGTGCCCCTGAGAGCCTGAGCCTGGGCAAATGCAGCTTTCTTTAAGGTGCATCTGTTATCAGTTTGAAGGGCTTCTGAGATCATTCAGAGTTTATTCAGGTGTATTCGGCCTGCCGCTAATCTTCTTCTGAAAAAAAACATTTGACCTTCTTCAAGCTTCTTTTGCATTCCAATTGACTTGTATGGAGAAAGAAACTGTTCTAAAACCAATGAAAGCCCAATGACACAGGGCAGTATAAAGTATAAATTCCTGTTCTGGCTTTGTAGTATCTGTTTGTACAGCAGCACTTTCCATCTGGAGGAGGCAGGTCCAGTAGAATGTTGATTTGCACAGTGCTGTCAACTTCTGTGACATGGATAGCCTCATCAGTCTGCTGCTGCTCTATCTATGTTCAATCAGCAGACTGTGTGGGAGTGCAGGGACAAGAGTGTTAAACTATGCATTTGAAGAATGCTTGCTACTGTAAGCAAAAGTCTGGGCATATATGCAGGGCATACCGTTGAGATAAGAGTTTTGGCTAGGGTTTTTCTTTAATAAATGAGCCAGTTGCTTAAAAAAACAAAACAAAAAAAATGAATTACTCAATATTTTCATGCAACACTTAGCCCAAAGATATGACTGAACAAAGAAAATTCTGATCTGATTATGGTGCTTACATATTTTTATTTTCAATATAATGTAATTGTTTATTCAAGCTAGCTGTTAAAGCCCAAATTTTTTACATGAAAATTATTTAGTTCAACATGCTGGTATATATTTCTAAATAAATGACCAATACATTTGTATAAACTTTGGGTAGCCCATATTTGATTTTCATACATATATCCCACATTATTTTATCCCACATTTTTTTTTTTACTACTACAAATTAACAAAATACCTTATTTTGTTCACTTGTAGTAGTAAAAAGTAATGTGGGATAAAATAATGATGTCCTTCAATGGTCCTTCGTAGTTTATTGCTTCCTACGGCACCATCCTTTCCCAAGTAAAATTTTTACTTCATCTGCATTTTTCAAGCCTGGTGAGAGGTGGCACGAAGCTGCAGGCAAGCATTTTATCTGCTCGACCACATGGTTTTAATTAGGCACCCTGGTCACCTTGGTGCGTCAAATTATCAGCTACCTTTCTGGCATCTACCAGGCACAACGGAAAGAAATGATCACTAAGTGAAATAAGCTTTAGCCAGGGCCTCCCAGCCTGGTTTATTATTTTTTTTTCTTGCTTACTCGGCATAGCTGCAGAGAACAGCTGCAGACTGTCAAACCTTGTCAACCCTGGGTCAAAACAGTGCCTCTAATATAGTCAGGTGCTACAGTTTGATTGTAAAATGAGATCTGAGGCTCCAAAAAGCTTTGAAACAGAGGGAATAAAAACCTAACAAAGGGTGAATGGGAGTTTGTTGCTTTTATTGGTAGCGTGATCAGCAAAAATGTATTTCCATGCATTTAAGTCTTATCTTAAATGGGTTGTAAAGGTTTGTTTTTTATTTTCTAAATAGGTTCCTTTAAGCTAGTGCATTCTTGGTTCACTTATCTTTTCTTTTGATTTCCCTTCTAAATGTTTTTTTTCTTTGTCTGAATTTCTCACTTCCTGTTCCCCCTCAGTAAGCTATTCTGGCTGACTAACCCCCAGCCAGAATGGCTCGGATGATGGGGGAAAGCTTACTTAGGAGAAACAGGAAGTGGGAAATTCAGACAAAGAAAAAAAACATTTAGAAGGTAAATCGGAGGAAAATGTAAGTGAACCAACAATGCACTAGCTTAAATGAACCTATTTAGAAAATAAAAAACGAACCTTTACAACCTATTTAAAACAGGTTCAAGTCATATTTTCAAAAGTATTTCCAGAATGCAGCTAGCCAGATCCCTGTTTTTTCTTTTCTTTTTACAGTGTAGACCATGAGTGCTCAGCTGTTGAGGGACTACAAGTCCCATGAGGCATTGCAAGGCTGACAGTTACAAGCAGGCATCGTAAAGGCAGAGGCATGATAGGACCTGTAGTTCCGCAAAAGCTGGAGGTTGAAAAACCCATGGTGTAGACTTTGTAATAAATCAAGATAGTAGATGGGTTGTTGTCAACTGCATCATGAAAAACTGTAAATTGAGACTTTTGTTTCAAGAGTCAACTTAGTCCGAAAGAATAAAAATAATTACAACTGGATGAACTATGCTTTTATTAGTTAATAAAATTTGAGACTGAATCAAGTTTAGGGACCATCTAATAATTAAAGGTTGATAGTTGGGGAAAATCAGTAGTTTGACGGTTTTAACCAGTAGGTTGGTAGGGGGGGGGGGGGTATAACTGGATCCTAAGGGATCATGAGCTGAATTCCAAATTTTCAAAATGTTTCTTGCCTCTGGTTGGTATCTACTGAAATGTCTCCCCCCCCCCCCCCCCCCCAATATAGCACATGTAATATTAATGATACACAATCGCAATTGAAGCTAATTAAAGATAAATTCATGGCAGAGGAAATAAGTAATTTAATCGGACCCCTCAGAAAGAAAAAAATGTTACATATATATCTATATCACTATTTTCCACCTAATTATGGAACTTACTCTGTAACCTTAACCTGCTTACCATCTTTTCACCATTATTTCCACGTGGGTCCTGCTGTGAGTGTGTTTTTTGTATACAAATGTCTGTACAAATGTAAAAAAAAAAAAAATATATAAACTTAATATATGGCAAGGGGGGAGGGATAGAGAATTAAGTGGGAATCTTATCCCTGCAGCAGTCTGGCGCCTTATGTATGGACTGAAGACCCAACTCCTAAGGTGCCTGAATGTGTATTTTTTTTTGGTTCTTTGGTGGTGCTGATTAACTATTAAGGTAGGGGATGTTATGGGGTCATTGAAATATGAAGATGCAGCCATTGTTATCGAATAAAAATATTTGTATTTACACAATGGGGTCTATTTATGTATGTTTTAACCCAAGATTCACATATTTTTCACCCAAGGTTCAATTAAAAAATATTTGAAAAGTGGCTGGAACTTGAAATCTTGCATGAAGACATTGATAAAAAGATCCAGCTAATTTATCATCTCTTTTAACTCTAACACTAAATTTTGTTTGGCCTTTTGTGTGTATATTTTTTTTTTTTTACACAGTTAGATTGTCAGGTCAAAAAAAAAAAGACACATGTGTATCAAATTCAACCAAAAAGCAAAATAAAATAATTTAAAAAAACTTGCATCCCCAGCACCAAAGGAAAACCCCAAAGAAGATCCAGAAGAGGATAAAAACATTTAGAAAGTGTTATCCAATTTACTCTTACAGGGAAAAAATGGCCTTTCTTCCCCAGAGGCAAACACCCCAGATCAACCATTTACAGTGTTATTATAGTGTTATTTAATAGCCAGTTATATTTTATGAATTTAGAGTAGTCTTTCGCAACCAGGGTACTGTGGAACCCTAGGGTTCCTCCAGAGATTGCTAGGGGTTCTTGAGCAGTTGCAGATTTGTCTCCACCACTAATTCAAGGGGGTGATCTTTCAAAGACATACAATGTACGGGGTCCCTTTTTCACTGACCACAAATATAAGGGGTCACTTCTTCGCTGTCTGCCAGTTTAAGAGGACAGTTCTACACTAAGCACCATCTAAAAGGAAACTACAATTTTCACAGTCTTATGTTTCTTTTATACCAGAACAACATACGTAAAGAAGCACTAGGAACTTTGCTCTGGTAAAGTGGCTCCCACACAGCAAGGCTTCCCTCAATGTGCAATAGCTCAAATCATAGAAATACAGTAAGGAGTACCAGACCAAAATCAAATAAGAGTCCAAGATGATGTTTTTATATTACTTTCTTTTTAATTATCTTGAACTCCTTTATCTGATTTTGATCTGGTGCTCCTTTCTGTATATTATGCTTCTTTAATGGCCATTTTTTTTATTTTATTTTTTATATATACCAGGAGACTGTTGTATATTGACCCAGTCTCTTAATCTCTTTCTACAATTTACTGATCATGCTCATTGCTCAAGTGTCATAACCTGTAGATATATTCATATTTAGCAGGTGTTTCTGTGACCTCCAGGATAAGAGGGTTGAGAAAGACTAATTTAGGTAAACATCCAGCCCTTTTTAAAGAAATCTGCTAAATAAGCTAGAACTAGCTCCTTGTGAAAGTCTAGCCCGTAATACCAAAGCTTGTACTGCAAAGAAGCCCTTCCATAAGAAGAGACTAAACCTCTTTTCCTCCAACTAAAAAGATTGTCCCCTTGGTATCTAAAATGATCTTAAAGTGAAAGGATTTGCACAGATTTTGCTATATGAACCATGTATGTACTGTATATATTCCCACTTGAATCACATCTTCTAAAGGGAGAATAAGTTCAGCTATCAATGTAGAGTTTTGACAGGACCACATTGGCCACATTTTGCTTCTGTCCTACTAAAAATAAAAACATTTTATTTTAGAACTTCAAAGTTCTTCCAAACATAAAAGACTGACCCCATTTCCCATATGTTATCATAAGTAAAGCAGGTGTTGAATATAAACTAAATGTATTTTTCCCTTTAATCAAAAAGTATTAAAAAGGTACAGGGAGCTTTTTGAGCACATCCAATTTATATGCTACTTTTTGACTTTGATTTTCCATGTCAATTGACTGAAGGAAACCCCAGAGGACTCTCTAGAACCAAGGTAACATGCTGTTAAGTGTATAATGCAAGTTACTGCATGCATTTTCACACATTTGTGTTTGTACACCCCTTTAAAGTGGTCTTGCTACAAAATATACAAACTGTTAATATCTGTAAAAAGAAGAGAGATTTTTTATTCTTATGCAATGGGTCTGTGCTTGTTTTGTCTATGGGTGAAAACAGAGCTTATACTCACCTAGTCCTTTTAAAACTGCACTCCCTCACGCCCAGCGGTGGATTGTCCCTGATGTCTTCACATCCAGAGCTGGTCTGAGGGTGTGATGACATCAGGAACAGTCCACTACACAAGACTGGTAAACTGAGGGGGAGCAAGAGCCGCAGCAACTGGTCTTGCGCTGGGAGGATTAGGTGAGTATATTTGGGATATCTGAACTGCTAGACAAAAAAAGAGCAGATAACCAGTGCTGTGCGGACACACCACTGCATTGGAAAAAAAACATTTGTCTGGCTTTACGAGTTTGCATAAGTAACACATATAACAATTACAAGAGGGATTACTGTTTTTTCAGAACACCTTACCAACTTGACTGTCTGTTAGGAGACTGCCCCTCTACAGACTACATAACAAGATATTGTAACAATTTTAATTTCAAGGACTATTTTGATAATATTTCTGTAAAATTATCCTAGCAGCTGAACCTGTTATATAAAGGACCCAACATTAGCATTTAAGCACATAATTCTGTAATTTAACCATTAGTAAAACATATAATTAGGGCTGTTACTGATTAAAATTTTTGTGTCCGATTTTTTTTATCGATTAATCGGCTAATTTTGATTAATTATAACGCACATACAGATCCAACTACTTTTAGCTGATTTCCTTGCAACTCTGCATTAGTCAGTGGTAAATGTGGTATACACTATATACAATCACCCGAAAACTAGTTTCCACAATCCACAACTTAACTTTTAAATTTTAAGAAAATTTTTGAAAGTTAGTTTAACTTTAATTATAAAACTTATCTTGTATATTGACTGTCAGTCACTTTATAGTAGGAAAGTACGCATCACTTTAGCCAGTCATGCAGACATACCAGAGTGGTTACATTTTCTGGTAGCAGACATGATCGCATTTTATTGACAATATACCCTAAAGAACTGAACAGTCTTTCACACGGAACAGATGTTGCCAATACACAAAGAATTGTCTGCACAAAACTGCTTAGGACAGGAAAACAATGGTTATTTTTGCCCCCTTCCCCTGATGGAGCCTGATGCATCCTCCTGCTCCACAGATGCAAAAGGTACCCCAATCCAATGGGTGCAGTTTGCTCGCATCCAGGAGGGTAAGTCTCACTGTCCAGGCTGTACGGTGACATCAAGAATTCTGATCAATCAAAAGAATTTCGATCGATCAAAAAAATTAAAGATTAAATCGATGAAATAATCTTTAATTTCGCTAGCCCTACATATAATGATTATTTTTTTTATCTTTCTTTATACAACTAAGCTCCAGATAGGGAGAAACATCACAAAGGAGGAGTATAGTCTGGCAGGATGTGTGATGCTCAATGAACAATAAAGCTTGACATCAGAAGTGGTGCGGTCTGAATGTATTGGCAAATGGTTTATGGGGAGCAGATGAACCCTACTGAGACCTTGCAAAGATATGTCATACATTACTGCTCTGTGCAATGATGTTGAACTCTCATTGTTTCAGGTTACCATATCGGAGGAGACACATTGACTCCTGAGATTGATGACACTCATATCCCAGGAGCCAATGTGCAGCCGGATATTATGTAACTCGCCGTAGCAAGGTACTACGAAAGTGGGGGAATCTAAAATCTAAAATACTAACCAATGACAATACAGGAAGAGATGACGAACCTGGGGGGGACTTGTGAAAATGCCTGGAACTCCGCTTTAATTTTAAATTTGCTTTTTGGTTGAAGCAAAATTAGCAACATAATCTTGAAAACTATCCTTTCCATTACTTTTCTCTGACCTTCTGTGGTCCCACATAGCTAATAGACTCTCTGATAAGTTTGGTGAATTTCTACAAATACTTTATAGCCAGAGAGCAGCAGAGAGTCAGCAGACTGCAATTGAGTGGAATTTGGAATTTCATATTGAAAGATTGAAGCAGAGGTATACGGTAACTAACTATAATACAGGAAAAATGATAAAGAAACTATTTAGAGACTACATTCTTCATCCGTTTAGGTATTATTGCTAGGACACAATGATGTGGGGAAGGGATGACATGGCTGCATCTTTATGGAAATTGGAGCTGGACTGCATCACTCCCAGCTGGAAATCTGTCTGATAGATAATAAAACAATTTGTTCATGACAAATACAAATTATTAAAATGTCAGTTGTGGAATGTAAACTGATTAAACAAGAAAAAAAATCTCAATAAACAATGTTGTGTGTCTCTTGTTCTCTTTTTTGGTGTAGAAAGTTGGAGCTTATTTTATTACTTTCAATACTATTATATTTGATTGTCATTTCTTTTTAAAGCTGAACTCCTAAATTGAGGAACATATTTCTTAATAACCACCAAGGATATAAATACGCTTTGTATGCAATAAAAGCCATTGCAAAGCAGTGGCGGCTGGTGTTTTTTTTGGGGGGGGGGTGGGTGGCGTGGCACTACTCCCCCCCCACAGACTGCCAGTTGGTCTGGAACTTACCCCATCTAGGTTGGGGGCAGTGGGCTGCGGGGCAGAGGCTCCGGTGTCCTCCAGCGTAGTGGGTGGCAGGCTTCATACAGTGGCTCTGGTGTCCTCTCCTCCAGTATTTTCCTCCACGCGTCTCCTCTCTCCTCCTCCTAGGCGCTAGGAGTCCAATAGGATCGTCTAACGTTTTGGCCAATTGGAAAACGGGTCTCATGACCTGTTTTCTAATTAGCGGGGAGGAGTGTGAAAATAGCGAATATTTATTTGCTATCGTCACACAACTGGGTGGGTCCGGGGGTTAGGGCTCTGCGCCCCAAGCCCAACCTTTTTTGAAGCCTATTGGAGCCTCTGGCTCTAATTACGTGCTTCAAACTCCCCCTTGGAATACATAGTCTGGTGCCCTGTATGTGGATCAGGGAGCCGGATCCATGGATAGGGGGGGGCTGCGCCCAAGCTCCACTAATGCACTGGCCGCCACTGTTTCAAACCAAGACATTCCATTGTAAAAGTAGCAGTGACACCATCACTGTGCTATACATATTCTGTGTAGAGAGCAGAGCTGTGGGAGGAACCTGGCAGGTTCCACCCACTAAAGGCTGCTTGTGAAAAACTACAGGAGGGGGAGGAGACAAGACCAGTCACCCTGCATGTGAAGCATGGTGGCACTGACTAGTAAAGTTTCACACTGAATTACTGCACAGACCTGGAAGAAATACACAAAGCACATCAAGATTCAAGAAAGAATACACATGACTCTTGTATTTGCTTTCCCTGCAGTTCAGCTTTGGAACAAACAAATAAATAATTATTTTTTACATATCAGGAAGTCAGGCCACAAAGATAAAGGATATCTATCCAATAGAAACAAAAAAAAAAATACACTTTTTGGAAGATAGGGAATGTTTAAAACATCTTATAGTTATTGCTTTCTGTTTTTTCCTTTCTATTGACAGCCACTCCTCCCATTTTTTGTACTGGTGTAACAGGGACAGGAAGTGAAGGAAATGTTCCACAATGGGGTCCTATGCAGAAATAAAACCTGACCAAAAATGTAATTCTCCTCTCTATCCAAAACTAGAAAAACTGTTGGGGTTAGGCTTTAAATAAGAAAATAGTAGCACCGCTGCTAGCACTGAACACAAAAGAAGAATTACTTTAGTTATTTTTTAGAATAAAAAATGATGTTATTCTTTATTTATAGGAAGGGGAAAAGGGGAAAATTCAGAAGTATCTTAGCCATGTTATTGAGCTTATATAAATCTGAACTCTAGGCACAAACTAATGCAGCTTGTAATTCTTTGCTACATCGTTAACCACTTGCCGACCAGCGCACCACTATATACGTCAGCACAATGGCTCGGCTGGGCATATGGGTGTACAGGTATGTCCCCTTTAAAAAGCGGCATTGTGGGTGCGCGCACACCCGCCACGAGCTCCGTGGGTGTGACCGCGGGTCCTGCGATCGTCTCACGGAGAGGAAGAACAGGGAAATGATGATGTAAACAAGCATTTCCCCATTCTTCCTAGTGACAAGGACACTGATCACAGCTCCCACAGTATGCATTGTGGCACGCCCAGTAATTCACACCTCATTGAAGTCTCTAACACGTAGAGAGCGTCCTGCCGCACAGATGCAGTTCCCAGGAGGGGCAAGCACTCACTAACCATCGCAGTAAAGCCTCCCTTCACAGTGGTGAGTAACAATCAGACGAGCAGGAAGTGAACAGAACAGAGAAGAAATAGAGCAACTTCTGAGCAAAAACGAACAATGAGGAAGTGAAAAGAGTAATGTCTGCAGGTAAAGGTTGCTTATTATGAAAACATTATTTTTTCCTTTACAACCCCTTTAACCCCTTCCCCGCCCCCTCCTGGTTAACCCCTTCACTGCCAGTGTAATTTACACATTAATCAATGCATTTTTATAGCACTGATCCCTGTATAAATGATAATGGTCCCAAAATGGCATCAAAAGTGTTCGATGTGTCAACCGTAATGTCACAGTCACGATACAAAAAAATAAATCGCTGATCGCCGACATTACTATAAAAAAATAAATCATTAATAAAAATGCCATAAAACGATGCCCTATTTTGTAGATGTTAGAACTTTTGCGCAAACCAATCAATAAACGCCTATTGCTATTATTTTATGTGCCCCATTAATCGCCAGGGACTGTATTTGTGTGGGAGACAGGATCCAGGACTTGGGAGGATTTGGGGGGGCTTGTTTCGTGCAGGAGTCTGGGCTTTCTAGCCACACCCTGCAAAATGCCGCCCTAGGCCTGGGCCTTGTCATCCTAGGCCAAGACACAGCGCTGTCTGCATCACAGTGAAAAACACATCAGCAGTATTATTCTTCTCCACTCTGTCCAAGAAAAAAGTTTTCGACTTGACATACAATTTAATTATTTTATTGAAACAGCCAACAAAAGCGCCTTTGATTTCCGCATTCTGTTTCACGCTGCTTTGATGGCAATTTCCCTTTTGTAGCAGGTAAACGGTAATGCAATATACACCTAGCTGTGTTCCTATGGCAACATTTAATGTTATTATTTGCGAGAATATGAAACGGGAACCAACGCGCTATAAATCAGAACTAATTCATGCAAGAGGCCCATAAAACACACCATTGCTCCCTCTATCATTGCCTGACTTTGTGAAGCCTGACAAACCAGCCCCAAATAATTACCTAGTGCTCCATAATGGGCAAAAAATAATAACAGTAAAATATTCTCAGCAATATTTACACCTATATGGAGGACTGGGAGCTTTTTTGGTTGAAATTATCAGTTTATTCTTCCAAGAAACTGTTTCTGTTCATGGTTCAATTTAGTCTTGAGGGGAAAATAATACATGAAACAAAGAGGGGTGAATAAGGTCACCCAGACTTCCCAGTGAACTTATGCAAGGATGCACTTTAAAACTTCAAAGTGATGACATCATAATGGCTTGAATCCTTCACAGCTAGGACATATAATGGGGGGAATTGATCAAAACTGGAGCAGACAGAATCTGGAGCAACTGTGGATGGCGACCAATCAGCTTCTAACTTCAGTTTGTTCAGCGTTTTAAGGCTGGATTCACACCTGCGTCTTTCTCTGCATCCAATCCGCATAGCAGGAGAATATGACTCTATGGAGCCGGTTCACGCCGGCTGCGGCGCACACTGCTCAGAAACGATGTGTGTCTTTGACTCAGTTTCAGGGCTGAATTTAGGCAAAGAATCGCCCCTGATTTGTCCCTGAAACGGAGAACAGGGATGCACAGTGTTCCTGTGCGATCCGCAGCTGGTTCCAGTGTAACCTGAGCCTAAAAATTAAAGATAGGCTGATTGGTTACCATGCACAGCTACTCCAGATTCTGTCTGCTCCCATATTAAAGTGATATTAAAGGCTTTTTTTTTTAAATAACAAACATGTTATACTTACATGCTCTGTGCAGTAGTTTTGCACAGAGCAACCCCATTCCTCCTCTTCTCGGGTCCCACACTGATGCTCCAGGCCCCTCCCTCCTGCCGAGTGCCACCAGAGCAAGCAGCTTGCAATCGGGGCACCCGAGCAGGCTCGCTCCATAGTCGGGGCTCTGCCTGTCCATTCACATACAGAGTCGTGGCTCGACGCGACCCTCTCTCACTCTCCTCATTGGCTCACTGGCTGTAATTGACTGTAATTGACAGCAGTGGGAGCCAATGACTCTGCCAATGAGGAAGGAGAGTCCCCAGAGAGCCGGGGAACTCGTGCACATAGCTGGACTGCGATGGGATCAGGTAAGTATTAAGGGGGCTGGGGGGGAGGGCTGCTCCACAGAAAAGTTTTTTACCTTCATGGACAAAATGCATGAAGGTAAAAAAAAAAGGACTTTAATAAATTGCCCTCAATGTATCATTATATTTAAGAACTGGATTTATTAGCCTAATCTTAAACAGAAAATCGATACATAGCATCACGTTTAAAGTTGACCTTTCAGAAATGTTGCATGTTTTTCATCCATGAAGGTAAAAAACTTTGGTCTGGGTGAATAAATTCCTGACATATCACCAAAAAGTTTACAAAAAGCTTAAAGCGGAGTTCCACCCAAATTCTGAACTTCCGCTTAACCCACTCCTCACCCCCTTACATTCCACATTTGACATGTAATTTTTTTGGGGGGGAGTGGGACTTCCTTTCCCACTTCCTGCTTCCGCCGAGGGGCTGGTTAGGCGATTAAGCTTAATCGCCTACAGCAGCCCCTCCCTGTAGGCGATCGCATGGGACACTGACAGGTCCCATGCGATCGCCTGTCCAATCAGCGGCGGGCCGAGCCGCACGCGCATGCGCAGTGCCGCTTGCGCATGCACAGTGGGTGCCCGGCCGTGAAGCCGAAGGCTGTCACGGCCGGGTGCCCACAGTTGAAATGAAGACGCCGGCCGGGGAGGGGGGGAGAGGAGCAGACCGCCCGGATGGGGCGTCGCTGGATCATGGAGCAGGTGAGTGTGTGTTTATTAAAAGCCAGCAGCTACACTTTTTGTAGCTGCTGACTTTTAATAAACACTAAATGTGGCTGGAACACCCCTTTAATTCTTTTTTCCCACTTTTACAGTCAAACTTGAGAAAATCTCATTATATGTTTGCCATGTATTCCCATTCAGTACCTACAAAATATTTCCTGCCTTTTAGGTAGGAGGAGGAATCATGGCTGACTGCAAGTTTTTTTTACAACTGTATTTTGCCTTTGCCTTTGCCACATGATCGGAATTTCCAATGGAAAAAGTCAGATGGAAATTTTTCATCGGATATTCCGATCGTGTGTGTGCCCAATCAGAGTTTTTCCTTCAGAGATTCTGACAGACTTAGAAAGAGAACATGTAAAGCATAAAACATGGAAATTCCGTTCGTCTGTATAAAACTCAGACGGAGAAAAAAACACGCATGCTCAGAATCAAGTCGAGGCATGCTCGGAAGCATTGGACTTCATTTTCTCGGCTCATCATAGTGTTGTACATCACGCGTTCTTGACGGTTGGAATTTGATCGGACAGTGTGTATGCAAGACAGCTTGAATAGATTTCCTTTGAAAAAATCCGTCAGAGTTTATCTGTGTTAATTATGGCAGACATAGCTGCCCAGCCCCCTCACAAACAAAGAAATTACCTAGGATATTTCCCTTTCTGGAGGGTCAAGAGAAGAGCATCTAAAAAGCTAAGCTGCAATTTTTTAATATTTTAAATGATGCTTTGTGAATGGGGAAACATATCAAATATAGAGTAGGTGTTATCCCAATTCAGCTGCAAAAGTTGAAATAAACTTTAACCATTTATCATTAAAATGCCTTCTTTCAATCCATTGACTAGGCCTATGCTGAGATAATGTCATCAGTCTGCTGCAGACAGGAGGAGGTGTTTCTTTAGTCTCCTCTCCTGCAGAGATCAGACTGCAACGTTGAAACTTTATAACAAGGTAAGACGCTGCAGCTGGAGGTTATTTGTAACAGACATTTCTGAACACAGCCAAAAAGTTACACAGGTACCTGGATTTACATGATTGTGTCATCTGTGAGCTGGTATCTGAGTTCAGGAAACAGGTGATGACCATGGATGATGCCTAAACAAAGATGGCTTCATCCTTCTGGTGAGAAAAGCAGATGAAAGCATTGTCAGGGAGAGTACTGTGATCTCTGTGAGAGGTAATGAATATTACTCCCGGGAGAAAAAAAATGGGCCCATAGTGCCCATGTTATTACTAGTGGATCCTAAGATGCTGTTAAAACTCAATCAATGGAGGAAGCAGAAACTTAGCGACAAATTGCTGGTTTGGGCAGCTTGGAATGGACTCCATAGGCTAATTTACGTTGACATTTATCGGAGCATCAAAATTGCCACTGGCCTAAAATGTAGAGTAAACCAGTCATAAAAGAAGTATGAAGGCTGTAATTGCTGACGTTCTCTATAAAACCGGTGACCTTCGTACTTCAGTACTTTGAGTCATTCACCTGGAAAAGTCTTCGGGGACTCAGAAAGTAATATAGACAGATGGTCAATATAACTGCCAGGCAACCAGCATTTTCAAAAGAAGTCCAGCAATAAATCCTAACCCAATCCTGATACAACTAATCATCTTGGTAAAGTTACACTATAAGGTGGACCTGACCTTTACCCATGCTCATCGCTTTTTTAATGCTCTCTTGCTACTATGTTTGGCCTTTAGGCCCTGGATGGAGAGGAACACATCAGAGGACATGATGTAAACAATGAACAATAAAGTTTGCTTCATTTGAAATGAAAAAAGGTTTCAGCGGTGGTGTGGTCTGAATATTTTGTTGAATGGTAACAGGGAAGAGATAATCTGTGCTGAGACCATGCACCGGCAGTGAATCCATTGTGCCGCTAAACTACTTTGCATCTACTGTGTTCGGTTTCTGGGAGAGCAGGGAGCCGCATATAACTCAAGTAAGCAGATATAAATGATACCAATGAGTGCAGATCTTAATTCATTAATACATTAATAAATGTATGTGTAGCACTACCCCCGGAGGAGCTGCTGGTTTGTTTTGGGTGGCACATTTACCTCGTGGCTCTCCGAATTCCTAGGGGTGTATGGTGCATATAGCAGTAGTAATGGAATGTTTACGACAGGTGTCTTTTGCTGTGCTCTTTACTACCCAGCCATATAAAAACAATACAACTTGTGGTGAAGAAGGTAGAGTTGAAAGGAGATAAAGAATAGCAGATTCAGGCGTAGCAATAGGGAAAACAATCCTGCTCCCACATGTAACTCTTCTTGCGCCACTCCTACTTGAGTGGGGATAGTGTACCTGGACAGGCCTCTCTCACTGGCCTGGCAGCCAGAGTATCGCTCAAACTTTTTAGGGAAAAGTCTATGCCACAGACCCTCCTGGAATGGACTCAGGGAGAAACCTCTGCCACAGGCCTTCCTGATTGTGGTTATGGAGATTAACCTCCAAGTTAGAATTACGCCTGGATCTCCTTCAAGTTGCTTTCAGGTACCAACTGACAGGTGACCAGCCTCTCAGTGTCCGGAAACCTCGATCCCCGGAGGTTTGTCTAGACCCTATTGGATCGCCAGCCTCTCATTGGCTCTCCTTAGATGGACTCCCCACCGAACAGCTATCTCGCTTGGGATCTTCAAGATTGAGAACCCAGTCGACCACTGTGCTCCCCGCCATGTGAATATGTGAAGTCCACTAAAGTGCAGAGCTTTTTTTCTCAGAAAATAGGTGCAGGAACTCAACCACGACCCGTTCAGATTTCACAAACAGTAGAAGGGTCTTAAAGGGGCATTAAATACCAGAATTGCATTACATACAGTGTGCAGAGTTCAGGGGGTTACAAAGCAGTCACTTGTAAACACAGAAACCAGACTTCTGTGTTCACAAGTGATTGTGGTGAGCGGGCACCAAAGGGTCTGAGCCAAAGGTGGTGGAATTGAGTTCCCCCAAGTTCCCCCAGAAAAAAAGCCCTGCTAAAGTGAAAATATAAATAGAAGAGGAGATGTCTATCATCAAGCAGCCAGTATTCCAATGATGGTAATCTCAGGGATAGTCCATAAAGGATGATGTAAAATTACATAAATACTCTTGATAGATAAGGGAATCCTCCCACCAGTCTCCCAGAACTCTCACCTTAATAAGATGACAATAGGCATATATGGATCTCTAGTAGGTCAACCTCGAACTTTCTTGACTTCCATTCTCTCCTCCTCTTTTTATAAAAGTCTGGTGTACGTTTATCAAACTTTGATAATTTATCTCATTTCAGTTCTCAGAAAAAAATCTTCTCCTCTGGCACCCTGTTTATGAAGCGGTGAACATTTGTTCTCAGAAGGAGATGAGAGGAGAAGTTTTCCTCTGAGAACACCCGAGATCTGAGTAGAAGGGGGAGGGGCTGCCTGTGATCTCCTGAGAAACTTGTATGAATACAGAGCAGCTGAGTTTTAAAAGTGAAACCAAAGTTAAAAAGGCCGTGTTATTACATGAAAATAATAAGCACTTTTTTTACACACATTTTGGCACATTCTTTAAATGTGTGTTTTGGCCATTTTAAATTGCAAATTTTGGCATTATTTATGCATATTTTGGTGTTTTTTGCAATGAGAGGTGACATCATTTCCTCCTTCCTGTGTAAACACAGGAGGAGGAACTGACACAAAGGGGGAGCGCTCCCATTGGCTGGGAGCGATCGCGGGGGGGGGCGGAAAACACGGACATCCGCCCGCTCGTCGGCGATCGCTCCCAGAGCCAGGGGGACCGCCGCACGCCGCAGAGGGGGTCCCGATGGGACCCCCGAACCGCACGAAGGCGGGGATGTAAATTTACACCCTTGTGCCTGTACGAGCCATGTTGTGGCCGTAAATGTGCGTGCGGGGGTCCTTAAGTGGTTAAACACACATTTTGTCCCTTTAGCACACGTTTTGGCACAGGTTATTTTAGGATGCATTTTGGTGTGGTTTGTAATGCACACTTTTAGCATACAGTTTGACACCTTTTTAACGTGCATTTTGATTTGCTTTTTAGGCGTATTTTGGCAAACCAGGGGTGGACTGACCATTTGGGCACTCGGCGCTGCCTGAGGGCCCCTTGCCACTAGGGGGCCCCCATCAGGGTAGCCAGCCTCAGTAAAACCAGGGAAAGTATGTAAAAATCTGTGTTTTTCTTTAGAGCTCCCAAGATTATAGCTGCCTCGCCTCTCCAGTACCTTTTCAGTATGTGTATTCTGTGTGTATGTATACTGTGTGTGTATATTGTGTGTCTGTGTGTGTGTGTATACTGTGTATGTAAACTGTATGCGTGTGTGTGTATACTGTGTGGCCCCATAATCTATTGCCTGGGGGCCCCATAATCTCCTATTGCCCAGGGGCCCCATAATCTCCTATTGCATTGGGGGCACCATAATCTCCTATTGCCTGGGGGCCCCATAATCTCCTATTGCTTTGGGGGCACCATAATCTCCTATTGCATCAGGGCCCCATAATCTCCTATTGCATTGGGGGCCCCATAATCTCCCATTGCCCGGGGGCCCCATAATCTCCTATTGCCCGGGGGCCCCATGAGTTGTCAGTCCGTCCTTGTGGCAAACCGCACATTTGTTAGCCACTTTTGTGACGCCATTAACAATTAATGACACTGCAAGCATATCATGCATTTTGCATGTGTTTCTGGAACGCACTCCAAAACGCAGGTTAATAAATTCGCCAAAATACATGTTAAAAAAAGCTCCAAAATGTACATAAAAATGTGCTAAAATGCATTTTAAAAAACAAGCCAAAATGTTTGTTGAAAAAAAAACAGCAAAAAGTGTATCAAAAACAGTACCAAAATGCACATAAAAAAGTTAATTACATTTTTTTTGGGCATGAAGCATGTTTGCTAACTGCATTTGGGGTGCCATTAACAATGAATGGCACCCAAAAACGCATTGCGTATTTTGACAGAATTTTAGAGCAATTTGGAATCATGGAAAGAATTGCACAATTCCGCCAACAGTTCTGCATTGCTCAGATGTGAATGGGTCCTAAAAGAAAATACATTATAACTATACTGTGTATGTGTGTGTGTGTAATTATATATATATATATATATATATATATATATATATATATATAATCACCTATATACAGTGCGGAAAATAAGTATTTGAACACCCTGCTATTTTGCAAGTTCTCCCACTTGGAAATCATGGAGGGGTCTGAAATTATCGTAGGTGCATGTCCACTGTGAGAGACATAATCAAAAAAAAAAAATCCAGAAATCACAATGTATGATTTTTTTTAACTATTTATTTGTATGATACAGCTGCAAATAAGTATTTGAACACCTGAGAAAATCAATGTTCATATTTGGTACAGTAGCCTTTGTTTGCAATTACAGAGGTCAAACGTTTCTTGTAGTTTTTCACCAGGTTTGCACACACTGGAGGAGGGATTTTGGCCCACTCCTCCACACAGATCTTCTTTAGATCAGTCAGGTTTCTGGGCTGTCGCTGAGAAACACAGAGTTTGAGCTCCCTCCAAAGATTCTCTATTGGGTTTAGGTCTGGAGACTGGCTAGGCCACGCCAGAACCTTGATATGCTTCTTACAGAGCCACTCCTTGGTTATCCTGGCTGTGTGCTTCGGGTCATATTCATGTTGGAAGACCCAGCCTCGACCCATCTTCAAAGCTCTAACTGAGGGAAGGAGGTTGTTGCCCAAAATCTCGCAATACATGGCCCCGGTCATCCTCTCCTTAATACAGTGCAGTCGCCCTGTCCCATGTGCAGAAAAACACCCCCAAAGCATGATGCTACCACCCCCATGCTTCACAGTAGGGATGGTGTTCTTGGGATGGTACTCATCATTCTTCTTCCTCCAAACACGGTTGAATGAATGAATGAAAAACTTATATAGCGCAGCACATGCGAAGTAAATCGCCTCTGGGCGCTTGTTGTTCCTGTCTCCTTTGAGATCAAAAGAGATGAGTCTTAATCTTTCTCCTGAAGACCAAGTAGTTCTCCTCCAGCCGAATACTCGCTGGTAAGGCGTTCCATAGTTTGGGACCTTGGACAGCGAATCTCCTGTCTCCTTTGGACTTGTATCTGGCTTTCGGTATCTGAAGCCGATTTTGATTGGTGGATCGAAGAATACGATTGGGATCGTGAACTTTTAATTTTTCACATAGATAATGGGGAGCATTCCCATGGATACATCTATGCGTTAGACAGAGAGCTTTAAAAGTGATTCTGTCTTTTACTGGTAACCAGTGAAGGGATCTCAGTGAAGGTGAGATGGATTCCCAGGGTTTTTTCCCAGTCACAAGTCTGGCGGCCGTATTTTGAACGACTTGCAGACGAGCGATTTGGTACTTGGGTAGTCCGAGGTAAAGGGCATTTGCATAGTCCAGTCTGGAGTTTACAATTGCTCCCACCACGACCGCTATGTCTTTCTTGGGAATAAATGGTGTGAGTCTGCGTAGTAGGCGCAGCAGATGGTGAGACCCGCTGACTACTGACCCTATTTGTGCGTTCATAGTCATGTCGGAGTCAAAGATGACCCCAAGACTTTTGACTTTGGCGCTAGGGGTGATGATTTTGCCCAGAATGGGCGGGGGGATCCAGGTTATTGTCGCTGGATTCCTACGCTTGGCGTGAAACAGAATAAGTTCTGTTTTCGCTCCATTGAGTTTGAGATAACTCTTTGTCATCCAATCCTCTATCAAAGAGAGACATGTCTCTAGGTTGAGGTGGTGATCCTTTTTATTGCAAATGCGGAAGTACAATTGCGTGTCGTCTGCATAAGAGTGATATAGCAGTTTTTGGCTGCTGATGATTTCGAAAAGAGGGCGCACATAAATGTTGAATAACATTGGCGACAGGGGAGATCCTTGAGGGACCCCGCACGATAATGTGCGTTGTTCAGAAGTGAAGGGTCCTAGCTTCACTGTTTGCGATCCGTTTTCCAAAAAAGAGGAGAACCAGGATAGATCGCTTTTCGCGACTTTGGCTATTTTAGCCAGTCGAGACAATAAGAGCTTGTGATCAACTGTATCAAAGGCTGCGCTTAGGTCCAGCAGAACCAGAAGAGAAGATTCTCCTTCGTCTGCGGCCTCGAGAACGTCGTCCCATATCTTAAGCAATGCTGTTTCCGTCCCGTGTCCGGGACGGAATCCTGATTGAAATGGGTCAAGTAAGTTATGGGTATCTAGATGCTGTTGCAGCTGCTGTACCACTGCTTTCTCCATTACCTTGGAGAGAACAGTTAGGCCTGTTATGGGGCGCCAGTTGAGTGGATCCTTAGGATCCAAAGTGGCTTTCTTCAAGATAGGTTGAATGAAGCCCTCCTTCAGCTGGTTAGTGGAATTATGACCAAAAAGTTCTATTTTGGTCTCATCTGACCACATGACTTTCTGCCATGACTCCTCTGGATCATCCAAATGGTCATTGGCAAACTTAAGACATGCCTTGACATGTGCTGGTTTAAGCAGGGGAACCTTCCGTGCCATGCATGATTTCAAACCATGACGTCTTAGTGTATTACCAACAGTAACCTTGGAAACGGTGGTCCCAGCTCTTTTCAGGTCATTGACCAGCTTCTCCCGTGTAGTCCTGGGCTGATTTCTCACCTTTCTTAGGATCATTGAGACCCCACGAGGTGAGATTTTGCATGGAGCCCCAGTCCGAGGGAGATTGACAGTCATGTTTAGCTTCTTCCATTTTCTAATGATTGCTCCAACAGTGGACCTTTTTTCACCAAGCTGCTTGGCAATTTCCCAGTAGCCCTTTCCAGCCTTGTGGAGGTGTACAATTTTGTCTCTAGTGTCTTTGGACAGCTCTTTGGTCTTGGCCATGTTAGTAGTTGGATTCTTACTGATTGTATGGGGTGGACAGGTGTCTTTATGCAGCTAATGACCTCAAACAGGTGCATCTAATTTAGGATAATAAATGGAGTGGAGGTGGACATTTTAAAGGCAGACTAACAGGTCTTTGAGGGTCAGAATTCTAGCTGATAGACAGGTGTTCAAATACTTCTTTGCAGCTGTATCATACAAATAAATAGTTAAAAATTAATAAATTGTGATTTCTGGATTTTTTTTTTTGATTATGTCTCTCACAGTGGACATGCACCTACGATGACAATTTCAGACCCCTCCATGATTTCCAAGTGGGAGAACTTGCAAAATAGCAGGGTGTTCAAATACTTATTTTCCGCACTGTACATACATACATAAACATATATAATTATTATTTATATCAATCTTTAAGCTTGCTTTTGCTGATATTAGGAGGAAAGAAACCTCATTTACATCACAGCAGCTTCTCACCCATTTTCTCTACGGGTCCTTTCAGGCGGCGTACACACGACCGAGGTTCTCGCTGGAAACCAGCGAGAACCTCGCTGGAAGCTGCATTCCAGCGAGAATCTCGGCCGTGTGTACGCTGCTGGCTCGCCCTGCCTGTCGGGAATCCCATCGAGCGAATAGAGTGCAGGCTCTCTATTTGCTCGACGGTCCGCCTGGATGAATGGCTGGTTGCCATTCCCGACGGGCGGGTCGCCGATTTCGATGGCCGGCAGAGAAATTTCTCTGCCGTGTGTACGCGGCTTCACACGTGCGGACCGTTTTTTAGATCCGTTTTTTATCATCAGTTGATCCGTTTTTTCGTCCGTTTTTCATCAGTTGTCATCCGTTTTTCATCAGTTTTTTCATCCATTTTTTTTTTTTTTGTTAGAACTTTATTTTTATTACATATTTTGATGAAAAACGGATGTTAGCGGATCGGATGTTAAACGGATCGTCCGCTAACATCCGTTTTTCGTCCGTTCCGTTTTTTTGACGGAAGAAAAATAGGGTTTTCTTCCGTTAAAAAAAACGGAGCTTAACGGAGACGGATGTAATCGGACGTTAGCGGATGCTCATCCGCCAACGTCCGCTATCCCATAGGAAAGCATTGTAGTATGTTTTTCATCCATAAACGGGCGTATGAAAAACAGACGAACGGTCTGCACGTGTGAAAGGACCCTAACTCTGAGCTGGAGAATCTGGGACAGGATATTTTACAGAGATAGCCAGTGAGATCCTCAGATCTCACCTTTATAAACTGGTCATCTGTGTAAAAGTGAATGACACAAGGGTGTGTCTTGTGATGAGAAGTGAAAAACATGTTCTCCACTCCTCATCTCAGCTTCATAAACTGGCACACCTGAGAGATCAGCCTTGATCATCAGGATCTCAGATCTTCTCTGTTTGATAAACGTACACCTCTGTGTGCTGTTAGAACTCCAGCTATTGTATCTTCCCTAGAGTGGTTACTACCCCTCCATAACTGGGAAGTAAAACCTCAAACGAGCCACAATAGTGGAGAGAAGAGAAGAAGAAAAAAGGCCTCCAATAGTGCAATACCGTTAAAATAGTATAGATTTAATAGGCTAAAATGATGGACATTAAAGTAAATAAAAGTAGGCAAAACATTGAAAAAACGTGTTCTGGACGCCTTCTCAAATAAATTCTGGTCACTTCCGGTGTGCGTCAGCCTCGTGTGCAGGGCATACTAACATACCTGACAAGAGCAGACAAGAGGGGCATAGAGATGTACACAGGCACAAGCTCCTCGTGAAGCCAGCAGCCTTCACGGACGTCCTGGGTAAGTTGTAGCTGCTCTCATTCTCTCTTCTTCTCCCACTCTGAAAGTCTCTAGATGTTGGGAGGGGGGGGGGGGTTTGAAGCACTGAACTGGAATCTGGGGAGAGAGCTATTTACTTGGGGGGGGGGGGGGTGTGGAGAACTTGGTTGGACACAACACAACGCTCAACCGTACACTCTGCACATAGCAGACCCCTCAACCCTGTAATCTTCACATAGCAGACATCCCAACCCTGCACTCTGTATGTAGTGCACTCCTCAATCCTGCACTCTGTATGTAGTGCACTTCTAAAATCCTGATATATAACAATGCCTCACCGTTAGTGCAGTTTAGCCACACCCACAATTTGATGCAGAGGTAATGATGTGCAGTAACCTCTAGCAACCAATCAGTGAACAGTAATGATCTCTAGCAACCCATCAGTGAGCAATAATGATGTGCAGTCACTTCTAGCAACCAATCAATGAGCAGTAATATGTGCAGTAACCTCTAGCAACCAATTAGCGAGTGGTAATGATGTGCAGTAACCTCTAGCAAACAATCAGCAAGCAGTAATGATGTGCAATAACCTTTATAACCAGAAATGATGTGCGGTAACCTCTAGCAACTAGTAAGTGAGAGGCAATAAAATTATAAAAGACAAAATGTTACCCTGTTTCCAATCAATCAAGTATATGTGTTAAAAAGTATTAAAATTAATTATATGTGATGAATTTACCAAATAATAGTATCAGACATGTGTTGACCATATCAGATCATATTCTTAGTGCAAAACATGCATAAAAAGTGCAAAGAAACAAAAGAAAGTCCAATAAGATGCTAGAAGCCACAGTCCAAAAGTACATACATAAATTCCTTAATGATGCAAGTGTTTACCACCAAGTGCTCTTTTCAGACGAGTATAATCTGCCTCTTACCAGATAGTTAGTGTCAAGGATGCCATACACAGACATCCAATACAGATGATCAGATCATTGGGCTTCACTTAAGGAATCAGGAACACAAGCATACCTCCCAACCGTCCCGGATTTCACGGGACATTCCCACGATCAGAGCTGGAGTCCCGCAATTTCAATCCGCGGCACCCCCTGCTGAACAACTCCGATCCGTGGAACCCCCCCCCCCCGATCCACGGCACCCCCCCTCAAAAACTCCGATCCGCGGCACCCCCCCTCAAAAACTCCGATCCGCGGCACCCCCCCTCAAAAACTCCGATCCGCGGCACCCCCCCTCAACAACTCCGATCCGCGGTTACCAGAACTACACCCTTTGGCGCTGAAAGCAATAGTGCCACCAGCAGGTGGCCCAAGCAATAACACTGATCCCATACCTCCCAACATTGGAAAAATATACTGTGGGACAAGTTGTTGAGCGGGGGGGGTTGCCGAAATTGCAGCGCGATTTATCTTGCAACAATTGCATCAGACCCGCAATGCGATTTTAGGTGTCATTTAAATGAACAGCATCTAAAATGTGAGTCTTGTGGTTTATCAGTCACACATTGGCTCTTTCAAATCGTGGCAAATCTGCCCGTGATTCAAAGTGCTGAAGTGTGAATGCAGTCTAAATGAGCAGAAGCTCTGCTGACTATCAACATCCAATCATGTACAAGCAAACATGTTTTTTTTTCATTTTAATTTTCCATGCATGTGATGATATACTCTGCAAAATAAAGCTTTACCTCTTTTACTAAGCTTTGGAGCAACTGCACTTGCAGAGTGCACAGTCTATTTGCCTTTATTAAATCAACCCCATTATGCCTATTAAAATATGTTGTGACAAGTAAACATTTTGCACTGTGGAGTAGGGACTGGGCAAAGCTGGATCACTTTGGCGCAGTTGGCCAGCTTGGACATGTATTGCATTATATGTGTACCAAGAATCCCTGTTTGTATGTGTACAAACGGGTTAGTTTTCAGTGTTACCACATAGGTAAGCTATTTGGGTTTTAGTCCAGACATATCTCCTACATTTCTATTGACTCTCTCCTTGCCCCATGTGACAGGTCTGATCACCAGAGCAGCCAATCGCTAAGCATCAGTGCTGTTACATTGGAGTAGAGATGGTGAGGCACTTGCTCCCTATACCTGGAAGCACTGGGTAATTCTCTTTGTTTCCTAATGCAAACAGAGTGGCGGGGAAGCAATAAGACGGTAAGACAGCTCACGCTATGAATGAATCTATCCACAGCCTACCGTGGTCACCCCCTATTCATGCGTCCAGGCCCTTTAAGGCAGGGCCGGCCTTAGGTGTTCAGGCACCCTGTGCAAGCTAATCCTGTGGCGCCCTCCCCATCTTCACCCCTTGCCCCCTGGTCACCTAAACATACACAAAGAGGCTGTCCGGGGCCGCTCTATCTTCTGCCGGGAGCCTGGGGAGTGACAATGAGGAGGAAGAGGTGAGGCAAGAGTTAGCGGAGCCCCTAGGTGGCAGTGTGCCCTAGGAGGCTGCCTTCCTAATCCATCTAGTGGTAGCGCCGACCGCCCCGGCCCTGCTGCGACTCACATTCTGCAAGCTGTGATGGCCGCACGGCGCCCCTGTTGCCCATGGCGCCCTGAGCGGCCACACAGCTCGCACACCCCAAAGGCCGGCCCTGCTTTAAGGACACCGGGAACGTGAATTACAGTGGCTGGGTTTTTCTTTTTAAGCACCATAGGCTCTAATAGGCTTCAAAATAGGGTGAACTCATGGCGCAGAGCATTGCGCCATGAGCCCACCCAGGTGTTAAGACAGAATTAATATTCGCTTTTGAAACACTGATTCTCAATCTGGCCAATAATCAGAAGCAGGTCTGAGACCCGTTTTCCAATTGGCCAAAAAGAGAAGAATCCCAATTTACCACCTAGGAGGAGGGAGGAAACGGGAGCTACCGCAATGCCCGTGGAGAGAAGGAGAAGTCACCATCTACGCCGCTGCTGAGCAAGGGAAGCTGCAAGTGAAGCCAGGCCGCTCGCCAGTTCTCCAGACCCGATTGACCAACTGACAGGGGGGGGGGGGCGGTGTTAATCTTTGCCACCTCCCCCAAAATAATTACCACCGCCACTGCCTACAAATAGCTTCAATTTGCTTTCACCTGCTAAAGAACCTTTGAGTCTGTTGGAAGAATCCCTGGTTCTGGATGGGAAGCAATGCAATGTACGAACACACATATATTTATACAGTATATATGACCCAGACTGGTGTATACATTGCATGTAGATGTCTATTCTTTTAATCTATTATTTATTTTCCTGATAGCCCACAGACCTCACATTCCTGCATGTGTGAGGACTGCGATGGGCAGGTCTGCAGAATGCAGGAAGGAGTTACACAACCAAGTCTCAGATGCATCTATTTATAGAACGCTGTTGTGTCTGGGTGACTGCCTAGGACAGCATCTGCCGTACACCGCTGTGCGCTCTCAAGGCAAACACACAGGTAATGCCAGCTATGGACGCAATATAAAGGATCATAGCAATTTTTGGAGTCTTCGTCTAAACTCAATTATATAGGAAATGTTCAAACAGAGTTAAATCCAGAAAATTTGGATGGTCAATCTTCCTTAAAGCAAGCCAGTCAAAATAAAACACAAACACAACCAACTCTCTCGTCGTGTTTTAGACCTTCACAGGATCCTATTCTTACCCAGAGATCTTTCCATTTCTATTACACAGTGCAGATCAGTGACCAGACCTGAGTCGGTAGCTCATCCCTCAACTGTGTTTGTCTTCCCCATATTGGCATTATATGGTTGATTTACTAAAACTGGAGAGTGCAAAATCTGGTGCAGCTGTGCATGGTAGGCAATTAGCTTTTAACTTCAGCTTGTTCAATTAAAGCGTTTGTTACCCCAACACTTCATATTCCTGATATGTGCCTGCTGTACCATGCACTTGTATGAGAAAGAATCCTGTTCTCTTTGTATTGATTCCTTTGTGTGAAATCTGTGGTGTTCCTGCCAGTCCCTCTGTTTTCCTATTAAAAACTGACCACACTACACATGAGAGCACACCATGGTCAGTTCTCTAGCTATGCTGGAAACTCAGCCTGCTCTTCTCCAATGATCAGACTTGTCATGACACACTCCCACCACACAACCATTCACTGTGAAGCACAGCGTGCTGCTGCTTCTCCTCCCCCAGTTCTTATGCAGCTGAGAACAGAGGGAATGTGATCGCTTATAAAAAAGGGAAAAAAGGTATTTATAATGTTTGTTTTTTAAATCTATACAAAAATGTTTTGCCTTTCATTTCTATTTTAAACTGAACGAGTTGTTTGACAAGGTGATCATTTACAGTCACTTTTAATTTGAATAACTGGAAGCCAATGGTTTATATGCAGAGCTGCATCGGAGTTTGCACTCTCCCGCTTAGTAAATCGACCCCTATACATATATTCATACCCCTTGAAATTTTACACATTTTTCCTTGTTACAACCAAAAGTTTATTTTATTGCGATTTTATGTGATAGACCAACACAAAGTGGAACATTATGGTGAAGTGGAAGGAAAATGATAAATGGTTTTAATTTATTTTAACAAATAATGCTGCGTACACACAGTCGGAATTTCCGATAACAAATTTTCACCGGAAAAAAATCTACGGTTTTCTTGTCGGACTGTCCGATCGTCTGTTTGCGGCATAATAATATGAAAAGTGTGGCGTGCATTTGTATTCAGCCCCCTTTACTCTGATACCCCAAACTAAAATTGAGTGGAACCAATTACCTTCAGAAGTCACCTAATTAGTAAATAGAGTCCACCTGTGTGTAATTTAATCTCAGTATAAATGCAGCTGTTCTGTGAAGCCCTCAGGAGTTTTTTTTTTAGAGAACCTTAGTGAACAAACAGCATCACGAAGGCCAAGGAACACACCAGATAGGTCAGCGATAACATTGTGGAGAAGTTTAAAGCAGGGTTAGGTTATAAAAAAAAATCCCAAGCTTTGAACATCTCAAGCAGCAGTGTTCATCTAAAAATGGAAAGAGTATGGCACAACTGCAAACCTACCAAGACATTGCCGTCCACCTAAACTGACAGGCCAGGCAAGAGGAGCATTAATCAGAGAAGCACCATGCCATACCATATTGTGGGGACACTTTTCTTCAGCAGGGACAGGGAAGCTTGTCAGAGTTGATGGGAAGATAGATGGAGCCAAAAACCTGTTATGCTCCACCCAACATTTTCTGTCAGAATTTCCGCCACCAAAAGATTTTAGAGCTGGTTCTCTATTTTTCCGACGGAAAAAGTTCTTGTCGGACTTTCCGCTCATCTGTATATAATTCCGACTTGCAAAAAAAAAAGCAGAAGAACCAAACTGCCTATTGAACTCAGGTCGTCGTACGTCTTGTACGTCTTGTATGTCATCGCATTCTTGACGGTCGGAAATTTAAGACAAGATTTGTGTGACCGTGTGTATGCAACACAAGTTTGAGCCAACATTCCGTCAGAAAAAATCCACGGTTTTCATGTCGGAAATTCAGATCGTGTGTACGGGGCATTAGAGTCTGCAAAAGACTTGAGACTGGGGTGGAGGTTCACCTTCCAGCAGGACAATGACGCTAAACATACATCCAAAACTACAATTGAATGGTTTAGATCAGGGGTGCCCAACCAGTGGCCCCCACGGAACCCTCTGATGTGGCCCGCGACCTCCTGCTCTGGGATGGAATTGAATAGAATACTGTTATTAAAGGTGCGTTTTATTACTAAAATCACAGGGTATATACCTGTATGGGCATATCTTTTCTGCAGTAGTTGCTGGGCGGCTTTCAAACTGATCCGCAGAGCAGTGCACCTGCGGGTTACCTGCACTGAGCCATAGACTTATGCGAGTTTGGTGAGGGTAAACTGCATGTGTGTGAAAGCAGCCCTGGGCCCCTTTTACACGGTCAGTCTGACCCAATTGGACCCTCCATTCACCGAATTGTTTCTTACCTCCAATCCAATCCGCAGAAAAAAAGTGTAGTGGGCTGTGTCCGTGTCCGCTCTGCATATACAGAGCAGACACGGACCTGCCATCCACCTGCTCCTCTTTTTGTGGCCCGCGACCGGTTACCAAGTCGCTTAAGTGGCCCTCGCTCTTCAAAAGGTTGGGCACCCCTGATTTAGATCAAAGCATATTTATCTGTTATAATGAACCAGACAAAGTCCAGACCTAAATCCAATTGAGAATCTGAGGCAAGACTTGAAAATCCATCCAATCTGACAGAGCTTGATCTATTTTGCAAAGAAGAATGAGCAAAAATGTCACTCTCTAGATGGTAGAGACATCCCCAAAAAGACTTTCAGTTGTAATTGCAGTGAAAGGAGGTTCTACAAAGTATTGACTCAGGGGGGCTGAATATAAATGCACACCACACTTTATATATATTTTTTTGCAAAACATTTTGAAAAACATTTATCATTTTATTCTGAATACAAATGCACACCACACCTTTCAGATAAAAAAAATTAAAACCATTTATCATTTTCCTTTCACTTCACAATTATGTGTAACTTTTTGTTGGCCTATCAATGTGGAAAATTTCAGGTGGTATGAATACTTTTTCAAGGCACTATGGGGCTGATTTACCAAGCCTGTGCGCCAAGACTCATGGTGCACAAGCAGGAGTAAACCTGTTTTTGAGATTTACAAAATAAACACGCTGCCAGTGCAGCGTGTTTCCTCATTTACTAAAGTGCCTAATGCGCCCAGGAGAGGGCGCACAGCACGCCAGTACAGAGCTGGCGTGCGGCATTTAGTAATGTAAACATCGGGGATTCGGGCGGGAGTGTATGAGGGGAGGGAGGGGGGTGATGCAGGGGAAGTGTAGTGACATGTGTTTGAACGTGTGTGGCGGGCCGATTTGAAAGGGAAAGTGACTTTTGGTACCCGATCCCCGTGCCCTTGCAAAGTACGCTAGAACCTCGGAAGGTTCATTTGCATACTGGGCATGCGCAGAGGGATAAATCGGGGCTTTGCGTGCGCCTCTTCAGTACGCCGGGAAAATCTTGGTAAATACCAAGCGGCGTAGCAGTGTTTGCACTGCCTGGAGCGGCGCACGGCAAGCTCCGAGCTGTTCTCGGGCTGCGCCGACACTAAAGGGGAACTCCGCGCCAAATTTCAAATTTGAAACCGGCGCGGCTTCCCCCCCAGGGGCACAATAGGCTCTTCGGCTTGGTCCGGAACGTGAGGGGTTAACCCACGCCAAAATCGGCATGGGGTTCCCCCCCAGATCCCCCCCTCCTGAGCCGTACCAGACCACATGCCCTCGACATGTGATGTGACATCACTGTCACATGGGTTAAGGTCACATGTTGGCATAACCACGCCCACGCCCTATGCCAATATAAGTCCTTGCCCGCCGCTCAGAAGGCATTTCAGCGCCGGACCTCGCCGTGTCAACATCGAATGGAAGAAGAAGCCCGCGAGTGTCACCCCGCGGCGGAAGACAGCGACGACAAGACCTGGCTACTCCTGGAGCCAGGCAGAAGCCGGCGACGAAATCCGGAGTGGGATGTACGACCCTCGCTCCGGTAGAAGACGTCGGAAGCCCGCTGCCCTCATCAAACAAGCACGGAGCTTCGTGGTGAAGGGGGCAGCGGCAGAAGAGAGCGACGAGAAGCCCGCCACGTCCAAGTCCTGGATGGGATGTGCGACCCCCGTCCAGGCCGAAAAATTCGAAGGGGGCGGCAAAGAAGAAGGCCTGGCCCCCGCGGCGGAAGACAACGACGAGAAGCCCGGAGAGTGGCGCCCTCCGGCGGAAGACGGCAAAAGAAGCCCTGGCCCCGGGAGGAGCCAGGGCAGAAGCCGGCGAAGAAATCCGGGGTGGGATGTACGACCCTCGCCCCGGTAGAAGACGACGGAAGCCCGCTGCCCTCATCAAACAAGCACGGAGCTTCGTGGTGAAGGGGGCAGCGGCAGAAAACAGCGACGAGAAGCCCGCCACGTCCAAGTCCTGGATGGGATGTGCGACCCCCGTCCAGGCCGAAAAATTCGAAGGGGGCGGCAAAGAAGAAGGCCTGGCCCCCGCGGCGGAAGACAACGACGAGAAGCCCGGAGAGTGGCGCCCTCCGGCGGAAGACGGCGAAAGAAGCCCTGGCCTCGGGAGGAGCCAGGCAGAAGCGGAGGAGCCCGAGGTGGGGCGACACCCCCGTTGTTCTCCGCTGTTTTCGGCCGCCCCCCCCCGGATGTAAAAGAGCTTCATTTTGGGGTGGGGGCACAGTCGAGCATGGCGGAGAGCATGGGTGGGTGTTTCCCCCCCCGGCAGAAAACGGCTGCCGAGGAGTGGCGACGCCCCCGTTGTTCTCCGCCATTTCCGCCGGCCCCCCCCGGATGTAAAAGAGCTTGATTTGGGGTAGGGGGCCTGGCCGAACATGGCGGAGAGCATCGGTGGGTGTCTCTCTCCCCGGCGGAAGGCGGCGGCGAAGACCGGGGGGGGTAGGTGTACCCCCCCCCGGCGGAAGGCGGCGGCGAAGACCGGGGGGGGGGTAGGTGTACCCCCCCGGCGGAAGGCGAAGACCGAGGAGGGGTAATTTTTTATTTATAAAACTACGACCAAAAGGTTAACAAATATATAAAATAAACAAAATAACTAAATAAACCAAATAACACAAAAACAAACAACAAAACACAAACCATCAAATCACCGACCTCCACCCACCAAGAAATAACTATAAAGAAAAAAAAAATAAAAATAGCACCAGAACAGGTATTTACAACAGGCTCACTGGTACAAGAGAAAGTCTTTATAGTCCATCAGAAAAGCTTGCCCAGATCATTGCCCGGCTCACTGGTACAGTAGGGAGATATTAAAGTCCATAGAAACCACTACTGTCCAGATCACTGTACTGTCCAGATCATCGCCAACCCACAACACACCCCACCATCACAACAACAAATACCTACAACCCACGTATGAGCAAGAACATGATAGTCAGACATGTCTGTAGCCTTATTTCAAAAAAAAAATACCATAAACAAAATCTAAGGGGGTGAAAAAGGATAGATGCCCCTACCCATGGAGAGGGGCAGAGCCGTGACCTAAGGGGGCTGGAAGAGGAACCCCCTCCATAAATGGGCACACCTCTCAGGCCCGACCCTGCTCCTTTCCAGATCCCGCACCTTCACCAACTCCCGAAAGATACCGCCCACCACCTCATGCACAGGCAGGATTTTGTCCCTAGTGGACACCAAACACCGAGCGTGCCAAGTGTAATAAAGCACAACTAGGCTGACTAAATAAAGTGACGATAACTCAAATCCCCTGCGGACCCCAAAATCACCATACACTCGCTCAGCATAGGTCAGGGCCGGAAGGCGGGGGTAGCCAATGGCACCCCCTACCTTCGTAAGAACCTCCATGTTGAAGGGACATTGGACCAGAAAATGGTCCATGGTCTCCAATGTCCCACCACATTCCTGACGGGGGCAGTCCCTGTCCCCCAGGTTCCTGTATTTGAGATTCGCACGGACATAGAGTCGTCCATGGAACGACCTCCATGCGAGATCCCAAAACTTACTTGGAATTCTAGAAGAATTCAAGAGGGCTAGCCCCTCCGTGAGGACCCTCTCAGGGCAGTCCCTCAAAGACAGGGGCTTCAAAATGTCCGAGGCCATGACCCTCAGGTACAGCTCCCGCCGACCCAAAGAGCCCACCTCCAGGGCAGTTATCCGCCACTGCCTCAGTACCTTTAATGCCAGGGGGACATAGGAAGGGAGATACCCATGCGATCTCCTCAGATCGCCGGGCCTCCCCCCCTCCCCCCACTGCCTCAAGAACAGCAAGAGCCAGTCCTTGCATGAACACTCCCACCAGGAAGGCTCGTCCACAAATATGGACTGCAAATTGTATTTAACAAAGATGGTGACAAAGAACACCACCGGGTTGACCATGTCCAACCCACCTTGCCGTCGCTGGCGGTATGTGACCTCCCTCTTGATCAGGTTCAGTCTGCTTCCCCACAACAGCAGGAAGAACAGACCATAGACCCGAGCATAGAGAGATGCTGGCAAAAGACACACATAGCTTACAAAGAGAAACTCAGGCAATAAGTACGTCTTGACCAAGCTTACCCTTTCCCTCAGGGAAAGTTTCCAACCTTTCCAGGCCTTCACCTTCCGAGTGGCACTCACCAGCCTGCGCTCCCAGTTTAGCTTGGGATAATCACCCGGGCCGAAATGAATGCCAAGAACTCGAATCTCTGGTACGGGCGTGGGGAACACGTCCGGAAGGGGGAACTGCTCCCCCTCCTTCCCCAACCAGAAAACTTCACTCTTGTCCCAATTGACCAGCGAGCCTGACGCCTCAGAGTAGCACCCGATCTGGGACTCCACATAATGGGCCTCCTCACGACCAGATACCACCACCGAGACGCCGTCCGCATAGGCCACAACCCTCACCGCCGAAACCGGACCCCCGACAGGTCCCACCGGAACCCCCCCCAGACGCCCGCAGTCTAGCCTCCTTACGAAGGGGTCGACCGCAAAGATGTACAGGAGGGGGCTCAGCGGGCACCCCTGCCGGACGCCAGAGTCCACGGCAAAGGCCCGGCCCACCCAACCGTTGACAAGAGGGAAGCTCTCAGCTCCCCTATACAATACCTGCAGCCAATCAACGAATTGATCAGGCAGACCGTATCTCCTCAGAAGCAGCCAAAGGTACTCGTGGCTCACCCGATCAAACGCCTTAGCCTGATCCAATGCAAGCAGATACCGCTCGCTGCCATCAGCCCTGCACCTTTCCACAGCCTCCCGGACGCTCAGGACGGCACTAAAAGTGCCCCGGCCAGGAAATGTGCAGTGCTGAGAGGGAGACAGCATCCTGCCCGCCAAAGCAGACAGACGTGTAAACAAGATCTTTGCCAGTATCTTCCTATCTGTGGTAAGAAGGGCGATCGGACGCCAATTCTCCACCACAGACGGATCTTTCCCCTTTGACAGTAGGATCAGAGCTGACCTTCTCATTGAGGGAGGCAGCAGGCCATAGGCCAAACATTCACTAAACACGTCCCTCAGATGAGGAGCCAAGAGGCTCTTAAAGGTTTTGTAGAACTCGGCCGTGAGCCCATCGGGCCCAGGTGACTTTTTAGAAGCTAAAGAGCTAATAGCCTGCTCAACTTCAGCTACCGAGATCTCTTCTGTCAGAGAGTCAGGAAGGTCAGACCCCACTTCCAGCGGGGGTCTCATCAAGGAATTCCCTGACTTTCTCCATGTCTAGAGGCCGCTTCTTCAGGAGGTCCGAAAAGTGGTCTCTGACGACACCCAGGATCCCCGATCTGGACCGGACCAGAGATCCTGAGGCATCCTTCAGGCCATGTACGACCTTCGACCTCGCCACCTCACCACAGCTCCTGTAGGGATCAGGAGAGATAAACTTCCCATAATCCCTCTCAAAAACCAGGGAGGCGAGACGGTCGTACTGACACTCCTTCATCTGCGCCTTCAGACCGGATATCTGTTCCTGAGAGCCCCCAGAGGACACCAGGCGGTCAAGCTGCCTGCGTAGTCTCTGGTAAGCCTGGTACTTGGAAGCTGCCCTGTACCCAGAGATTTCCTGGAAAAAGTCGCCAGACCTCTTTTTAACTACTTCCCACCACTCAAGGCGGGAGCAGTTGCCCTCAAGGAGCGAGGTCTGGCCCAGGAAGAAAACCTCATAGGCTTCCCTAACCTCAGGATCCTCCAGTAGCGACCCATTCAGGCGCCACAAACCCCTCCCTTTCTGAGGAGTGTCAGCGACATTCAGGGCCACAGATACCATACAGTGATCGGAGAACTCTACCGACTGCAGCTCAGGAGCCGAGCAGACAGAGTCCTCCTTTAAAAAAAACCTATCTAATCTACTCTTACTACTACCTCGGGAAAATGTGAAACCAGTGAGGTTGGGGAGGTGACGAACGTGCACATCCACCAACCTGGCCTCCCTCACTACGTTATTCAAAAAAATACTATCATATCCCAGAGGGTTGGCGGCACCTGCCCGGTCTTTGGGCCTAGTGATCATATTGAAATCGCCACCAAAAATCACCTGCTGGGACGTAAAAAGATAAGGCTTAACCGCCGTAAGGAGGCTCCTCCTCTCCCTCCTAGTTTGAGGCCCATTGCCCCCTCACGAATTGCCCCCTCACGACAGCGTCCACCACCAGACATCTACCGATCTCCACTTCAATCACTCGCCGGCAAGCCACCGGACCAGTCTTAAAAAGGACTGCAACCCCACTGCAGGGCTCGGCCGCAAGAGACCAGAGGGAGGGCCCACATCTCCACTCCCTCTTTGCTAGATGCATCTCTGCCACAGATGCCAGCCAGGTCTCCTGCAAAAACAAAATGTCAGCTTCAACACGGCTGAGAAAATCGAAGGCCATAAAACGAGCTCCCGCAGAACGAATACTTGCGACATTAATGGTCGCAAGCCGTATTGGAGAGGGTACCGCCATCAGAATGATTGAAAGTGGTCACGTTCTCCTTCATACTACAAACACAAAAACATATTTACATATCTACACTTCCTCCTCCTCTGAGCCCGAGGAGGAGGAGAAGATACCAAACGGGTTCCCCAGGGACACCCCACTTCGTGCCCCTGGGGGAACCCCACCCTTCACTGGGGACTTCCCGCCCCCAGATCTGGCAGCCTTCCCCTTCTTCTTTTTGCGTCTCACCTGCTCCCACTCCTGCCACCTCTCTGAGATGACTACACCACCCCCCTCCTCGGACCCGCTGCTCGAGATTTCCCTCTTGGATGAGGCTCGAGCAGCTTCCATCTCCATGGCCACAGGGCCAGAGGAGACTCTGGGTCCAGAAGGGGGGGGAATGGAAGAGGCAGGAGGGGGGCCAGAGACAGGGGAGAGGACAGGGGGGGGACCAGACTTAGCTGGACGGGAAGAAGAAGGGGGAGGGGGGGGACGAGGGGGGGGGGGTACGAGGAGGGGAAGATGAGGGAGGAGGGCATGGGGAAACAGATGGAGGGCCAGGTGGAGGGGAGGGGCAATGGTGAGGAGGGGGAGAGGGAAGGGGGATGGGGATCGGCCCTGCAACATTAGGAGGGGAAGGCCCTGGCCCCGGACCCTCAGGCCCGGGACCCCCAGGCCTCCCCGACTCCTCCCCACCGGCTCCGCCCTCCGGAGGATCGGGAGCCTCCTGGCCAACCGAGCCCGTGTCCCCCGACGGGGGAGCCCCACGCCCACGCCTGCTCCGCCTTCTTTGAGGCAATGGGCCTGTTGGTCCCTCCGGAGTAGTACTAGGGGCTCCAGGATCCCCACCCCCCCGGCCATCACTCGCCGGGGGGGCTTCGGCCGCTCCCGGCCCGGGAGGTCCCCCCCCTGAGGAAGAACCCCGATATGCTTTGGGACACCTGCTAAATGGGTGCCCCATCTCACCACACAAGTTGCAGCATATCTTCCCACATGACTCGGACTGGTGGCCAAACTCGTGGCACCGGCCACATCTGACCACCGTGCAGTCCGAGCTCATGTGGGTCGGGCTGCCGCACTTGAAGCAACGACGGGGCTGTCCCGGGTAGAACGCCAGGATCCGGTCTCTGCCTAGAAAGGCGCTGCCAGGGAGGTGGGCAACACTGTTGCCCTCCCTCTTGAGCCGGATCCTGGTCAACCAAGCCCCGGTCCAGACCCCGCGCTCATCAAGGTTCTTCCTCAGGGGGGTCTGCAACTGCCCGTACCTCCCGTGCCAGGTGGCAATGTCCTCCGGAGGGAGCGACTCATTCCTCACCAGGATGGTGATGTTCTTAACCTCCTCCTGCCTGGAGATGGGAATGAGCCTGTACCTCTTCCAAGGGTCAACGCCCCTCACCAACCCAAAGCCGGTGATAAAGCGTTCCATACACACGGGAGTGACAAAACTTATATCAAACTCCCGTGTGTTGGTGGGATGGATGACAGCAAAAAGGTCATCCACCCCAAAACCCAAGGAGAGTACCAGGCCCACCACCTCACCTCGAGCGGGGCAGGGGTCCGGACCCTCGTACCGAAGCTGGACAACATTCCTACGCCTCCTCTCTGGACCACCTGTACCCCTCGTCCACGCCGACCCCTGCGTCCTCTCCTGGTCAGCAGGGGGGGCGCGGAAATTCTGGGCGCCAAACCGGCTGTACAGGTGGTCCAGAGGGGCACGAGAGCCCAACACCTGGGCGAAAGAGCGACCCCCCTTTAGGGCAGACAATAAGTTGGCCTCCGGAGACCCCCGAAAGATGTTCTCCGGAAGTGGGGCACCCCCCTCAGCACCCCCAGAAGTGGGGGGGGACGGGGGGGCCCCCATCCCTGCCGGTGGTGTTGCACCCACCCCCGCTGATATACCCTGACCACCCTGACCCACCACCTTTGGCCTGACTACAGGCTCCCCCCCCCCGGGACCACAGCAGAGGGGGGTACCACCCCCACCAAACTCCCCCACCCAGACCCCTCCGCGACCACACCAGCCCCTTGGGACTCCACCTGTACTGGGGGGGAGCCCCCCTGGGACCCCTCCAACTGCCGGATATAATCATATGCTATACAGTCCACTGGGAGGGGTCCCACCTGACTTTCCCCCCACCCCGTCTGTGCTGCAGGGAGCCCCTCGGGGCTTGTGGCAGTGTCCATGGGGACCTGGGGGGGTGGCAGCTTACCGTCCAATTTACCGTCCTCACCGTCTCTGTCCATCTCCTGCCGGGGGTGCCTGGAGGTGCCTGCTGCAGCGTCCGGGGCTGGGCACCCCTGCACCCCCGGCCTCTCATCCCCCAGGTCCCCTGAGCCCCCACCGACCACCGCAAACTCGCGGGGGGGCACTTCCGGTCGCGGGACGGGCACTTCCGGTTTCGGTCTGGTCACTTCCGGTTCCGGCTGGGGCACTTCCGGTTCCGGCTGGGGCACTTCCGGTTCTTGGGCGGTCACTTCCGGGTCCCGGTCTACTCCACCCCCAACAGCCGGCGCCATCTTGGCCACACTGCACACAAGCTGTTTACCTCCAGATGACCGCAGCACAATGCCTCCACCATGTGTCTGCCTCTCTCCCGATGACATAGCAGCCGCAGGAGCAGTCCCTGGCCTTTCCATGGCCAGATCCTCCCGCTCCACTGCAAGCTGAGGGGTCATGGAAGCCGACACATGGCGGGCTTCAGCTGTGGCAGTGCGACCATCCTGGGGGAGCCTGGGTATGCTGACCTGAAGATGGCGGGGGGGTACCGCCGGCGGCACCTGGGCCCGGCGACCTCCTGGATCACTGGACTCCCCGGACTTCGCCAACCCCCCAGTCCCTTCCACGGACCGAGGGATCGGCTCCCGGGAACCCTCCCCAGGTTTTATGGCCATACTGGGCCCTGCACCACCGGCACTCGCCCCCCCCCCCACTGCACCCAGGCTCCCCTGACTCTCCTGGCTGTTTGGGGGGTTGGGACCCCTTCTTAGACCGCCCGCTCCTCCTCGCTGCCTGGCTCCCTTCCCGGTTGGCCTGCTGGAGGGTCCTCCGGAGCTCCTCGAGGAAGTTCACCTCTCCAGCCCCACGTTGGCAAAAGCCCCCCAGGTATTCCCATATTTCTTTTACTTCTAGTCCTAGGGTGGTGATGGCCCCCTTGAATTCAGATCTCTTATTACTGGAGCACCTGTCCCTCTTTTCCCTCAGGCCTGCGAGAGTAGTCATCTTTTCCACGCAGGCCTGAGATATCCTCACCAGCAGGGATTTGATTTTATCCCGCCTCTTCCTGGTTCTTGCCTCATTCTCACCTGGCTGAGGGGCTGTCCAGTCTGAGAGACCCTCCTGGGTCTCCAGGAAGAGACGGTCCTCCCTGCTGATGGTGGTGGCGGTGGTCTGGCTGGAGGGCAGGTGCTGTTGACTTCTCCGGAGGCCGGAAGCCGGTCCACCTCCGGGGCTGAGGGAGGCCATCCCACCCCTCTTCCGGGGCAGGGGGCTGGAGGCTGGTCCTGGTAGGCTGGAACACAGGAGCTCTGGAAGACAGGTCTTCTCTCCTCTCCAGCAGGAAGCAGAATGAGCTCTGTGGGAGGAGCCGGAACTACTGCCAGTGGGAGGAGCTGCACTGAGACCGAGGAGGGGTAATTTTTTATTTATAAAACTACGACCAAAAGGTTAACAAATATATAAAATAAACAAAATAACTAAATAAACCAAATAACACAAAAACAAACAACAAAACACAAACCATCAAATCACCGACCTCCACCCACCAAGAAATAACTATAAAGAAAAAAAAAAAAAAAAAAAAAAATAGCACCAGAACAGGTATTTACAACAGGCTCACTGGTACAAGAGAAAGTCTTTATAGTCCATCAGAAAAGCTTGCCCAGATCATTGCCAAAAAAAAAAAAAACCACTTAAAACGGCTCACTGGTACAGTAGGGAGATATTAAAGTCCATAGAAACCACTACTGTCCAGATCATCGCCAACCCACAACACACCCCACCATCACAACAACAAATACCTACAACCCACGTATGAGCAAGAACATGATAGTCAGACATGTCTGTAGCCTTATTTCAAAAAAATACCATAAACAAAATCTAAGGGGGTGAAAAAGGATAGATGCCCCTACCCATGGAGAGGGGCAGAGCCGTGACCTAAGGGGGCTGGAAGAGGAACCCCCTCCATAAATGGGCACACCTCTCAGGCCCGACCCTGCTCCTTTCCAGATCCCGCACCTTCACCAACTCCCGAAAGATACCGCCCACCACCTCATGCACAGGCAGGATTTTGTCCCTAGTGGACACCAAACACCGAGCGTGCCAAGTGTAATAAAGCACAACTAGGCTGACTAAATAAAGTGACGATAACTCAAATCCCCTGCGGACCCCAAAATCACCATACACTCGCTCAGCATAGGTCAGGGCCGGAAGGCGGGGGTAGCCAATGGCACCCCCTACCTTCGTAAGAACCTCCATGTTGAAGGGACATTGGACCAGAAAATGGTCCATGGTCTCCAATGTCCCACCACATTCCTGACGGGGGCAGTCCCTGTCCCCCAGGTTCCTGTATTTGAGATTCGCACGGACATAGAGTCGTCCATGGAACGACCTCCATGCGAGATCCCAAAACTTACTTGGAATTCTAGAAGAATTCAAGAGGGCTAGCCCCTCCGTGAGGACCCTCTCAGGGCAGTCCCTCAAAGACAGGGGCTTCAAAATGTCCGAGGCCATGACCCTCAGGTACAGCTCCCGCCGACCCAAAGAGCCCACCTCCAGGGCAGTTATCCGCCACTGCCTCAGTACCTTTAATGCCAGGGGGACATAGGAAGGGAGATACCCATGCGATCTCCTCAGATCGCCGGGCCTCCCCCCCTCCCCCCACTGCCTCAAGAACAGCAAGAGCCAGTCCTTGCATGAACACTCCCACCAGGAAGGCTCGTCCACAAATATGGACTGCAAATTGTATTTAACAAAGATGGTGACAAAGAACACCACCGGGTTGACCATGTCCAACCCACCTTGCCGTCGCTGGCGGTATGTGACCTCCCTCTTGATCAGGTTCAGTCTGCTTCCCCACAACAGCAGGAAGAACAGACCATAGACCCGAGCATAGAGAGATGCTGGCAAAAGACACACATAGCTTACAAAGAGAAACTCAGGCAATAAGTACGTCTTGACCAAGCTTACCCTTTCCCTCAGGGAAAGTTTCCAACCTTTCCAGGCCTTCACCTTCCGAGTGGCACTCACCAGCCTGCGCTCCCAGTTTAGCTTGGGATAATCACCCGGGCCGAAATGAATGCCAAGAACTCGAATCTCTGGTACGGGCGTGGGGAACACGTCCGGAAGGGGGAACTGCTCCCCCTCCTTCCCCAACCAGAAAACTTCACTCTTGTCCCAATTGACCAGCGAGCCTGACGCCTCAGAGTAGCACCCGATCTGGGACTCCACATAATGGGCCTCCTCACGACCAGATACCACCACCGAGACGTCGTCCGCATAGGCCACAACCCTCACCGCCGAAACCGGACCCCCGACAGGTCCCACCGGAACCCCCCCCAGACGCCCGCAGTCTAGCCTCCTTACGAAGGGGTCGACCGCAAAGATGTACAGGAGGGGGCTCAGCGGGCACCCCTGCCGGACGCCAGAGTCCACGGCAAAGGCCCGGCCCACCCAACCGTTGACAAGAGGGAAGCTCTCAGCTCCCCTATACAATACCTGCAGCCAATCAACGAATTGATCAGGCAGACCGTATCTCCTCAGAAGCAGCCAAAGGTACTCGTGGCTCACCCGATCAAACGCCTTAGCCTGATCCAATGCAAGCAGATACCGCTCGCTGCCATCAGCCCTGCACCTTTCCACAGCCTCCCGGACGCTCAGGACGGCACTAAAAGTGCCCCGGCCAGGAATTGTGCAGTGCTGAGAGGGAGACAGCATCCTGCCCGCCAAAGCAGACAGACGTGTAAACAAGATCTTTGCCAGTATCTTCCTATCTGTGGTAAGAAGGGCGATCGGACGCCAATTCTCCACCACAGACGGATCTTTCCCCTTTGACAGTAGGATCAGAGCTGACCTTCTCATTGAGGGAGGCAGCAGGCCATAGGCCAAACATTCACTAAACACGTCCCTCAGATGAGGAGCCAAGAGGCTCTTAAAGGTTTTGTAGAACTCGGCCGTGAGCCCATCGGGCCCAGGTGACTTTTTAGAAGCTAAAGAGCTAATAGCCTGCTCAACTTCAGCTACCGAGATCTCTTCTGTCAGAGAGTCAGGAAGGTCAGACCCCACTTCCAGCGGGGTCTCATCAAGGAATTCCCTGACTTTCTCCATGTCTAGAGGCCGCTTCTTCAGGAGGTCCGAAAAGTGGTCTCTGACGACACCCAGGATCCCCGATCTGGACCGGACCAGAGATCCTGAGGCATCCTTCAGGCCATGTACGACCTTCGACCTCGCCACCTCACCACAGCTCCTGTAGGGATCAGGAGAGATAAACTTCCCATAATCCCTCTCAAAAACCAGGGAGGCGAGACGGTCGTACTGACACTCCTTCATCTGCGCCTTCAGACCGGATATCTGTTCCTGAGAGCCCCCAGAGGACACCAGGCGGTCAAGCTGCCTGCGTAGTCTCTGGTAAGCCTGGTACTTGGAAGCTGCCCTGTACCCAGAGATTTCCCGGAAAAAGTCGCCAGACCTCTTTTTAACTACTTCCCACCACTCAAGGCGGGAGCAGTTGCCCTCAAGGAGCGAGGTCTGGCCCAGGAAGAAAACCTCATAGGCTTCCCTAACCTCAGGATCCTCCAGTAGCGACCCATTCAGGCGCCACAAACCCCTCCCTTTCTGAGGAGTGTCAGCGACATTCAGGGCCACAGATACCATACAGTGATCGGAGAACTCTACCGACTGCAGCTCAGGAGCCGAGCAGACAGAGTCCTCCTTTAAAAAAAACCTATCTAATCTACTCTTACTACTACCTCGGGAAAATGTGAAACCAGTGAGGTTGGGGAGGTGACGAACGTGCACATCCACCAACCTGGCCTCCCTCACTACGTTATTCAAAAAAATACTATCATATCCCAGAGGGTTGGCGGCACCTGCCCGGTCTTTGGGCCTAGTGATCATATTGAAATCGCCACCAAAAATCACCTGCTGGGACGTAAAAAGATAAGGCTTAACCGCCGTAAGGAGGCTCCTCCTCTCCCTCCTAGTTTGAGGCCCATAAAAATTTATGAGCCGGAGGAATTGCCCCCTCACGACAGCGTCCACCACCAGACATCTACCGATCTCCACTTCAATCACTCGCCGGCAAGCCACCGGACCAGTCTTAAAAAGGACCGCAACCCCACTGCAGGGCTCGGCCGCAAGAGACCAGAGGGAGGGCCCACATCTCCACTCCCTCTTTGCTAGATGCATCTCTGCCACAGATGCCAGCCAGGTCTCCTGCAAAAACAAAATGTCAGCTTCAACACGGCTGAGAAAATCGAAGGCCATAAAACGAGCTCCCGCAGAACGAATACTTGCGACATTAATGGTCGCAAGCCGTATTGGAGAGGGTACCGCCATCAGAATGATTGAAAGTGGTCATGTTCTCCTTCATACTACAAACACAAAAACATATTTACATATCTACACTTCCTCCTCCTCTGAGCCCGAGGAGGAGGAGAAGATACCAAACGGGTTCCCCAGGGACACCCCACTTCGTGCCCCTGGGGGAACCCCACCCTTCACTGGGGACTTCCCGCCCCCAGATCTGGCAGCCTTCCCCTTCTTCTTTTTGCGTCTCACCTGCTCCCACTCCTGCCACCTCTCCGAGATGACTACACCACCCCCCTCCTCGGACCCGCTGCTCGAGATTTCCCTCTTGGATGAGGCTCGAGCAGCTTCCATCTCCATGGCCACAGGGCCAGAGGAGACTCTGGGTCCAGAAGGGGGGGGAATGGAAGAGGCAGGAGGGGGGCCAGAGACAGGGGAGAGGACAGGGGGGGGACCAGACTTCGCTGGACGGGAAGAAGAAGGGGAAGGGGGGGGGGACGGGACTTGGGAGGGGGGGGACGAGGGGGGGGGTACGAGGAGGGGAAGATGAGGGAGGAGGGCATGGGGAAACAGATGGAGGGCCAGGTGGATGGGTGGGGCAATGGTGAGGAGGGGGAGAGGGAAGGGGGATGGGGATCGGCCCTGCAACATTAGGAGAGGAAGGCCCTGGCCCCGGACCCTCAGGCCCGGGACCCCCAGGCCTCCCCGACTCCTCCCCACCGGCTCCGCCCTCCGGAGGATCGGGAGCCTCCTGGCCAACCGAGCCCGTGTCCCCCGGGGGGGGAGCCCCACGCCCACGCCTGCTCCGCCTTCTTTGAGGCAATGGGCCTGTTGGTCCCTCCGGAGTAGTACTAGGGGCTCCAGGATCCCCACCCCCCCGGCCATCACTCGCCGGGGGGGCTTCGGCCGCTCCCGGCCCGGGAGGTCCCCCCCCTGAGGAAGAACCCCGATATGCTTTGGGACACCTGCTAAATGGGTGCCCCATCTCACCACACAAGTTGCAGCATATCTTCCCACATGACTCGGACTGGTGGCCAAACTCGTGGCACCGGCCACATCTGACCACCGTGCAGTCCGAGCTCATGTGGGTCGGGCTGCCGCACTTGAAGCAACGACGGGGCTGTCCCGGGTAGAACGCCAGGATCCGGTCTCTGCCTAGAAAGGCGCTGCCAGGGAGGTGGGCAACACTGTTGCCCTCCCTCTTGAGCCGGATCCTGGTCAACCAAGCCCCGGTCCAGACCCCGCGCTCATCAAGGTTCTTCCTCAGGGGGGTCTGCAACTGCCCGTACCTCCCGAGCCAGGTGGCAATGTCCTCCGGAGGGAGCGACTCATTCCTCACCAGGATGGTGATGTTCTTAACCTCCTCCTGCCTGGAGATGGGAATGAGCCTGTACCTCTTCCAAGGGTCAACGCCCCTCACCAACCCAAAGCCGGTGATAAAGCGTTCCATACACACGGGAGTGACAAAACTTATATCAAACTCCCGTGTGTTGGTGGGATGGATGACAGCAAAAAGGTCATCCACCCCAAAACCCAAGGAGAGTACCAGGCCCACCACCTCACCTCGAGCGGGGCAGGGGTCCGGACCCTCGTACCGAAGCTGGACAACATTCCTACGCCTCCTCTCTGGACCACCTGTACCCCTCGTCCACGCCGACCCCTGCGTCCTCTCCTGGTCAGCAGGGGGGGCGCGGAAATTCTGGGCGCCAAACCGGCTGTACAGGTGGTCCAGAGGGGCACGAGAGCCCAACACCTGGGCGAAAGAGCGACCCCCCTTTAGGGCAGACAATAAGTTGGCCTCCGGAGACCCCCGAAAGATGTTCTCCGGAAGTGGGGCACCCCCCTCAGCACCCCCAGAAGTGGGGGGGGACGGGGGGGCCCCATCCCTGCCGGTGGTGTTGCACCCACCCCCGCTGATATACCCTGACCACCCTGACCCACCACCTTTGGCCTGACTACAGGCTCCCCCCCCCCCGGGACCACAGCAGAGGGGGGTACCACCCCCACCAAACTCCCCCACCCAGACCCCTCCGCGACCACACCAGCCCCTTGGGACTCCACCTGTACTGGGGGGGAGCCCCCCTGGGACCCCTCCAACTGCCGGATATAATCGTATGCTATACAGTCCACTGGGAGGGGTCCCACCTGACTTTCCCCCCACCCCGCCTGTGCTGCAGGGAGCCCCTCGGGGCCTGTGGCAGTGTCCATGGGGACCTGGGGGGGTGGCAGCTTACCGTCCAATTTACCGTCCTCAACGTCTCTGTCCATCTCCTGCCGGGGGTGCCTGGAGGTGCCTGCTGCAGCGTCCGGGGCTGGGCACCCCTGTACCCCCGGCCTCTCATCCCCCAGGTCCCCTGAGCCCCCACCGACCACCGCAAACTCGCGGGGGGGCACTTCCGGTCGCGGGACGGGCACTTCGGTTTCGGTATGGTCACTTCCGGTTTCGGTCTGGTCACTTCCGGTTCCGGCTGGGGCACTTCCGGTTCCGGCTGGGGCACTTCCGGTTCGGCTGGGGTCACTTCCGGGTCCCGGTCTACTCCACCCCCAACAGCCGGCGCCATCTTGGCCACACTGCACACAAGCTGTTTACCTCCAGATGACCGCAGCACAATGCCTCCACCATGTGTCTGCCTCTCTCCCGATGACATAGCAGCCGCAGGAGCAGTCCCTGGCCTTTCCATGGCCAGATCCTCCCGCTCCACTGCAAGCTGAGGGGTCATGGAAGCCGACACATGGCGGGCTTCAGCTGTGGCAGTGCGACCATCCTGGGGGAGCCTGGGTATGCTGACCTGAAGATGGCGGGGGGGTACCGCCGGCGGCACCTGGGCCCGGCGACCTCCTGGATCACTGGACTCCCCGGACTTCGCCAACCCCCCAGTCCCTTCCACGGACCGAGGGATCGGCTCCCGGGAACCCTCCCCAGGTTTTATGGCCATACTGGGCCCTGCACCACCGGCACTCGCCCCCCCCCCCACTGCACCCAGGCTCCCCTGACTCTCCTGGCTGTTTGGGGGGTTGGGACCCCTTCTTAGACCGCCCGCTCCTCCTCGCTGCCTGGCTCCCTTCCCGGTTGGCCTGCTGGAGGGTCCTCCGGAGCTCCTCTAGGAAGTTCACCTCTCCAGCCCCACGTTGGCAAAAGCCCCCCAGGTATTCCCATATTTCTTTTACTTCTAGTCCTAGGGTGGTGATGGCCCCCTTGAATTCAGATCTCTTATTACTGGAGCACCTGTCCCTCTTTTCCCTCAGGCCTGCGAGAGTAGTCATCTTTTCCACGCAGGCCTGAGATATCCTCACCAGCAGGGATTTGATTTTATCCCGCCTCCTCCTGGTTCTTGCCTCATTCTCACCTGGCTGAGGGGCTGTCCAGTCTGAGAGACCCTCCTGGGTCTCCAGGAAGAGACGGTCCTCCCTGCTGATGGTGGTGGCGGTGGTCTGGCTGGAGGGCAGGTGCTGTTGACTCCTCCGGAGGCCGGAAGCCGGTCCACCTCCGGGGCTGAGGGAGGCCATCCCACCCCTCTTCCGGGGCAGGGGGCTGGGGGCTGGAGGCTGGTCCTGGTAGGCTGGAACACAGGAGCTCTGGAAGACAGGTCTTCTCTCCTCTCCAGCAGGAAGCAGAATGAGCTCTGTGGGAGGAGCCGGAACTACTGCCAGTGGGAGGAGCTGCACTGAGACCGAGGAGGGGTAATTTTTTATTTATAAAACTACGACCAAAAGGTTAACAAATATATAAAATAAACAAAATAACTAAATAAACCAAATAACACAAAAACAAACAACAAAACACAAACCATCAAATCACCGACCTCCACCCACCAAGAAATAACTATAAAGAAAAAAAAAAAAAAAATAGCACCAGAACAGGTATTTACAACAGGCTCACTGGTACAAGAGAAAGTCTTTATAGTCCATCAGAAAAGCTTGCCCAGATCATTGCCAAAAAAAAAAAAAACACTTAAAACGGCTCACTGGTACAGTAGGGAGATATTAAAGTCCATAGAAACCACTACTGTCCAGATCATCGCCAACCCACAACACACCCCACCATCACAACAACAAATACCTACAACCCACGTATGAGCAAGAACATGATAGTCAGACATGTCTGTAGCCTTATTTCAAAAAAATACCATAAACAAAATCTAAGGGGGTGAAAAAGGATAGATGCCCCTACCCATGGAGAGGGGCAGAGCCGTGACCTAAGGGGGCTGGAAGAGGAACCCCCTCCATAAATGGGCACACCTCTCAGGCCCGACCCTGCTCCTTTCCAGATCCCGCACCTTCACCAACTCCCGAAAGATACCGCCCACCACCTCATGCACAGGCAGGATTTTGTCCCTAGTGGACACCAAACACCGAGCGTGCCAAGTGTAATAAAGCACAACTAGGCTGACTAAATAAAGTGACGATAACTCAAATCCCCTGCGGACCCCAAAATCACCATACACTCGCTCAGCATAGGTCAGGGCCGGAAGGCGGGGGTAGCCAATGGCACCCCCTACCTTCGTAAGAACCTCCATGTTGAAGGGACATTGGACCAGAAAATGGTCCATGGTCTCCAATGTCCCACCACATTCCTGACGGGGGCAGTCCCTGTCCCCCAGGTTCCTGTATTTGAGATTCGCACGGACATAGAGTCGTCCATGGAACGACCTCCATGCGAGATCCCAAAACTTACTTGGAATTCTAGAAGAATTCAAGAGGGCTAGCCCCTCCGTGAGGACCCTCTCAGGGCAGTCCCTCAAAGACAGGGGCTTCAAAATGTCCGAGGCCATGACCCTCAGGTACAGCTCCCGCCGACCCAAAGAGCCCACCTCCAGGGCAGTTATCCGCCACTGCCTCAGTACCTTTAATGCCAGGGGGACATAGGAAGGGAGATACCCATGCGATCTCCTCAGATCGCCGGGCCTCCCCCCCTCCCCCCACTGCCTCAAGAACAGCAAGAGCCAGTCCTTGCATGAACACTCCCACCAGGAAGGCTCGTCCACAAATATGGACTGCAAATTGTATTTAACAAAGATGGTGACAAAGAACACCACCGGGTTGACCATGTCCAACCCACCTTGCCGTCGCTGGCGGTATGTGACCTCCCTCTTGATCAGGTTCAGTCTGCTTCCCCACAACAGCAGGAAGAACAGACCATAGACCCGAGCATAGAGAGATGCTGGCAAAAGACACACATAGCTTACAAAGAGAAACTCAGGCAATAAGTACGTCTTGACCAAGCTTACCCTTTCCCTCAGGGAAAGTTTCCAACCTTTCCAGGCCTTCACCTTCCGAGTGGCACTCACCAGCCTGCGCTCCCAGTTTAGCTTGGGATAATCACCCGGGCCGAAATGAATGCCAAGAACTCGAATCTCTGGTACGGGCGTGGGGAACACGTCCGGAAGGGGGAACTGCTCCCCCTCCTTCCCCAACCAGAAAACTTCACTCTTGTCCCAATTGACCAGCGAGCCTGACGCCTCAGAGTAGCACCCGATCTGGGACTCCACATAATGGGCCTCCTCACGACCAGATACCACCACCGAGACGTCGTCCGCATAGGCCACAACCCTCACCGCCGAAACCGGACCCCCGACAGGTCCCACCGGAACCCCCCCCAGACGCCCGCAGTCTAGCCTCCTTACGAAGGGGTCGACCGCAAAGATGTACAGGAGGGGGCTCAGCGGGCACCCCTGCCGGACGCCAGAGTCCACGGCAAAGGCCCGGCCCACCCAACCGTTGACAAGAGGGAAGCTCTCAGCTCCCCTATACAATACCTGCAGCCAATCAACGAATTGATCAGGCAGACCGTATCTCCTCAGAAGCAGCCAAAGGTACTCGTGGTTCACCCGATCAAACGCCTTAGCCTGATCCAATGCAAGCAGATACCGCTCGCTGCCATCAGCCCTGCACCTTTCCACAGCCTCCCGGACGCTCAGGACGGCACTAAAAGTGCCCCGGCCAGGAATTGTGCAGTGCTGAGAGGGAGACAGCATCCTGCCCGCCAAAGCAGACAGACGTGTAAACAAGATCTTTGCCAGTATCTTCCTATCTGTGGTAAGAAGGGCGATCGGACGCCAATTCTCCACCACAGACGGATCTTTCCCCTTTGACAGTAGGATCAGAGCTGACCTTCTCATTGAGGGAGGCAGCAGGCCATAGGCCAAACATTCACTAAACACGTCCCTCAGATGAGGAGCCAAGAGGCTCTTAAAGGTTTTGTAGAACTCGGCCGTGAGCCCATCGGGCCCAGGTGACTTTTTAGAAGCTAAAGAGCTAATAGCCTGCTCAACTTCAGCTACCGAGATCTCTTCTGTCAGAGAGTCAGGAAGGTCAGACCCCACTTCCAGCGGGGTCTCATCAAGGAATTCCCTGACTTTCTCCATGTCTAGAGGCCGCTTCTTCAGGAGGTCCGAAAAGTGGTCTCTGACGACACCCAGGATCCCCGATCTGGACCGGACCAGAGATCCTGAGGCATCCCTCAGGCCATGTACGACCTTCGACCTCGCCACCTCACCACAGCTCCTGTAGGGATCAGGAGAGATAAACTTCCCATAATCCCTCTCAAAAACCAGGGAGGCGAGACGGTCGTACTGACACTCCTTCATCTGCGCCTTCAGACCGGATATCTGTTCCTGAGAGCCCCCAGAGGACACCAGGCGGTCAAGCTGCCTGCGTAGTCTCTGGTAAGCCTGGTACTTGGAAGCTGCCCTGTACCCAGAGATTTCCCGGAAAAAGTCGCCAGACCTCTTTTTAACTACTTCCCACCACTCAAGGCGGGAGCAGTTGCCCTCAAGGAGCGAGGTCTGGCCCAGGAAAAAACCTCATAGGCTTCCCTAACCTCAGGATCCTCCAGTAGCGACCCATTCAGGCGCCACAAACCCCTCCCTTTCTGAGGAGTGTCAGCGACATTCAGGGCCACAGATACCATACAGTGATCGGAGAACTCTACCGACTGCAGCTCAGGAGCCGAGCAGACAGAGTCCTCCTTTAAAAAAAAACCTATCTAATCTACTCTTACTACTACCTCGGGAAAATGTGAAACCAGTGAGGTTGGGGAGGTGACGAACGTGCACATCCACCAACCTGGCCTCCCTCACTACGTTATTCAAAAAAATACTATCATATCCCAGAGGGTTGGCGGCACCTGCCCGGTCTTTGGGCCTAGTGATCATATTGAAATCGCCACCAAAAATCACCTGCTGGGACGTAAAAAGATAAGGCTTAACCGCCGTAAGGAGGCTCCTCCTCTCCCTCCTAGTTTGAGGCCCATAAAAATTTATGAGCCGGAGGAATTGCCCCCTCACGACAGCGTCCACCACCAGACATCTACCGATCTCCACTTCAATCACTCGCCGGCAAGCCACCGGACCAGTCTTAAAAAGGACCGCAACCCCACTGCAGGGCTCGGCCGCAAGAGACCAGAGGGAGGGCCCACATCTCCACTCCCTCTTTGCTAGATGCATCTCTGCCACAGATGCCAGCCAGGTCTCCTGCAAAAACAAAATGTCAGCTTCAACACGGCTGAGAAAATCGAAGGCCATAAAACGAGCTCCCGCAGAACGAATACTTGCGACATTAATGGTCGCAAGCCGTATTGGAGAGGGTACCGCCATCAGAATGATTGAAAGTGGTCACGTTCTCCTTCATACTACAAACACAAAAACATATTTACATATCTACACTTCCTCCTCCTCTGAGCCCGAGGAGGAGGAGAAGATACCAAACGGGTTCCCCAGGGACACCCCACTTCGTGCCCCTGGGGGAACCCCACCCTTCACTGGGGACTTCCCGCCCCCAGATCTGGCAGCCTTCCCCTTCTTCTTTTTGCGTCTCACCTGCTCCCACTCCTGCCACCTCTCCGAGATGACTACACCACCCCCCTCCTCGGACCCGCTGCTCGAGATTTCCCTCTTGGATGAGGCTCGAGCAGCTTCCATCTCCATGGCCACAGGGCCAGAGGAGACTCTGGGTCCAGAAGGGGGGGGAATGGAAGAGGCAGGAGGGGGGCCAGAGACAGGGGAGAGGACAGGGGGGGACCAGACTTAGCTGGACGGGAAGAAGAAGGGGGAGGGGGGGGACGGGACTTGGGAGGGGGGGGGACGAGGGGGGAGGGTACGAGGAGGGGAAGATGAGGGAGGAGGGCATGGGGAAACAGATGGAGGGCCAGGTGGAGGGGAGGGGCAATGGTGAGGAGGGGGAAAGGGAAGGGGGATGGGGATCGGCCCTGCAACATTAGGAGGGGAAGGCCCTGGCCCCGGACCCTCAGGCCCGGGACCCCCAGGCCTCCCCGACTCCTCCCCACCGGCTCCGCCCTCCGGAGGATCGGGAGCCTCCTGGCCAACCGAGCCCGTGTCCCCCGGGGGGGGAGCCCCACGCCCACGCCTGCTCCGCCTTCTTTGAGGCAATGGGCCTGTTGGTCCCTCCGGAGTAGTACTAGGGGCTCCAGGATCCCCACCCCCCGGCCATCACTCGCCGGGGGGGCTTCGGCCGCTCCCGGCCCGGGAGGTCCCCCCCCTGAGGAAGAACCCCGATATGCTTTGGGACACCTGCTAAATGGGTGCCCCATCTCACCACACAAGTTGCAGCATATCTTCCCACATGACTCGGACTGGTGGCCAAACTCGTGGCACCGGCCACATCTGACCACCGTGCAGTCCGAGCTCATGTGGGTCGGGCTGCCGCACTTGAAGCAACGACGGGGTTGTCCCGGGTAGAACGCCAGGATCCGGTCTCTGCCTAGAAAGGCGCTGCCAGGGAGGTGGGCAACACTGTTGCCCTCCCTCTTGAGCCGGATCCTGGTCAACCAAGCCCCGGTCCAGACCCCGCGCTCATCAAGGTTCTTCCTCAGGGGGGTCTGCAACTGCCCGTACCTCCCGAGCCAGGTGGCAATGTCCTCCGGAGGGAGCGACTCATTCCTCACCAGGATGGTGATGTTCTTAACCTCCTCCTGCCTGGAGATGGGAATGAGCCTGTACATCTTCCAAGGGTCAACGCCCCTCACCAACCCAAAGCCGGTGATGAAGCGTTCCATACACACGGGAGTGACAAAACTTATATCAAACTCCCGTGTGTTGGTGGGATGGATGACAGCAAAAAGGTCATCCACCCCAAAACCCAAGGAGAGTACCAGGCCCACCACCTCACCTCGAGCGGGGCAGGGGTCCGGACCTCGTACCGAAGCTGGACAACATTCCTACGCCTCCTCTCTGGACCACCTGTACCCCTCGTCCACGCCGACCCCTGCGTCCTCTCCTGGTCAGCAGGGGGGGCGCGGAAATTCTGGGCGCCAAACCGGCTGTACAGGTGGTCCAGAGGGGCACGAGAGCCCAACACCTGGGCGAAAGAGCGACCCCCCTTAGGGCAGACAATAAGTTGGCCTCCGGAGACCCCCGAAAGATGTTCTCCGGAAGTGGGGCACCCCCCTCAGCACCCCCAGAAGTGGGGGGGGACGGGGGGGCCCCCATCCCTGCCGGTGGTGTTGCACCCACCCCGCTGATATACCCTGACCACCCTGACCCACCACCTTTGGCCTGACTACAGGCTCCCCCCCCCCCGGGACCACAGCAGAGGGGGGTACCACCCCCCCCAAACACCCCCCCCCAGACCCCGCCGCGACCACACCAGCCCTGTGGGACTCCACCTGTACTGGGGGGGAGCCCCCCTGGGACCCCTCCAACTGCCGGATATAATCATATGCTATACAGTCCACTGGGAGGGGTCCCACCTGACTTTCCCCCCACCCCGCCTGTGCTGCAGGGAGCCCCTCGGGGCCTGTGGCAGTGTCCATGGGGACCTGGGGGGGTGGCAGCTTACCGTCCAATTTACCGTCCTCACCGTCTCTGTCCATCTCCTGCCGGGGGTGCCTGGAGGTGCCTGCTGCAGCGTCCGGGGCTGGGCACCCCTGCACCCCCGGCCTCTCATCCCCCAGGTCCCCTGAGCCCCCACCGACCACCGCAAACTCGCGGGGGGGCACTTCCGGTCGCGGGACGGGCACTTCCGGTTCGGTCTGGTCACTTCCGGTTTCGGTCTGGTCACTTCCGGTTTCGTCTGGTCACTCCGGTTTCGGCTGGGGCACTTCCGGTTTCGGCTGGGGCACTTCCGGTTCTTGGGCGGTCACTTCCGGTCCCGGTCTACTCCACCCCCAACAGCCGGCGCCATCTTGGCCACACTGCACACAAGCTGTTTACCTCCAGATGACCGCAGCACAATGCCTCCACCATGTGTCTGCCTCTCTCCCGATGACATAGCAGCCGCAGGAGCAGTCCCTGGCCTTTCCATGGCCAGATCCTCCCGCTCCACTGCAAGCTGAGGGGTCATGGAAGCCGACACATGGCGGGCTTCAGCTGTGGCAGTGCGACCATCCTGGGGGAGCCTGGGTATGCTGACCTGAAGATGGCGGGGGGGTACCGCCGGCGGCACCTGGGCCCGGCGACCTCCTGGATCACTGGACTCCCCGGACTTCGCCAACCCCCCAGTCCCTTCCACGGACCGAGGGATCGGCTCCCGGGAACCCTCCCCAGGTTTTATGGCCATACTGGGCCCTGCACCACCGGCACTCGCCCCCCCCCCACTGCACCCAGGCTCCCCTGACTTTCCTGGCTGTTTGGGGGGTTGGGACCCCTTCTTAGACCGCCCGCTCCTCCTCGCTGCCTGGCTCCCTTCCCGGTTGGCCTGCTGGAGGGTCCTCCGGAGCTCCTCTAGGAAGTTCACCTCTCCAGCCCCACGTTGGCAAAAGCCCCCCAGGTATTCCCATATTTCTTTTACTTCTAGTCCTAGGGTGGTGATGGCCCCCTTGAATTCAGATCTCTTATTACTGGAGCACCTGTCCCTCTTTTCCCTCAGGCCTGCGAGAGTAGTCATCTTTTCCACGCAGGCCTGAGATATCCTCACCAGCAGGGATTTGATTTTATCCCGCCTCCTCCTGGTTCTTGCCTCATTCTCACCTGGCTGAGGGGCTGTCCAGTCTGAGAGACCCTCCTGGGTCTCCAGGAAGAGACGGTCCTCCCTGCTGATGGTGGTGGCGGTGGTCTGGCTGGAGGGCAGGTGCTGTTGACTCCTCCGGAGGCCGGAAGCCGGTCCACCTCCGGGGCTGAGGGAGGCCATCCCACCCCTCTTCCGGGGCAGGGGGCTGGGGGCTGGAGGCTGGTCCTGGTAGGCTGGAACACAGGAGCTCTGGAAGACAGGTCTTCTCTCCTCTCCAGCAGGAAGCAGAATGAGCTCTGTGGGAGGAGCCGGAACTACTGCCAGTGGGAGGAGCTGCACTGAGACCGAGGAGGGGTAATTTTTTTATTTATAAAACTACGACCAAAAGGTTAACAAATATATAAAATAAACAAAATAACTAAATAAACCAAATAACACAAAAACAAACAACAAAACACAAACCATCAAATCACCGACCTCCACCCACCAAGAAATAACTATAAAAAAAAAAAAAATAGCACCAGAACAGGTATTTACAACAGGCTCACTGGTACAAGAGAAAGTCTTTATAGTCCATCAGAAAAGCTTGCCCAGATCATTGCCAAAAAAAAAAAAAAAAAAAAACACTTAAAACGGCTCACTGGTACAGTAGGGAGATATTAAAGTCCATAGAAACCACTACTGTCCAGATCATCGCCAACCCACAACACACCCCACCATCACAACAACAAATACCTACAACCCACGTATGAGCAAGAACATGATAGTCAGACATGTCTGTAGCCTTATTTCAAAAAAAATACCATAAACAAAATCTAAGGGGGTGAAAAAGGATAGATGCCCCTACCCATGGAGAGGGGCAGAGCCGTGACCTAAGGGGGCTGGAAGAGGAACCCCTCCATAAATGGGCACACCTCTCAGGCCCGACCCTGCTCCTTTCCAGATCCCGCACCTTCACCAACTCCCGAAAGATACCGCCCACACACCTCATGCACAGGCAGGATTTTGTCCCTAGTGGACACCAAACACCGAGCGTGCCAAGTGTAATAAAGCACAACTAGGCTGACTAAATAAAGTGACGATAACTCAAATCCCCTGCGGACCCCAAAATCACCATACACTCGCTCAGCATAGGTCAGGGCCGGAAGGCGGGGGTAGCCAATGGCACCCCCTACCTTCGTAAGAACCTCCATGTTGAATTGGGACATTTGGCAACCAGAAAATGGTCCATGGTCTCCAATGTCCTCACCCACATTCCTGACGGGGGCTCAGTCCCTGTCCCCCAGGTTTCCTGGTATTTGAGTATTCGCACGGACATAGAAGTCTGTCCATGGAACGCGACTCTCCATGCGAGATCCCCAAAACTTACTTGGAATTTCTAAGAAGAATTCAAGAGGGGGGGGGGGGGGCTAGCCCCTCCCGTGAGGACCCTCTCAGGGCAAGTCCCTCAAAGACAGGGGCTTCACCCATAAATGTCCGAGGCCATGACCCTCAGGTAACAGACTCCACGCCCGACCCAAAGAGGCCCACCTCCCAGGGCAGTTATCCGCCACTTGCCTTCAGTACACTTTAATTGCCAGGGGGACATAGGAAGGGAGATAACCCATGCAGATCTCCTCAGATCGCCGGGCCTCCCCCCCTCCCCCACTGCCTCAAGAAACAGCAAGAAGCCAGTCCCTTGCTATGATACACTCCCACCAGGAAGGCTCGTCCACAAATATGGACTGCAAATTGTATTTAACATCAAGATGGTGACAAAGAACTACCACCGGGTTGACCCATGTTCACAACCCACCTTGCCGTCGGCTGGCGGTATTGTGACCTCCCCTCTTGATCCAGGTTCCAGTGTCCTGCTTCCCCACCAACAGCAGGAAGAACAGACCATAAGACCCGGAGCATAGAGAGATGCTGGCAAAAGACACACATAGCTTCACAAAGAGAATACTCAGAAGGCAATAAGTACGTCTTGACCCCATAGCCTTACCCTCTTTCCCTCAGGGAAAAGTTTTCCAACCTTTCCAAAGGCCTCGTCACCTTTCCGAAGTGGCACTCACCAGCCTGCGCTCCCAGTTTAGCTTGGGATAATCACCCGGGCCGAAATGAATGCCAAGAACTCGAATCTCTGGTACGGGCGTGGGGAACACGTCCGGGAAGGGGAACTGCTCTCCCCTCCTTCCCCAACCAGAAAACTTCACTCTTGTCCCAAATTGACCAGCGAGCCTGACGCCTCAGAGTAGCACCCGATCTGGGACTCCACATAATGGGCCTCCTCACGACCAGATACCACCACCGAGACGTCGTCCGCATAGGCCACAACCCTCACCGCCGAAACCGGACCCCCGACAGGTCCCACCGGAACCCCCCCAGACGCCCGCAGTCTAGCCTCCTTACGAAGGGGTCGACCGCAAAGATGTACAGGAGGGGGGCTCAGCGGGCACCCTGCCGGACGCCAGAGTCCACGGCAAAGGCCCGCCCACCAACCGTTGACAAGAGGGAAGCTCTCAGCTCCCTATATCAATACCTGCAGCCAATCAACGAATTGATCAGGCAGACCGTATCTCCTCAGAAGCAGCCAAAGTACTCGTGGTTCACCCGATCAAACGCCTTAGCCTGATCCAATGCAAGCAGATACCGCTCGCTGCCATCAGCCCTGCACCTTTCCACAGCCTCCCGGACGCTCAGGACGGCACTAAAAGTGCCCCGGCCAGGAATTGTGCAGTGCTGAGAGGGAGACAGCATCCTGCCCGCCAAAGCAGACAGACGTGTAAACAAGATCTTTGCCAGTATCTTCCTATCTGTGGTAAGAAGGGCGATCGGACGCCATTCTCCACCACAGACGGATCTTCCCCTTTGACAGTAGGATCAGAGCTGACCTTCTCATTGAGGGAGGCAGCAGGCCATAGGCCAAACATTCACTAAACACGTCCCTCAGATGAGGAGCCAAGAGGCTCTTAAAGGTTTTGTAGAACTCGGCCGTGAGCCCATCGGGCCCAGGTGACTTTTAGAAGCTAAAGAGCTAATAGCCTGCTCAACTTCAGCTACCGAGATCTCTTCTGTCAGAGAGTCAGGAAGGTCAGACCCCACTTCCAGCGGGGTCTCATCAAGGAATTCCCTGACTTTCTCCATGTCTAGAGGCCGCTTCTTCAGGAGGTCCGAAAAGTGGTCTCTGACGACACCCAGGATCCCCGATCTGGACCGGACCAGAGATCCTGAGGCATCCTTCAGGCCATGTACGACCTTCGACCTCGCCACCTCACCACAGCTCCTGTAGGGATCAGGAGAGATAAACTTCCCATAATCCCTCTCAAAAACCAGGGAGGCGAGACGGTCGTACTGACACTCCTTCATCTCTGCGCCTTCAGACCGATATCTGTTCCTGAGAGCCCCCAGAGGACACCAGGCGGTCAAGCTGCCTGCGTAGTCTCTGGTAAGCCTGGTACTTGGAAGCTGCCCTGTACCCAGAGATTTCCCGAAAAAGTCGCCAGACCTCTTTTTAACTACTTCCCACCACTCAAGGCGGGAGCAGTTGCCCTCAAGGAGCGAGGTCTGGCCCAGGAAGAAAACCTCATAGGCTTCCCTAACCTCAGGATCCTCCAGTAGCGACCCATTCAGGCGCCACAAAACCCCTCCCTTTCTGAGGAGTGTCAGCGACATTCAGGGCCACAGATACCATACAGTGATCGGAGAACTCTACCGACTGCAGCTCAGGAGGCGAGCAGACAGAGTCCTCCTTTAAAAAAAACCTATCTAATCTACTCTTACTACTACCTCGGGAAAATGTGAAACCAGTGAGGTTGGGGAGGTGACGAACATGCACATCCAACCTGGCCTCCCTCACTACGTTATTCAAAAAAATACTATCATATCCAGAGGGTTGGCGGCACCTGCCCGGTCTTTGGGCCTAGTGATCATATTGAAATCGCCACCAAAAATCACCTGCTGGGACGTAAAAAGATAAGGCTTAACCGCCGTAAGGAGGCTCCTCCTCTCCCTCCTAGTTTGAGGCCCATAAAAATTTATGAGCCGGAGGAATTGCCCCCTCACGACAGCGTCCACCACCAGACATCTACCGATCTCCACTTCAATCACTCGCCGGCAAGCCACCGGACCAGTCTTAAAAAGGACCGCAACCCCACTGCAGGGCTCGGCCGCAAGAGACCAGAGGGAGGGCCCACATCTCCACTCCCTCTTTGCTAGATGCATCTCTGCCACAGATGCCAGCCAGGTCTCCTGCAAAAACAAAATGTCAGCTTCAACACGGCTGAGAAAATCGAAGGCCATAAAACGAGCTCCCGCAGAACGAATACTTGCGACATTAATGGTCGCAAGCCGTATTGGAGAGGGTACCGCCATCAGAATGATTGAAAGTGGTCATGTTTCTCCTTCATACTACAAACACAAAAAACATATTTACATATCTACACTTCCTCCTCCTCTGAGCCCGAGGAGGAGGAGAAGATACCAAACGGGTTCCCCAGGGACACCCCACTTCGTGCCCCTGGGGGAACCCCACCCTTCACTGGGGACTTCCGCCCCCAGATCTGGCAGCCTTCCCCTTCTTCTTTTTGCGTCTCACCTGCTCCCACTCCTGCCACCTCTCCGAGATGACTACACCCCCCCTCCTCGACCCGCTGCTCGAGATTTCCCTCTTGGATGAGGCTCGAGCAGCTTCCATCTCCATGGCCACAGGGCCAGAGGAGACTCTGGGTCCAGAAGGGGGGGGAATGGAAGAGGCAGGAGGGGGCCAGAGAGACAGGGGAGAGGACAGGGGGGGGACCAGACTTAACTGGACGGGAAGAAGAAGGGGAGGGGGGGGACGGGGACTTGGGAGGGGGGGGGGACGAGGGGGGGGGTACGAGGAGGGAAGATGAGGGAGGAGGGCATGGGGGAAACAGATGGAGGGCCAGGTGGAGGGAGGGGCAATGGTGAGGAGGGGGAAAGGGAAGGGGGGATGGGGATCGGCCCTGCAACATTAGGAGGGGAAGGCCCTGGCCCCGGACCCTCAGGCCCGGGACCCCCAGGCCTCCCCACTCCTCCCCACCGGCTCCGCCCTCCGAGGATCGGGAGCCTCCCTGGCCAACCGAGCCCGTGTCCCCCGGGGGGGAGCCCCACGCCCACTGCCTGCTCCGCCTTCTTTGAGGCAATGGGCCTGTTGGTCCCTCCGGAGTAGTACTAGGGGCTCCAGGAATCCCCACCCCCCCCGGCCATCACTCGCCGGGGGGGCTTCGGCCGCTCACGGCCGGGAGGTCCCCCCCCTGAGGAAGAACCCCCGATATGCTTTGGGACACCTGCTAAATGGGTGCCCCATCTCACCACACAAGTTGCAGCATATCTTCCCACATGACTCGGACTGGTGGCCAAACTCGTGGCACCGGCCACATCTGACCACCGTGCAGTCCGAGCTCATGTGGGTCGGGCTGCCGCACTTGAAGCAACGACGGGGCTGTCCCGGGTAGAACGCCAGGATCCGGTCTCTGCCTAGAAAGGCGCTGCCAGGGAGGGTGGGCAACACTGTTGCCCTCCCTCTTGAGCGGATCCTGGTCAACCAAGCCCCGGTCCAGACCCCGCGCTCATCAAGGTTCTTCCTCAGGGGGGTCTGCAACTGCCCGTACCTCCGAGCCAGGTGGCAATGTCTCCGGAGAGCGACTCATTCCTCACCAGGATGGTGATGTTCTTAACCTCCTCCTGCCTGGAGATGGGAATGAGCCTGTACTCTTCCAAGGGTCAACGCCCCTCACCAACCCAAAGCTGGTGATGAAGCGTTCCATACACACGGGAGTGACAAAACTTATATCAAACTCCCGTGTGTTGGTGGGATGGATGACAGCAAAAAGGTCATCCACCCCAAAACCCAAGGAGAGTACCAGGCCCACCACCTCACCTCGAGCGGGGCAGGGGTCCGGACCCTCGTACCGAAGCTGGACAACATTCCTACGCCTCCTCTCTGGACCACCTGTACCCTCGTCCACGCCGACCCCTGCGTCCTCTCCTGGTCAGCAGGGGGGGCGCGGAAATTCTGGGCGCCAAACCGGCTGTACAGGTGGTCCAGAGGGGCACGAGAGCCCAACACCTGGGCGAAAGAGCGACCCCCCTTAGGGCAGACAATAAGTTGGCCTCCGGAGACCCCCGAGAAGATGTTCTCGAAGAAGTGGGGGGGGGACGGGGGGGGCCCCCATCCTGCCGGTGTGTTGCACCCACCCCCGCTGATATACCTGACCACCCTGACCCACCACCTTTGCTGACTACAGCTCCCCCCCCCCCGGACCACAGCAGAGGGGGGTAACCACCCCCACCAAACTCCCCCACCTCAGACCCCTCCGCGACCACACCAGCCCCTTGGGACTCCACCTGTACTGGGGGGAGCCCCCCTGGGACCCCTCCAACTGCCGGATATAATCATATATGCTATACAGTCCACTGGGAGGGGTCCCACCTGACTTTCCCCCCACCCCGCCTGTGCTGCAGGGAGCCCCTCGGGGCCTGTGGCAGTGTCCATGGGGACCTGGTGTGGCAGCTTACCGTCCAATTTTACCGTCCTCAACCGTCTCTGTCCATCTCCTGCCGGGGGTGCCTGGAGGTGCCTGCTGCAGCGACCGGGGCTGGGCACCCCTACCCCCCGGCCTCTCATCCCCCAGGTCCCTGAGCCCCCCACCGACCACCGCAAACTCGCGGGGGGGCACTTCCGGTCGCGGGGACGGTCACTTCCGGTTTCGGTCTGGTCACTTCCGGTTTCGGTCTGGTCACTTCCGGTTTCGGTGGGTCCTTCCGTTTCGGCTGGGGCACTTCCGGTTTCGCTGGGGCACTTCCGGTTCGTTGGGCGGTCACTTCCGGGTCCCGGTCTACTCCACCCCCAAGCAGCCGGCGCCATCTTGGCCACACTGCACACAAGCTGTTTACCTCCAGATGACCGCCAGCACAATGGCCTCCACCATGTGTCTGCCTCTCTCCCGATGAACATAGCAGCCGCAGGAGCAGTCCCTGCCTTTCCATGGCCAGATCCTCCCGCTCCACTGCAAGCTGAGGGGTCATGGAAGCCGACACATGGCGGGCTTCAGCTGTGGCAGTGCGACCATCCTGGGGAGCCTGGGTATGCTGACCTGAAGATGGCGGGGGGGTACCGCCGGCGGCACCTGGGCCCGGCGACCTCCTGGATCACTGGACTCCCGGACTTCGCCAACCCCCCAGTCCCTTCCACGGGGACGAGGGATCGGCTCCCGGGAACCCTCCCCAGGTTTTATGGCCATACTGGGCCCTGCACCACCGGCACTCGCCCCCCCCCCACTGCACCCAGGCTCCCCTGACTTCCTGGCTGTTTGGGGGGTTGGGACCCCTTCTTTGACGCCCGCTCCTCCTCGCTGCCTGGCTCCCTTCCCGGTTGGCTGCTGGAGGGTCCTCCGGAGCTCCTCTAGGAAGTTCATCTCTCCAGCCCACGTTGGCAAAAGCCCCCAGGTATTCCCATATTTCTTTTACTTCTAGTCCTAGGGTTGGTGATGGCCCCCTTGAATTCAGATCTCTTATTACTGGAGCACCTGTCCCTCTTTTCCCTCAGGCCTGCGAGAGTAGTCATCTTTTCCACGCAGGCCTGAGATATCCTCACCAGCAGGGATTTGATTTTATACCCGCCTCCTCCTGGTTCTTGCCTCATTCTCACCTGGCTGAGGGGCTGTCCAGTTGAGAGACCCCTCTGGGTCTCCAGGAAGAGACGGTCCTCCCTGCTGATGGTTGGGGTGGCGGTGGTCTGGCTGGAGGGCAGGTGCTGTTGACTCCTCCGGAGGCCGGGAAGCCGGTCCACCTCCGGGGTGAGGGAGGCCATCCCACCCCTCTTCCGGCGGCAGGGGGCTGGGGGCTGGAGGCTGGTCCTGGTAGGCTGGAAACACAGGAGGAGCTCTGGAAGACAGGTCTTCTCTCCTCTCCAGCAGGAAGCAGAATGAGCTCTGTGGGAGGAGCCGGAACTACTGCCAGTGGGAGGAGCTGCACTGAGACCCGAGGAGGGGTAATTTTTTATTTATAAAACTTACGACCAAAAGGTTAACAAATATATAAAAATAAACAAAATAACTAAATAACCAAATAACACAAAAACAAACAACAAAACACAAACCATCAAATCACCGACCTCCACCCACCAAGAAATAAAACTAAAGAGAAAAAAAAAAAAAAAAATAGCACCAGAAACAGGTATTTACAACAGGCTCACTGGTACAAGAGAAAGTCTTTATAGTCCATCAGAAAAGCTTGCCCAGATCATTGCAAAAAAAAACAACAAAAAAAAAAAAACACTTAAAACGGCTCACTGGTACAGTAGGGAGATATTAAAGTCCATAGAAACCACTACTGTCCAGATCATCGCCAACCCACAACACACCCCACCATCACAACAACAAATACCTACAACCACGTATGAGCAAGAACATGATAGTCAGACATGTCTGTAGCCTTATTTCAAAAAATACCATAAACCAAAAAATCTAAGGGGGGTGAAAAAGGATAGATGCCCCTACCCATGGAGAGGGGCAGAGCCGTGACCTAAGGGGGCTGGAAGAGGAACCCCTCCATAAATGGGCACACCTTCAGGCCCGACCTGCTCCTTTCCAGATCCCGCAACCTTCACCAACTCCCGAAAGATACCCCCCACCACCTCATGCACAGGCAGGATTTTGTCCCTAGTGGACACCAAAACACCGAGCGTTGCCAAGTGTAATAAAGCACAACTAGGCTGACTAAATAAAGTGACGATAACTCAAATCCCCTGCGGACCCCAAAATCACCATACACTCGCTCAGCATAGGTCAGGGCCGGAAGGCGGGGGTAGCCAATGGCACCCCCTACCTCGTAAGAACCTCCATGTTGAAGGGACATTGGACCAGAAAATGGTCCATGGTCTCCAATGTCCCACCACATTCCTGACGGGGGCAGTCCCTGTCCCCCAGGTTCCTGTATTTGAGATTCGCACGGACATAGAGTCGTCCATGGAACGACCTCCATGCGAGATCCAAAACTTACTTGGAATTCTAGAAGAATTCAAGAGGGCTAGCCCCTCCGTGAGGACCCTCTCAGGGCAGTCCCTCAAAGACAGGGGCTTCAAAATGTCCGAGGCCATGACCCTCAGGTACAGCTCCGCCGACCCAAAGAGCCCACCTCCAGGGCAGTTATCGCCACTGCCTCAGTACCTTTAATGCCAGGGGGACATAGGAAGGGAGATACCCATGCGATCTCCTCAGATCGCGGGGCCTCCCCCCTCCTCCCCCCACTGCCTCAAGAACAGCAAGAGCCAGTCCTTGCATGAACACTCCCACCAGGAAGGCTCGTCCACAAATATGGACTGCAAATTGTATTTAACAAAGATGATGGTGACAAAGAACACCACCGGGTTGACCATGTCCAACCCACCTTTGCCGTCGCTGGCGGTATGTGACCTCCCTCTTGATCAGGTTCAGTCTGCTTCCCCACAACAGCAGGGAAGAACAGACCATAGACCCGAGCATAGAGAGATGCTGGCAAAAGACACACATAGCTTACAAAGAGAAACTCAGGCAATAAGTACGTCTTGACCCAAGCTTACCCTTTCCTCAGGAAAGTTTCCAACCTTTCCAGCCTTCACCTTCCGAGTGGCACTCACCAGCCTGCGCTTCCCAGTTTAGCTTGGGATAATCCCGGGCGAAATGAATGCAAGAACTCGAATCTCTGGTACGGGCGGTGGGGAAACACGTCCGGAAGGGGGAACTGCTCCCCTCCTTCCCCAACCAGAAAACTTCACTCTTGTCCCAATTGACCAGCGAGCCTGACGCCTCAGAGTAGCACCCGATCTGGGACTCCACATAATGGCCTCCTCACGACCAGATACCACCACCGAGACGTCGTCCGCATAGGCCACAACCCTCACCGCCGAAACCGGACCCCGAAGGTCCCACCGGACCCCCCCAGACGCCCGCAGTCTAGCCTCCTTACGAAGGGGTCGACCGCAAAGATGTGTACAGGAAGGGGGCTCAGCGGGCACCCCTGCCGGACGCCAGAGTCCACGGCAAAGGCCCGGCCCACCAACCGTTGACAAGAGGGAAGCTCTCAGCTCCCCTATACAATACCTGCAGCCAATCAACGAATTGATCAGGCAGACCGTATCTCCTCAGAAGCAGCCAAAGGTACTCGTGGTTCACCGATCAAACGCCTTAGCCTGATCCAATGCAAGCAGATACCGCTCGCTGCCATCAGCCACTGCACCTTTCCACAGCCTCCGGACGCTCAGGACGGCACTAAAAGTGCCCCGGCCAGGAATTGTGCAGTGCTGAGAGGGAGACAGCATCCTGCCCGCCAAAGCAGACAGACGTGGTAAACAAGATCTTTGCCAGTATCTTCCTATCTGTGGTAAGAAGGGCGATGCGGACGCCAATTCTCCACCACAGACGGATCTTTACCCTTTGACAGTAGGATCAGAGCTGACCTTCTCATTGAGGGAGGCAGCAGGGCCATAGGCCAAACATTCACTAAAACACGTCCTCAGATGAGGAGCCAAGAGGCTCTTAAAGGTTTTGTAAGAAACTCGGGCCGTGAGCCCATCGGGCCCAGGGTGACTTTTTAGAAGCTAAAGAGCTAATAGCCTGCTCAACTTCAGCTACCACCGAGATCTCTTCTGTCAGAGAGTCAGGAAGGTCAGACCCCACTTCCAGCGGGGTCTCATCAAGGAATTCCTGACTTTCTCCATGTCTAGAGGCGCTTCTTCAGAAGGTCGAAAAGTGGTCTCTGACGACACCCAGGATCCCCGATCTGGACCGGACCAGAGATCCTGAGGCATCCTTCAGGCCATGTACGACCTTCGACCTCGCCACCTCACCACAGCTCCTGTAGGGATCAGGAAGAGATAAACTTCCCATAATCCCTCTCAAACACCAGGGAGGCGAGACGGTCGTACTGAACTCCTTCATCTGCGCCTTCAGAGGATTTCTGTTCCTGAGAGCCCCAGAGGAACCGGCGGTCAAGCTGCCTGCGTAGTCTTGGTAAGCCTTGGTACTTGGAAGCTGCCCTGTACCCAGAGATTTCCGGAAAAAGTCGCCAGACCTCTTTTTAACTACTTCCCACCACTCAAAGGCGGGAGCAGTTGCCCTCAAGGAGCGAGGTCTGGCCCAGGAAGAAAACCTCATAGGCTTCCCTAACCTCAGGATCCTCCAGTAGCGACCCATTCAGGCGCCACAAACCCTCCCTTTCTGAGGAGTGTCAGCGACATTCAGGGCCACAGATACCATACAGTGATCGGAGAACTCTTACCGACTGCAGCTCAGGAGCCGAGCAGACAGAGTCCCTCCTTTAAAAAAAACCTATCTAATCTACTCTTACTACTACCTCGGGAAATGTTGAAACCAGTGAGGTTGGGGAGGTGACGAACGTGCACATCCACCAACCTGGCCTCCCTCACTACGTTATTCAAAAAAAATACTATCATATCCCAGAGGGTTGGCGGCGCACCTGCCCGGTCTTTGGGCCTAGTGATCATATTGAAATCGCCACCAAAAATCACCTGCTGGGACGTAAAAAGATAAGGCTTAACCGCCGTAAGGAGGCTCCTCCTCTCCCTCCTAGTTTGAGGCCCATAAAAATTTATGAGCGGAGGAATTGCCCCTCACGACAGCGTCCACACCAGACATCTACCGATCTCCACTTCAATCACTCGCGGCAAGCCACCGGACCAGTCTTAAAAAGGACCGCAACCCCACTGCAGGGCTCGGCCGCAAGAGACCAGAGGGGAGGGCCCACATCTCCACTCCCTCTTTGCTAGATGCATCTCTGCCACAGATGCCAGCCAGGTCTCCTGCAAAAACAAAATGTCAGCTTCAACACGGCTGAGAAAATCGAAGGCCATAAAACGAGCTCCCGCAGAACGAATACTTGCGACATTAATGGTCGCAAGCCGTATTGGAGAGGGTACCGCCATCAGAATGA